>CM026199.1:15142888-15665388 GCA_014839995.1 Xenentodon cancila
CAGGAACCGTTCTACCCGTTGTCTCTCTGGGATAACCCCAGGAACCTCTCTCCTGCCGTCGTTCCCAGAACCGGGAGTCAATGCGGCGGGCGATATCTATGAGTCCATTCAAGTTCTAGGGGTCTCTCGTGTGCTAGTTCGTCTTAATATGATTCGAGAGTCCTTGATAAAAAACATCCCATAGAGCCTCCGCGTTCCATCGGCTATCCGCCGCCAGCGTGCGAAATTGTGATAACTAGTCTGTAATCCGGCGTTACCCTGCTTTATGTGGAACAGCGTTCGGGCTGCCTCTCTCTCTGGCCGGACCTGGTCAAAAACGCGACGCAACTCCGCTGAGAACCCCTCAAGAGTTTGGCAGATTGGGGAGGAACGTTCCCATTCAGCGGTTCCCCACAGTCTCGCTCTCCCCTTCAGCAGGGAGATGACATAAGCTACCTTGGCCCTCTCTGACGGGAAAGCGGACGGCTGTAGTTCGAACAGTAAAGAGCATTGGACCAAAAAGGCCCTGCACTGCCCCGGTTCTCCTCCGTATCTCTCCGGAGCGTCGACCCGAGGCTCTCGAGACGCTTGTGGATAGTTCATGGTAGTTACTGGTGGAGGTTGCTGGACGGGTGGATGAGGAGTTGGATCTGCGAGTCTCTGCATGATCTGGTGAATTCCCTCGGCGAGAGCGGCCATCTGCACCCTCTGCTGGGTAAACGCCAACTCAACCCCTGATCTCCACTCCTGATCCTTTGCTGGATCCATGTGGCCAGATCGTTCTGTCACGATCCACGGACGACTCAGACAACGGATAGTCTTAAAGATATTTATTTCCAAATCCGCTCTCGGGAAGATTCCCCGACAGTTCCGAACAGCCGACGTAGGATACGAGACGTCCTGGATCAGAAAGCCAAAGTCCTCCGTCCGGATCCAGAAACGGAAGATCGAATACAATCACCGATAGAATCGAGGTCAGACAGTCAGGATTCCAAGGCCCGTGACATCCAAAACACGTCCGATAGGGAGTAGGCAGAGACGAGGTCAGGCAGAACAGGATTCGAAAACCATGAAATCCAAAACACTTCCGATAGGGGGTAGGCTGAGACCAGGTCAGACAGAACAGGAGTCGAAACCATGAAATCCAAAACACTTCCTATAGGGATGAGGCAGAGACGAGGTCAGACAGAATAAGATTCAAAAAACCAGAAACTATGACGCAAGAGAACAAGGGCTTGAAGCGAACAATGTGGAAACAAAGACGATCTGGCAGAGGTGAGGTGAATCTCTGCAGACTAAATGCAGGAGGAACCAGGTGCGAGTGATCTTAATCAGGTGGTGTGTTTGCTGGCGGCTCGGATCTTGGAGTTCCGATCTGTGACAGATATGATTTATACAGTCTGCTGGTCTTGAACACAGCTGGTGGAACAGATTCATGTCCATCAATACAAGGAAGATGATGTATAGTTGGGTTGCAAAAGTCTGCAGACCAACAGTTGATGCAAAAGACTTGTGTTTACTTTCACAGGCAGGACGATTTCATGAGCTTTGAGAAGAAAATTGAATTGTAACATGTTTTCTGAAAGAAGACTTTCTCTGAGTTGTTTCCTTGGGTGAGGATGAAATAGGTTGTATTTGTGTTGAATCCAGACTTGAGCTACACTCATCTTGTTGAACTGGGACACAATAATGCCGAGGTAGCGCAGCTGTAGAGAGAAGGTCCTTTTGAGGTTTGTAGAAGTTGCAATTCAACAGTGTCCACTTTGTCCCTCTGGGTAACTTGTGGGAAGCACTCCAGGATTACAGGATACGGGGTCCATTTCTAAAATGCCATTGAGTCCGTATACAATCAGAGGGAAAGTTTGCTCCACATTGTCAGTAGTGAGTCAGATTTGTTCCAAGTGTCAGTTGGACTCACTCAAGCTCTACTGGGAGGCATGTCAGGTATGTCCAACTAGAAAACTTTGGACCAAAGAAATCTCCTGGTTGGTCATGGATGAATTTTGTTTACTCTTGGAAAAGCTGGTAGAGGATGTTGGGGAGAAGGAGGTCTGGCCTTCTTTGTTCAAGCCGTTGCTCTCACAACGTGAACCCAAATGGATGGATGGATGCATAGATGGAACGATGGATGGATGGATGGATGGATGGATGGATGGATGGATGGATGGATGGATGGATGGATGGATGGATGGATGGACATTTTCCACCATCCCTTTGACACAGATAGAGCTGAAGTCACTTTTTAATTTCTTATCCATATGACAACTTTCCCCTCTCAGAACCTGACAAAGTCACGAATCTCAGTGTCACTGAAATCACAACTTCCTCTGTACATCTGAACTGGAATGAACCTTTGGGAAACAGTTTCTTCTATATGGTACGCTGGACAAATGAAACAAATGACCAAAGTACCAATGTCACTGAGACCAATCACAATGTGACTAAGCTGATTCCTGGAGGCCGCTACCATTTTACTGTGATTACAGTGGCTGGAGATAATGAAACGAGAAGTGATGCTGCTGAAACATGTCACTACACAAGTAAGATGATGTGCTTGATTTGTATTAACTGTTGGGTTCTTTTTTTCTAAGTAATCTATTTTTCTTCTGGTCTTTTCATGTTTGCATGTTCTTTTTTTCTTTGTTATATTTCTTTACTACTGATCTTTCTAACATATTATATTATGTCCTGTATGTGTGAGTCTTTCTTGTCCTCATCTTCATGTATTTGTCCTCCACTAACAGAGCCTGAAGTAGTCAGGAATGTGTTAGTTTTTGAAATCACAACTTTCTCTGTACATGATATGATTTTAATGCAGGCCGCTGGTCTTGAACACAGCTGGTGGAACAGATTCATGTCCATCAATACAAGGAAGATGATGTATAGTTGGGTTGCAAAAGTCTGCTGACCAACAGTTGATGGAAAAGACTTGTGTTAACTTTCACAGGCAGGACGATTTCATGAGCTTTGAGAAGAAAATTGAATTGTAAAATGTTTTCTGAAAGAAGACTTTCTCTGAGTTGTTTCCTTGGGTGAGGATGAAATAGGTTGTATTTGTGTTGAATCCAGACTTGAGCTAAACTCATCTTGTTGAACTGGGACACAATAATGCCGAGGTAGCGCAGCTGTAGAGAGAAGGTCCTTTTGACATTTGTTGAAGTTGCAATTCAACAGTGTCCACTTTGTCCCTCTGGGTAATTTGTGGGGAGCACTACACGATTACAGGATGTGAGGTCTATTTTTTAAAATGCCATTAAATCCGTATACAATCAGAGTGAAAGTTTGCTCCACATATTCAGTAGTGAGTCAGATTTGTTCCAAGTGTCAGTTGGACTCACTCAAGCTCTACTGGGAGACATGTCAGGTATGTCCAACTAGAAAACTTTGGACCAAAGAAATCTCCTGGTTGGTCATGGATGAATTTTGTTTACTCTTGGAAAAGATGGTAGAGGATGTTGGGGAGAAGGAGGTCTGGCCTTCTTTGTTCAGGCCGTTGCTCTCACAACGTCAACACAAATGGATGGATGGATGGATGGATGGATGGATGGATGGATGGATGGATGGATGGATGGATGGATGGATGGATGGATGGATGGATGGATGGATGGATGGATGGATGGATATTTTCCACCATCACTTCGACACAGATAAAGCTGAAGTCACTTTTCAAATTCTTATCCATATGACAACTTTCCCCTCTCAGAACCTGACAAAGTCACGAATCTCAGTGTCACTGAAATCACAACTTCCTCTGTACATCTGAACTGGATTAAACCTTTGGGAAACAGTTTCTTCTATATGGTACGCTGGGCAAATGAAACAAATGACCAAAGTACCAATGTCACTGAGACCAATCACAATGTGACTGAGCTGACTCCTGGAGGCCGCTACCATTTTACTGTTATTACAGTGGCTGGAGATAATGAAACGAGAAGTGATGCTGCTGAAACATCTCAGTACACAAGTAAGATGATGTGCTTGATTTGTATTAACTGTTGGGTTCTTTTTTTCTAAGTAAATTATTTTTCTTCTGGTCTTTTCATGTTTGCATGTTCTTTTTTTCTTTGTTATATTTCTTTACTACTGATCTTTCTCACATATTATCTTATATCCTGTATGTGTGAGTCTTTTTTGTCCTCATCTTCATGTATTTGTCCTCCACTAACAGAGCCTGAAGTAGTCAGGAATGTGTTAGTTTTTGAAATCACAACTTTCTCTGTACATGATATGATTTTAATGCAGGCCGCTGGTCTTGAACACAGCTGGTGGAACAGATTCATGTCTATCAATACAAGGAAGATGATGTATAGTTGGGTTGCAAAAGTCTGCAGACCAACAGTTGATGCAAAAGACTTGTGTTAACTTTCACAGGCAGGATGATTTCATGAGCTTTGAGAAGAAAATTGAATTGTAACATGTTTTCTGAAAGAAGACTTTCTCTGAGTTGTTTCCTTGGGTGAGGATGAAATAGGTTGTATTTGTGTTGAATCCAGACTTGAGCTACACTCATCTTGTTGAACTGGGACACAATAATGACGAGGTAGCGCAGCTGTAGAGAAAAGGTCCTTTTGAGGTTTGTAGAAGTTGCAATTCAACAGTGTCCACTTTGTCCCTCTGGGTAAATTGTGGGGAGCACTCCACGATTACAGGATGTGAGGTCTATTTTTTAAAATGCCATTAAATCCGTATACAATCAGAGTGAAAGTTTGCTCCACATATTCAGTAGTGAGTCAGATTTGTTCCAAGTGTCAGTTGGACTCACTCAAGCTCTACTGGGAGACATGTCAGGTATGTCCAACTAGAAAACTTTGGACCAAAGAAATCTCCTGGTTGGTCATGGATGAATTTTGTTTACTCTTGGAAAAGATGGTAGAGGATGTTGGGGAGAAGGAGGTCTGGCCTTCTTTGTTCAGGCCGTTGCTCTCACAACGTCAACACAAATGGATGGATGGATGGATGGATGGATGGATGGATGGATGGATGGATGGATGGATGGATGGATGGATGGATGGATGGATGGATGGATGGATGGATGGATGGATATTTTCCACCATCACTTCGACACAGATAAAGCTGAAGTCACTTTTCAAATTCTTATCCATATGACAACTTTCCCCTCTCAGAACCTGACAAAGTCACGAATCTCAGTGTCACTGAAATCACAACTTCCTCTGTACATCTGAACTGGATTAAACCTTTGGGAAACAGTTTCTTCTATATGGTACGCTGGACAAATGAAACAAATGACCAAAGTACCAATGTCACTGAGACCAATCACAATGTGACTGAGCTGACTCCTGGAGGCCGCTACCATTTTACTGTTATTACAGTGGCTGGAGATAATGAAACGAGAAGTGATGCTGCTGAAACATCTCAGTACACAAGTAAGATGATGTGCTTGATTTGTATTAACTGTTGGGTTCTTTTTTTCTAAGTAATCTATTTTTCTTCTGGTCTTTTCATGTTTGCATGTTCTTTTTTTCTTTGTTATATTTCTTTACTACTGATCTTTCTCACATATTATCTTATATCCTGTATGTGTGAGTCTTTTTTGTCCTCATCTTCATGTATTTGTCCTCCACTAACAGAGCCTGAAGTAGTCAGGAATGTGTTAGTTTTTGAAATCACAACTTTCTCTGTACATGATATGATTTATACAGTCTGCTGGTCTTGAACACAGCTGGTGGAACAGATTCATGTCTATCAATACAAGGAAGATGATGTATAGTTGGGTTGCAAAAGTCTGCAGACCAACAGTTGATGCAAAAGACTTGTGTTAACTTTCACAGGCAGGATGATTTCATGAGCTTTGAGAAGAAAATTGAATTGTAACATGTTTTCTGAAAGAAGACTTTCTCTGAGTTGTTTCCTTGGGTGAGGATGAAATAGGTTGTATTTGTGTTGAATCCAGACTTGAGCTACACTCATCTTGTTGAACTGGGACACAATAATGACGAGGTAGCGCAGCTGTAGAGAAAAGGTCCTTTTGAGGTTTGTAGAAGTTGCAATTCAACAGTGTCCACTTTGTCCCTCTGGGTAAATTGTGGGGAGCACTCCACGATTACAGGATGTGAGGTCTATTTTTTAAAATGCCATTAAATCCGTATACAATCAGAGTAAAAGTTTGCTCCACATTGTCAGTAGTGAGTCAGATTTTTTTCCAAGTGTCAGTTGGACTCACTCAAGCTCTACTGGGAGGCATGTCAGGTATGTCCAACTAGAAAACTTTGGACCAAAGAAATCACCTGGTTGGTCATGGATGAATTTTATTTACTCTTGGAAAAGATGGTAGAGGATGTTGGGGAGAAGGAGGTCTGGCCTTCTTTGTTCAGGCCGTTGCTCTCACAACGTCAACACAAATGGATGGATGGATGGATGGATGGATGGATGGATGGATGGATGGATGGATGGATGGATGGATGGATGGATGGATGGATGGATGGATGGATGGATGGATGGATGGATGGATGGATATTTTCCACCATCACTTCGACACAGATAGAGCTGAAGTCACTTTTGAAATTCTTATCCATATGACAACTTTCCCCTCTCAGAACCTGACAGAGTCACGAATCTCAGTGTCACTGAAATCACAACTTCCTCTGTACATCTGAACTGGATTAAACCTTTGCGAAACAGTTTCTTCTATATGGTACGCTGGACAAATGAAACAAATGACCAAAGTACCAATGTCACTGAGACCAATCACAATGTGACTGAGCTGACTCCTGGAGGCCGCTACCGTTTTACTGTGATTACAGTGGCTGGAGATAATGAAACGAGAAGTGATGTTGCTGAAACATCTCAGTACACAAGTAAGATGATGTGCTTGATTTGTATTAACTGTTGTTTTTTTAAACTAATTATTCTTTATTCATCTGGTCTTTTCATGTTTGCATGTTCTTTTTTTCTTTGTTATATTTCTTTACTACTGATCTTTCTAACATATTATGTTATGTCCTGTATGTGTGAGTATTTTTTGTCCTCATCTTCATGTATTTGTCCTCCACTAACAGAGCCTGAAGTAGTCAGATATGTGTTAGTTTTTGAAATCACAACTTTCTCTGTACATGATACGATTTATACAGTCCGCTGGTCTTGAACACAGCTGGTGGAACAGATTCATGTCCATCAATACAAGGAAGATGATGTATAGTTGGGTTGCAAAAGTCTGCTGACCAACAGTTGATGGAAAAGACTTGTGTTAACTTTCACAGGCAGGATGATTTCATGAGCATTTGAGAAGAAAATTGAATTGTAAAATGTTTTCTGAAAGAAGACTTTCTCTGAGTTGTTTCCTTGGGTGAGGATGAAATAGGTTGTATTTGTGTTGAATCCAGACTTGAGCTAAACTCATCTTGTTGAACTGGGACACAATAATGACGAGGTAGCGCAGCTGTAGAGAAAAGGTCCTTTTGAGGTTTGTAGAAGTTGCAATTCAACAGTGTCCACTTTGTCCCTCTGGGTAAATTGTGGGGAGCACTCCAGGATTACAGGATGTGAGGTCTATTTTTTAAAATGCCATTAAATCCGTATACAATCAGAGTAAAAGTTTGCTCCACATTGTCAGTAGTGAGTCAGATTTGTTCCAAGTGTCAGTTGGACTCACTCAAGCTCTACTGGGAGGCATGTCAGGTATGTCCAACTAGAAAACTTTGGACCAAAGAAATCACCTGGTTGGTCATGGATGAATTTTATTTACTCTTGGAAAAGATGGTAGAGGATGTTGGGGAGAAGGAGGTCTGGCCTTCTTTGTTCAGGCCGCTGCTCTCACAACGTCAACACAAATGGATGGATGGATGGATGGATGGATGGATGGATGGATGGATGGATGGATGGATGGATGGATGGATGGATGGATGGATGGATGGATGGATGGATGGATGGATATTTTCCACCATCACTTCGACACAGATAGAGCTGAAGTCACTTTTGAAATTCTTATCCATATGACAACTTTCCCCTCTCAGAACCTGACAGAGTCACGAATCTCAGTGTCACTGAAATCACAACTTCCTCTGTACATCTGAACTGGATTAAACCTTTGCGAAACAGTTTCTTCTATATGGTACGCTGGACAAATGAAACAAATGACCAAAGTACCAATGTCACTGAGACCAATCACAATGTGACTGAGCTGACTCCTGGAGGCCGCTACAGTTTTACTGTGATTACAGTGGCTGGAGATAATGAAACGAGAAGTGATGCTGCTGAAACATCTCACTACACGAGTAAGATGATGTGCTTGATTTGTATTAACTGTTGGGTTCTTTTTTTTGCAAAGTAATCTTTTTTTCTTCTGGTCTTTTCATGTTTGCATGTTCTTTTTTTCTTTGTTATATTTCTTTACTACTGATCTTTCTAACATATTATGTTATGTCCTGTATGTGTGAGTATTTTTTGTCCTCATCTTCATGTATTTGTCCTCCACTAACAGAGCCTGAAGTAGTCAGATATGTGTTAGTTTTTGAAATCACAACTTTCTCTGTACATGATACGATTTATACAGTCCGCTGGTCTTGAACACAGCTGGTGGAACAGATTCATGTCCATCAATACAAGGAAGATGATGTATAGTTGGGTTGCAAAAGTCTGCTGACCAACAGTTGATGGAAAAGACTTGTGTTAACTTTCACAGGCAGGATGATTTCATGAGCATTGAAAGAAAATTGAATTGTAAAATGTTTTCTGAAAGAAGACTTTCTCTGAGTTGTTTCCTTGGGTGAGGATGAAATAGGTTGTATTTGTGTTGAATCCAGACTTGAGCTAAACTCATCTTGTTGAACTGGGACACAATAATGACGAGGTAGCGCAGCTGTAGAGAAAAGGTCCTTTTGAGGTTTGTAGAAGTTGCAATTCAACAGTGTCCACTTTGTCCCTCTGGGTAAATTGTGGGGAGCACTCCACGATTACAGGATGTGAGGTCTATTTTTTAAAATGCCATTAAATCCGTATACAATCAGAGTAAAAGTTTGCTCCACATTGTCAGTAGTGAGTCAGATTTTTTTCCAAGTGTCAGTTGGACTCACTCAAGCTCTACTGGGAGGCATGTCAGGTATGTCCAACTAGAAAACTTTGGACCAAAGAAATCACCTGGTTGGTCATGGATGAATTTTATTTACTCTTGGAAAAGATGGTAGAGGATGTTGGGGAGAAGGAGGTCTGGCCTTCTTTGTTCAGGCCGTTGCTCTCACAACGTCAACACAAATGGATGGATGGATGGATGGATGGATGGATGGATGGATGGATGGATGGATGGATGGATGGATGGATGGATGGATGGATGGATGGATGGATGGATGGATATTTTCCACCATCACTTCGACACAGATAGAGCTGAAGTCACTTTTGAAATTCTTATCCATATAACAACTTTCCCCTCTCAGAACCTGACAGAGTCACGAATCTCAGTGTCACTGAAATCACAACTTCCTCTGTACATCTGAACTGGATTAAACCTTTGCGAAACAGTTTCTTCTATATGGTACGCTGGACAAATGAAACAAATGACCAAAGTACCAATGTCACTGAGACCAATCACAATGTGACTGAGCTGACTCCTGGAGGCCGCTACAGTTTTACTGTGATTACAGTGGCTGGAGATAATGAAACGAGAAGTGATGCTGCTGAAACATCTCACTACACGAGTAAGATGATGTGCTTGATTTGTATTAACTGTTGTTTTTTTAAACTAATTATTCTTTATTCATCTGGTCTTTTCATGTTTGCATGTTCTTTTTTTCTTTGTTATATTTCTTTACTACTGATCTTCCTCAAATATTATCTTATATCCTGTATATGTGAGTGTTTTTTTGTCCTCATCTTCATGTATTTGTCCTCCACTAACAGAGCCTGAAGTAGTCAGAAATGTCTCTGTGTATAAGTTTACAACATCATCTGTGTTTGTGAACTGGACTAAACCAGAAGGATACAGCTCATTCTATAGAGTTCAGTGGACAGGTGGACAAACAAATGACTGTGTAAATGTAAATGAGACATCTAAGGACATTACTAACCTGACTGCTGGTGTCCAGTATGTAATAAGTATCACTGCAATAGCAGGTGATAATCACACTGAAGGAGCCAGTGTCTCTGTGTCTCGCTACACAAGTACATTCCCAATAAAGTCAATTTTACAATTAATATTATTAATGTAATGATCGTATGTAGTCTGAAGTGAGAAAAATTTTTAATGAAGTCATAACTCCATCTTAATCAATGACACTAGAGGGAGGCAGATATTTTATGCAACGGTGTGTAAAAGAATATAAATCAGTATCTCACTATGATACTATTATCAAAAATCCCTTCTGAGTTCACTGCTGGTCTTCAGAAAATAAAGAAACATCTCATCTTGTTTTATACAATGCAGTTTTTTTTTATGTTTTAGGTTTTGCATCTACCTTACAGACAGAGCTGGGGGTTCTCAGGAATGTCACCATTTAAATGACAACTTTCTCTTTTCTCTCAATTGTGTTGAGAGTCTCGTGGTTTCTGATCAGGGTTCTGGTTTGATACCACCATTGATATAAATTCTGCGTTTTACTATGGATTTTCCTTTTCTGTAGTGAACATCTTTCTCGTCGTGATGCGATTCAGTGTATTAGCTTCTGATGTTTTGCTGCTCTGCTCTCATCTCTTTGTGCTCTCTGTAGGACCTGGTACAATTGGTTCTCTCCAATTTTCCACAAACACGACTTCCATCTCCCTGAACTGGACTTCACCTCCCGGTCAAGTGTTCATGTACAAGGTGGTGTGGAATGAAGCTGGAGGTTCACAACTTTTATCTGTATTTACGAACAAAACCTCTTCCGTGCTATCAAACTTGATTCCTGGAACTCTTTACAACATCGGGATTACTGTTGTAGCTGGAGATAACCAAACAGAAGGAGACTCTTACACAGCCAATGATACTACAAGTAAGCCATTCTTTCTTCTTTGAATGTATTTAATTGTTGATTAAATTATATTCAGGGGGATCCCTGAAGATGCTAATCAAAAATCAGACTGATTTTTTTCGATGTTTCTGCTTGTGCAGTACCTGCAGTGGTTGGAAATCTCAGTGTGAATTCTGTCACAACATCATCTGTGGTGCTAACTTGGATTACAACAGCAGGCAAAGCTGATTCGTACAAGATTAAGTGGAATTCTGGAGAAAGCAGCCTCACCAGTATCGTCACTAACAAAACCTTCACCATTGACAAATTAGTTCCTGGAGTCCTGTACAACATCACAGTGACAGCTGTTAAAACAAAAGAGGGGGAAGCGGCTTTCATAAGCACCTATACAAGTAGGTCCATACTTTGAGATTTTTTTTTTAATTGTTGCCAACTTTATCACTTTGCCTCAGGCACTTATGGATTTGCCAAACCTCGCTTTTAATTCAAACAGGCTCCTTATGAAAACTCTGAGACATGACACTTTTAAAGGCACTGCACACAGACAGGTGGACTGTTATAACACAATCACCACATTTAACATCTTTCAGTAAATGTTTCTGTAGGACTCCCTTGAGTCCTTGACTGACAAAAACCTGTGGACATCTCACCTTGCTGCAGAGCTTACATGAATTCCTGTGTTATTGTTAAGCGATTTTCACCTCAATCTAAGCAAATGGAGATAACCTCTCACCTTTACCGTTATTTAAACAGGGTAAAATACTCTTGGTATTCAAAATCTTGCTCTAGCCAAGATAAGCAGAAGCTAAGAGCAACATCCATTAAAAACATATATATTCACATTATAGACACAAAATGTTTACATATACACCACACAACCTTAACAAATGCTGCCAACATCCATCGATCCATTATCTATACCCGCTTAATACGTCTCCAGGTCACGGTGGTCTGTTGGAGCCTGTCCCGACGCATAGTGGGCGAAAGGCAGGGGTACACCTGGACAAGTCGCCAGTCCATCGCAGGGCCACATAGAAAGACAGACAAACATGCACACTATTTAGTGTGATCAATTAACCTACCCTGCATGTTTTTGGACTGTGGGAGGAAGCCGGAGTACCCGGAGGGAACCCACCCAAGCACAGGGAGAACATGCAAACTTCACACAGAAAGACCCACCGGGCCGGGAATCGAACCAGGAACCTTCTTGCTGCATTACGGTCTTAAATTATATTTAAGGCCGCAGAGACAATTTAATAGACCAGGCTAGTGATGATGAATTATAACATCTGCCGGCAGATGTTGCTGTGTTTAGAATATTTAAAATATATTTGAATTCATGAAAATGATACCAGATCCGTAATGCCCAAGAGGGTTTGGGGGGGATTCCCAGCATAGGGAGCAGCGTATTTACATGTTTTTTGTCCCATCTCAGTTTGGACTGTTTTGTTTCTGGACTAATGGCACAATGAAACAGCTGCCCACAGAAGTCTGGTTACTTATGAACCTTGACGGGTAATATGTGATCAAACAACCAGCATTATACTGTGTCTGATACCAATTCTCTCAGAGGAAATAGGCTGATTCCAAGTTAAACATTTATCCTAAAATAATTTGCATTTATAAGCTGCTCTGCCATGCGTAATAATGAATAAAAATCACTTTCTTCCTTTTTGCCAAACAGAACCTGAAAACCCTGCAAATATTACAGTTACTGGAAGAGGAACGGACAGCCTAAACATCAGCTGGACTTTGACTAAGGGAAGGGTTGATAATTATGTAGTGAACATCTCAAATGATGACCTGATGTACTGGAAACCCTATAAAACTTCAGTCAGCATGGCCAGCCTCACGGGTTTACGGCCCGGGAGACTGTATGTCATCACAGTGAATTCTGTTGCTGGGGCCTTTGAAAACAGTTCTACTACCTCGCTTGCCACCGGTAAGTTTAAAACACTTCTAATTACCTTTTCGATCCAAAAACATGTCAAACAGTCTTCAGAGGAATAATTCAAGTGAAATTAAACAAATTAGCCACATCATTAAAAGTAATAATGTGTAATAGTTTTATTGCATCCTAATGTGATTTTTGTGACGTATTACTTGAGAACAAATATAATTTTTGTTTAGGCCTAATTGTATATTTTCTTTTTTTTTTTTTTCTTTTGTTGTTAGAGTTGTTAAGTAAAAAAGTGGAAAAGTTTTGCCTTTTTTTGTAAGAAACTTTCTTGTTGGAAGTCTAAGTAAGACAACTTTTTCACACAAGATATTTTCAGCAAATTATTATTTTTTTAATGGTATGTGTATAAAATGTCATGTTAGAGGATGTTTTGCTTCTTTACACTAGATGGCCAAAAACTTTGGCCATCTAGTGTAAAGAAGCAAAACATCCTCTAACATGACATTTTCACAGCCGTAGTAAGTACTAAACTGTCCTCCTCAGCTCAGCATGTCTACTGACGCTGTTTGGTTAACCTTTCCATAAACATTAGTCTAAATGTGCTGGTCTCTGTCTTTGTTTTTCCTGTAAAGTTAAAGCTTTGGTATTTATAGAGTGGAGCTTTCTTTCCTCCTTTTTTATCCTGGAATATCTTCCATGCAGGTTAAATTTAGTCTCTGTCTCTAATCAGTCTTATACCAATGGCTGCAGAGTCATCCTATTATTAAGATTTAAAGTTCTTGTTGACTTATACCATAAAACACTTTGAGACATTAACAACAGCATCTGGGCTCTGGCTGAATTTGCTTAGAGCAGTTCATTCTGGGTAATTTGGTAGCAGTTATATTTATGCTATTTGTACATGATTTTTTTTTGTCCCTTCAGTAGAAAGACTTTTAAATCCCTTGCCAGACGCTGAATAGCTAAATTTCATCTGAAGTTTGTTAGGTTTTGCAAAACAACAGAAAACATCCCACTCCATTGACAAATGCTCCTTAAAGGAAGGGTAAGAAAGTCTGTCTAAACCATTTTTTAAAAACTTTTTTTTTGGGGTGGAGGCATGGTTCCTAGCTCTCTGTCTTTTGTTCAAATACTGGCAGGCGTTCCATCATCCAGAAATTGCTTATCCTACCTTTAAAGAGCATCTGTGCAGTGCCATCCACCATGGGATCTTATCCTAATTTGACATATTTTATTACATGATAAATATAGTATGTGTATTTTCTTTTTTTCCATGCAAGATTTATTTTTTCTTCTATTTTATTGAATTGTTCAAAAAATGCAAATGTGTTTAATAAATAAGCACGGTTTTACAGACTGTCAAACGTTTGCTTGTCAACATTTCAGAAGAAATAATTTATAACCTTTTCTCTGCTGACAAAACAACATAAAGTGTTATTGCACCTGCTGTCCTGTGTTTTAGTTCCCACGTCCCCTAGCTCCATCAACATCAGTGCCAGGACCAACGCGTCACTCCAGGTGGAGTGGAAAACGCCGGATAGGATGGATGGTGCTCCCAACATCAGTTACTCCATCACATATAAGTCCAGGGATGGTGGAAATCTGAATAACCAGTCCACAGTTATTACTAGCACACGTTTATCTGAGCTTAAGTCTGGAACCTTCTACAACATAACTATAGAAGCTGTTGGACCCCAAAATTTAAGGAGCATCCCTCTTCAATATTCAACATGCACATGTGAGTTTGCCTAGCTGACATCTTAGACCGGGATTCCACATTTGTGTTTAATCCTTTGTTTATTAAATTCTTCTTTCATTTTCTCTCTGGAAGTGCCAAACCCGGTCATGAATCTTGTTGCCAGCCCAAACTCGACCACTTCAATATCCGTGACATGGTCAGACCCGCTGGGCGTGAAGCCGAATTACCAATACTTAGTTGAAGTGTACAATTCCACTGGAGCACTCGTTCACACAAAAACAGCCTATACAACCGGCTATACTGTGTCTGGGCTGCAGCCGGGATCCAGATACAATGTCAGCGTCACAACGGCAGTTGAGGGAGAATGTAAATCTGCCGCTGTGCTCACATTCACTTACACACGTAGGTTCATAAACATGATTACTGTTTCCATACTTTCATTCTGATAGAAAAATACTGTTTTGTATTGTAATCGTTGGTCGTTTGTTACAGAGCCCAAAGGAGTGACCAACCTCACCGCAGCGAATGTGAACTCAACATTCATCCAGCTGAAGTGGGACAGACAAAGCGATTATAAGGCAACCTACTCTTATCTGGTGAAAGAGAGCAGCAACAGTGGGGCCCGCAACCATAAGACATCGGAAGAAATGTTAACCGTCAGCTCTCTGATTCCTGGAACCCAGTATACGTTTTATGTGTCTGCCGTTGTGGAAGGAGTCTCATCCACAAATACAAGCATAAGGATATACACATGTATGTCGTAAAAGAATTTTAAGTACATTTCTTGCTTGTGGTGGCTTTAAAATGACCAGTAGTGAATTTAATATTACCCTTTTTATAAAGCTGGGGATGATAACAGCTTCAAAGTCCTTACAAAGCATCACTCTCTATAAAACAGAGCATACACCATTCACAATAAGATTCCCTTGGGATACTAAATTCCCATATACGCTCATTGCCTCGTCAGATGCAATCTTTGAACACAAGATCTTACATCATAATTTAATACATTTTTTCAAAGTTTTTAGTGCCTTTTCCATGAGCACGTTAGGTTTGTTGAGCTGTTTTCACACTTGGGATAACTCCCCCGTCACCAAAACAATGAAATAATTATGTTGCAGAAGTTGTCACTTTTGCACAAACTAACTGATAGCTTTGGAAAATGTATCTTGTATTGCAATTATTTTGTTTGTGTATTTAAAAGATATAATTGTGTAACAGCTTATTTTTTTACTCAATCCTTTGTATATTTGTTGAAGTTGACTTAATACGTGCCCGTTGCGTATCCGAAACCAAGGATTTCACATGGAATGTAACATTTCTTTCTTTTAGTACCTGGAAACGTTTACATTACAGTCATAGGAGGCACAACTACCCTGGATGTATCCTGGACGAAGGCGGTTGGCACGGTGTCCTCATATACTGTCTTGCTGTACACGGGCACCGTTTTGGTAGAAAATAAGACAGCTCTGAGCAATGAGACAGAACACACGCAGTTTGTTGACAAGATTCCAGGAGTACTTTACTGCGTGAAGGTGGTCACCGTAAGTGGATCAGTTGAGTGTACGAGTGAAAGGACTTGCAATGCCACTTGTGAGTAGCATTGACATCATTCTAGCTTGCAATTAACTCTTTGTGGGCTGTATTTTAACAAGTATTTATTTTCCAAATGCCTGTAGTGTCTTAAGTGACTGCTGTATCCCCCTGTTGTTTTTAGTTCCCACCCCGCCTGGTCCCATAACCGTGGACTACCAGACTGTCAGTTCCATCAACTTCACATGGTCCCTTCCAGAGGGCATGAATCATAGTCAGTACAACTTCAGTGTGTCCAACACGTCTGAATCTTACATGACTGAAAACAACTGGTGGGAGTTCAGAAATCTTAAGTCTGGAAGCCCCTATCGAATCTTTGTTAACACTGTCGGTGTTTTGGGGTATGAGAGCACAAACGTGTCGAGGGAAAAGTATACCAGTAAGTGCACACATACACCGATTCATGTTGAAGCTTATCACTGTGGATAAAAGTACATTTTGCCATACTTATGGCTTTTCTTCCGTACTTTGTCCTTGGAAAGTTTGGTTCAATCTGACTTATCCAGTTGTAGTCCTGGTGTGTAAGCTTTTGGTAGGAACCAAAACAACACGAATAGAGGTATTTGCAGGCAAAATTAAATAATTGAATGAAATCAATATTATTAAATGTTTTTGTAACTTCATGCAAATCGACTGCAAATGCTGTGTAAACCAGTGCCGATAGATAAAAAAGGGGCAGACCCCACTCCTGTGTTGATACACTTTATCTCCTCTGTCTTATTTCACAGGACCGTATTCTGTAAGCAACTTAAATCAGACAGAAGTCAGCACAAGCTCGGTGACCTTGGTCTGGGAACAGCCAGACAGGAAACCAAGCTACTCTTATATGGTGAAGGTCATTGCCCCAACACCGTTGGAACCTGCTATAGTGAATGAAATGATAAAAACAGTCGATGGGCTTCAATCTGGATGCAACGTCAGCTTCACCGTCACTACACTGACAGCAGATGGCACAGAAGCAGAACCTGTGACGGTTTCCTATTTCACACGTATGTGCTGTAAATCCTGTCAGACATTTAAGGATTGACAGACTATAAAATATACACAATGTGCTTATAATGGTGTGGTTTTTTCATTATGTTACAGTTAATTTATTTTTTATTTTTTTATTTTTATAGGGCCATATAATATTACGGAGTTGCAGGCCATAACTTTAAACGCAACTGCTATTGACCTTAAGTGGATGAAACCAGTTGGCTACAAGGACTATTATCAGTATTTGGTACAGATAGTTGACAATGACACCGAATTCCTGACCGTGCTTGAGAATAGGACGATGTCAGGGCTCACCCCTGGAACCAATTACACCTTCTGTGTTACTGTCATTGCGGCAAAAGACGCCGAAGGGGAGAAACGCTGCATCTCTCAGTACACGAGTAAGGCTGTTACCTGTATATATATATATATATATATTTTTTTTTTTTTTTTTTTTTTTTGAGTTATCAAGGGTTGCCCCGCTGAAATGTTTTCTCCTCTGCTAACAGAGCCCGAGAGGGGACAGCCCAGCGTCTCCAATGAGCACTCCAATAGTTCAGTCGTGGTGTCGTGGACCAAACCTCCTGGAAATGTAGAGTGCTATATCCTTCATTTAAACAGCACATCCACAGGATACACCAAAGTAAAACAGCTGAACGCCAGCAGCACCTCCTTCACGTTCAGCAACCTGTCAGCTGGAGTGCTTTACACCATCTTGCTGGCGACATGTAGTGGACCCTTCAATGCATCCTCTGAATTTGTTACAATTGCAACTTGTGAGTGCACGCTGTTTTTTTTTTTGGTTGTCATTACTCTCATGTTTGTACTGTGGACTTAAACATGATGTTAGATTTTGATACAAACAGCTATAGGTAAGTTTAAAACGTGTTAATGACAGCTGGAAAACAATTGCTCGTCTCTCTCGCCATGCAGAGTTACTGCTGTGAATTAACATGATCATTTAACACCATTTAGCACCAAAAGGTCCTTGAATTGCCTTGTTGCTGAAATGTGCTAAGTCATGCACAGTTATATATGGCTATATCTATATCATTCTTTCTATTTCATTTTCTGTGTCATCTTCATTATATTTCTCTCGTAAATGTGGATATTTTATACAAATAGATTTGTGTCATGTCATTTGTAATCTTATAATTTTGTGTTTTTAGAAAAAATAGGTTGGAACATTATCCTTTTCTTTAGGAAAGGGTAGGTTTTTGACAGAAAATGAGTCATTGTGCTATAACCTGTCCCTGCAGGCCCTAACCCTCCTGGGCCAATTGAGATCCTGAAGAAGACAAGCAGCTCCATTGAACTTAAGTGGGAAGAAGCTCCTCTAATGACCGGTGCATCGTTTCACTACGTTCTGAACTACACCCTACCAGATAAAATTAGTCAGCAACAGGACATCAGCATCAGCATCCCCTCTGCCAACACCAGTTACATTCTTTCCCCCCTGGATTCTGGGACTCCCTACACCATCACCCTTAAAACAGTGGGACCGATGAACTTCGAGAGCGACATCGTTCGTAGCGGCAATGTCACCACAAGTAAGGCTTTTATTTCTGTACCTGCACAAACAGAAGATTTTTTTCCTCTCTCATATTCACTGTTTGGACTAACAGTTTAATCTTTCAAAAATCTTTTAAAATATCAGGGCCGCTGAGTGTGACGTTTCTCAACTCCGCTCCAAAGGAGACGAGCATCAACGTTACGTGGAGCAAACCTCATGATCACAAGGAAACCTATCGTTACAATTTGACGTGGCAAGGCTTAGATCAAAACAGCACCATCACTCTTCAGGAACCTGTGCATGTCATCGATGACCTGAAACCTGGTAGCGCCTATAATATCAGTGTCACCACAGAGACCTCTGATGGAACACAGAGCGACTCCAAATGGATTAACATCTGTACAAGTACGATCAAAACAGCTTCCCACCCGCTGTTTTTAACAAACATTTTCATATACTTGTTTATAAAACATGTGCATATGTTATATTATATTATATTATATTATATTATATTATATTATATTATATTATATTATATTATATTATATTATATTATATTATATTATATTATATTATATTATATTATATTATATTATATTATATTATATTATATTATATTATATTATATTATATTATAGTAACATGTGCATTTGTTTGTTTTTCCTCTGGGATTTTGTAAAAATGCAAGAAAAACAATTATTCCACCACCAGATTTATGTGTAAAATGGATTAAAGCTCACTCGCAATAAGGAAAAGTAACTATAATCATGAACTGCTTTATTTCATTTTACGTGCATAAAAAAAAGGAAATCTGAAAATACAACATGAATAAAGCTTTTTTCCATTCTTTTGATAAAAATCATGACGTCGAAGAGAGAAAATGTGGTGCTGTGTGTTTTTTAATGACTGACAGTTGTACTTTTGTTTGAGTAATTGCTCTGAAAGTGAGCCCAGCAACTTTATTTAACATTATTTATCATCATTGGAGTTGTTTAATGGATCAATTGAAGCAAAATCTACAACAGTCTTTTCTTGGCGTAAAACATATTCATTTATTTGCAGCTGTTTAGACTTAATCTAATTTTGATTTTATATCTATGATATCTATCATGTCAAAATTGTCTGCGCACAAAGGTGATATAATTTTGTTTCTCCTGGAAATGTTGTCGCTGCAGATGCCGACCCTGTCACAGATTTACACTGTTATGGACCAAACTTAACGGACGCCGAACTCAGACTGTCGTGGACCAAACCCGCTGGCCAGAGCTATGGCTTCAAGATAATCATGAGTGCTGGGACGGGGTTGAACGTGACGAGTGCCCAGTGCTGTAATCACAATGTTTCTGGCCTTAAATACTACACTGACTATGATGTGAATGTGACAACTCAGAGCTGTGGACAACCCAGCACTCCTGTATCTAAAACCTGCCGCACAGGCATCACATGTATGTTATTACCTTTTATGGGTTTTTAATGATGTATGATTATATTAATTCTGAATACTAACAGTCAAACACATTGCTGTTTAACAACTTGAATAAGTCTAATCTGAGCAACGCCTCCACTAATTTAAAACACTAGTTTTGTCTTGCTGGTTTCGCTCCTGACCTTTAGCTGACACCAGTTGTGTGGTTCAATGTTTAATTCTCATTTCTCTTTCCATTTTGGAAGATCCTCATCTTCCAAAAGAAAACGTGACATTAGTGAATGCAATCCGGCACAACCAGTTCACCATTCAGATTGACATGAGTCAGTTAGACAGCTCCACGGGACCAATCAAACACATTGGCGTGCTGATCGGAAGCGATTCCACCAGTAACATCAGTAAGTTTACTTTCCTCGTGTCAAGGAGTGTATTGTCTGCCGTTGTAGTCCATGTGTGCTCTGCTGAACCTATGTCAATTGTCTAACTTTCTTGCAATAATATATACATTATCTGTTTTATATGGGTAATAAATCAGAAGCACTTTACTGTTAAAAGTCTCTTGACATTTGCAATATTTTGTTTCCCTCTAGCTGATGCTCCTAGTTTGAGGGAGTACTTGGGGAACACCTATGATGAGTTTAAGACTTCGCCTGACATCGCATACCTGGCAACAGTGAAAGACACCCATTCAACTTCTCGTAGCAGCGAGGAAATACTAACATTTGTAATAGGAGATGGTTCAACGTGGAAAGGCTACACCAATGGTGGTCTTAAGGCCTCCACCACCTACAGGTAACGACGCCAACCACATTTTGTATAATAAAGACAAATGTAAACATGTTGTTGGCTTCCTGTGTTTGTTGATGAATTTGTTTTATTTATGAAAGTGTATTTTTGACTGATTTACATTATATACATGAACATGGAGCAAGAGCACAAGTCTAATGGATTTTGCATATGAAAGTGAATGCGAAGTCTCTAAATCGGGTGCTTTTGTTTCATCCTGCAGATATGCCGTTGCAATTTTCACCACGTTGGATCTGGATCAGAAAAATCATGTGAATACCGTAACAACAGTGGTCACAGTAACAACATTTTATGATGTTAAAACCTCTCAAGACCCAGGTAACATTTTTAGAAGAAAAATTTTATTTTATTTCATTAATCTTCTGACTTTTTTTTTTTTTTTTGGACGGGGCGGGCAACATTCCCAAAATGGTCATATATATTTACATGTTTTTCTGTCATTATCTCTGTAAACCTTTTAGCCATCACGGCATTGGCTATTGGAATACCATTGGGAATTTTTGCAATACTCTTCATCATCCTCTTGGGATTCGTTGTCTACTGGAAAAGGTTTGCCACTGTCATTACTGATAAAAAAAGAAAGTTGTTAAAGTCTTTAGTTGCAAACTTAAAACTCACAGTTTACATACTGGCCTGCAGATTATACAAGAAGGAAGCATCAGACATTCAAATTCATTCCATGAGGTACAATTTTAAAGTTTTTATTAGCTCATTCTAGGCGCTTGTTTGAAGTTTATGTACAACAATTGTCATTCTAATTGTTGCCTTTTCCTCTTTCTTTTATTCAGAGCCAGAGTGTAAGTAAAAGTCCTTTAAATCATAAATTATTGTGTGATTTTTCAAATGCTGAGCTGTTTTCTGAGCAAAACTGAACTTTTTCATACATTTGAGCAGAAGTGCAGCTGTGAGGGTGGAGGACTACGACGCTTACTACAGAAAGCAGAAAGCAGACTCCAACTGTGGGTTTGCTGAAGAATTCGAGGTGAAACAGAACCCCAGTATTCATGAGCTCATGTTTGGCAACTTTGTCTAGTCATATGAAGCCATTACTGATGAAAATTGATTTTATATTCTTAAGTATAAAAGTGTGGAGAGCATCATTATAATGTCAAAGTTATAAAAAGTGGATAAAATAAATCTAACCAAACAGGTACAGTTAATTTTATTTTACTTATTGATTGGAAAAGTATATGAACCTCTTAAATAAGTTATTTTGAGGTTGATAGTTGTGTTTTCAATCAAAACGGTGGTGATCAGGTATGAGTGGGTGTTTTTGGTTTATTTGATTAAAAAAAGCTTTTTAACAGGTGTGTCGTGGCAGAAACCAGGTAGATTTCCAAGGAGTAACAAAATGTTATTCTAACCATTTGGAGAAGATTAAAATAATAACAACTTTGGGTTCCACCAATTCAACGTCAGATAATGATAATGAAAAGAAAGAAACAAGAAATTCAGAAATTCAGAAATTCAGAAATTCAAAATTCCGCTGTTAGCTTCTCCAGCAGACTTTGACTCACCAACATCACGATGGGGATGATGGTCTGAAAAGAGACAAGGAACCAAGGGCAGGGTTGTATTCAAGTCATCAAACTTCAAGTACGAGTCCAGTCTCGAGTTCCCAGTCAGTCAGATCCAAGTCACTACAGAAAAATCCAGGTTTAGTCCACTATTCATTGAGTCAAGTAAACTCCAGTCCAAGTGACACAGCTTTATTTTTTTTTTCTTTGCTGCTCTGCCCCTCCTCAAAACATGCACAGGTTCCAAAGAAAAAACTGTATTGTAGCACTTACTTCTCTGGGCAAACTCCCGTCAGATGACGATTTACAATGGAAGCTGCCATCATCTCCTCAATGCTTCTTTTACAGATTGAACACTTTGCAGTTGACTTTTTAACACTACATGATAAGTCCTGTTTGATAATCCCGCCCAAATATGACAGACGTATGATATGAACTGAATGTACATGTGGTGTAAATAAAAAACATCATGCCCAGAGAAATGGAAATGCTCATATCCAGCCCCACAATCCACGTAAAGGTTGTTGGTGGTAGCATTATTTAGTCTGGGCCCGGTGGTCTCGCTATCATGTATAAAACAGTGTATTCTGAATGATATTAAATGACTGGCTTTAGAGTGGCCAAGTCCAAACTTCCGACCTTAGTCCAATGTAAATGTTATCAGAGCATGTGAAGTGAAAACTGTTAGGAAAGCCCCTCTCTTTATATAGGAAACAATCTTTCAAATAGCTCTTAACATTATATAAATTAAGCAAATGCCAGTATATTTTTCAGTTTAACCAACCTTCCATGGGAAAACTTGTGGCAGAAGGAGCTGCTGCATCCCGTTTCCTTGGCAGTCTTTTAAGTCATTTGTGCTCATCTTCCACAGACATGTCAGACATTTGGTCATGTTGAAACAAATCAGGGATGGCACACTTACTGTATTGTTTACACTTCTTCAAAAACACTTATAACCATAAAAGTTACATTTAAAAGGAAGTTTAAAAAAAACCCCAACAATATTCATCAGTACTTGTGCATCTTTACACCTTGCTGCTTTTAATTCTCCACAACAAGTGAAAAAAGTTTATTTTTCTATTCTGTTAAAGGATCTGAAGGTTGTTGGTACAGGTCAGTCAAAAATCCATGCCCTGACTGTGGAGAACAAGCCTAAAAACCGCTACAACAACGTGCTTCCTTGTGAGTCATCTTAACAAATCCCCCTCTGCTGCTTCTGACACTAACGCTCCTCTTTCACTGTTCATCAAACCTGAGTTTTTTATTCCTATTGCAACAAATAACACAGTGTGGTCATTTTTTTCCATAATTCATCCATTTACGTTTCATCTCCTTCGACTCCTAGATGACTCCTCAAGGGTGAAACTCTCTATTGTCCATGGAAGTCAATATGACGATTACATCAATGCTAACTACATGCCGGTGCGTACTGATACCTGTACAACACAGCACTCAGTTACTGTTCCACTATCAGACAACATAACTAATCACCGCTTTGCTTAACATCATCCCATTATAACTCGTCCACCTTTATGCCCGTTCACCATTCGAGGATCTCCATGGAAACTCACTGTGATATTTTCTGTGTCTGGGTCGATGTTGTCTTTGGCAGGGCTACCTCTCCAGGAAGGAGTTTATCGCAGCTCAAGGTCCTCTACCGACAACAGTCAACGAGTTCTGGAGAATGATCTGGGAAAAGAACGTGCAGACGCTGGTCATGCTGACGCGCTGTCTTGAACAGGGACGAGTGAGTATGAATGCAAACAACACAACTAGCAGCCACACACACACACACACACACGCACACACACACACACACACACCAACACACACACGCACACACACACATCCTATAGATGGTCAGAACTATATTTCATGAATGCAACCAAACTTTCCCACTGTCACAACAAAAGAAAAAACACTGTATTTTTCAATTAGAATAACCGAATAAAGTTAAAAAAATAGTCTCTTCCAATATAAAATCATTTTTTGTTTATTTGAAGTGTTTATTATATATTGAAACACCCCACACCCATTTTGTCTTTAACAGTAAAAGTTGTGCAGGGGTCTCAAAATTGAGACATCCTGAACTATAGGATTCATATTTTGGAAGTAAACATTGAACTCAAATGAAAACACTTAAACACCATGATGCTGAGTGAAATATGAAGCAACCGTGGCGCATTATTCCAGTGCTTGCACTACATTTACTACTGTTTCTAAACTTATTTCAGAAAGCCAAACCTGCGTTTTGTCACAGGTGAATTATCTTCATTTTTTTTAGATTAAATGCGAGCAGTACTGGGATTCTGGCACAAAGCACTTTGACGAAATTACTGTGACAACAACCTCTGAAATACCACTTGATGACTGGACCATCAGGGACTTTCACATTAAAAATGTAAGTATCATGGTGTTACCCGTCCTCACTGCAGGGAAGAAAAATATTCTAAATGTCATTCGATCATTAATTTATCCCTTTGCTTCTTTTTTTTTTTGTATTCTTGAAATTCCCAGTTATCCACCCTTGGATATGTGTGCATTAATATGGAATCGATTGACGTTTGTCATTAAGCCTCAAAGTAAAATCATGTTTTATGACAACAAATGAGCCGATGACGTTACGCGCAGCGTTCCTGGGAACGCAGGTGACCTCTCCATGTGGTCAACATGCTGGTATTGTCTGAAAGCTGTATTGAAAGGTGTTGTAGTTCAGAAAATGTTCCTGCATCAGCGCCTTAAACTTGTCCACCTTATTTGCCAGTTCTTTCACAGTTCTCCTACTTGCTCTACTTTTTGCTCCTAAATGTTCAGTATGCGCTGATCCACATGTTTGGCTATGAGGTCTTACTCCAGACGCTCTTCAGAAAGATCAGTTAGATGTTCCGACACATAAACAGCGTTTCTGTTGTTATGTCTGCTCGTCACAACAAATGTTAGTGTTCATTAAAATATATTTAAAAAAAAAAACAACAACAGAAAAACTGCAAAAACCTGCCACTCTTGAAATCCTAAACAAGTAAAAGTTCTTGCAGGTTAAAACCAACACAGCTGCTACAGCCAAAGCTGAAAAATATCCGTTAAATAAGCAACTTTATGACTGTTACTACAACGTAATTCAAGCAGTTGCAGATCAGATGATTAGTGATTTTTGTGTCTTATTGAAGTGAGTAAGTGAAGCCTCTCTCGCTGTCCAGTCTGCCAATCTTCTTCATCTTATAAGAGAATCTGTTGCAAGGCTGGGCTTTTACATATGTTGATCACATTTATTGATGCTTAATCGGCATAGGTTACCATGGTGATATGACCTGGTAAGAACTGAACAAGCTTTGTGACATTGAACACCAGGAGATGAAACTGAAGTCACCTCATTAAGCCACTAATCCTGCCTCATTGAACAGACAACGGCTTTCTTGCTCTACTACCTGAGCCTTTTGAATTACTTTTGAATTTGAAGTCTCGTAACTGTTTGAATCTTTAATTGTTTTTACAATGAATCTTGGAATAATCACATCATTAATTAAGTCGTGACACCTATTGCTGTTTATTTAATACCTTTATTGTGTCCTGCGCTTTTCTGCTGCTAATGCTGACAGCTTTTTTATACATCTGTTGAGAAACAACAGATTTAGATCCACTCAAAGGTGCACTGATATTATTTGTTTGTTTTTTTCCCCTTTCTGAAGTTCAAAGTTAAAAACACTACTTCATAAGCTGAAGCCAGTTACATGACCACTTCAAACAGCTCCTGCAGTTGTGGCCTACGGTGTCCCGCAAGGTTCAGTGCTAGGGCCAATCTTGTTCAGTTTATGCAGCCCTTAGGAAGTAGCACTTAGAACCTCAACATCAATTTTCATTCCTATGCTGATGATACGCAGCTGTATCTTATTATGAAGCGAAATGAAACAGAGCTGTTAGCCAAACTTCAGGCACATAAACACATTAAGGACATTAAGGACTGGATGTCCACTAACTTTTTGCTTCTAAATTAACTAAGTTATTGTTTTTGGATCAGGATTTTAAACAGCACATTAACCAGGTTTGAAAGATATTGTTCTTTCAACTCTTAGGAGCATCCTCTCCGGGAGTGATGCTGAAAAGAGGAATCCACAGTTATTAATAGGAAGTATCTCATTAGCATAATTGTGCTCCATAATTGTTCTCGTAGTTTGCTGTGATGGTCTGCCCCCTGTTTTTCACTTCTGTACATGTTTGGAGGCCACAGCTTCCAGAGCTGCATGCTGATCTGAGTTCCCACCCTCTGACCACCTCAGTGTCTGCTGTCTGTTTATGTAGACGTCTCTGTAGTACAACAGCTAGCAACACATCAGACATATATACATAGAGCTCTTAATTCTGCATTTAACAGATAATTAATACTAATATATTTGCTTTTAGGCATCATTGACAATATATCTGTGTCTCCCCTCTTTCGGTTCTTCATTCTCATTTTCCTACTTCCCTTTTCCTGCTCTACCCGGCTGGCGTTCGGCAGGAGGGAGCCCCCTCATATGAGTCAGGTCCTGCTTAAGGTTTCTTTTCTCTTAAAGTGGAATTTTCCCTGCCACTGTTTGGCTTAAGGATTTTCTCCCACTAGGGGAGTTTTTACCTGCCGTTGTTTATATAGTAAGTGCTCTGGGGTCATGTTCTGGGTCTCTGGAAAACGCCTGGAGACAATTTGTGTTGCAATACATGCTATTTAAATAAAACTGAATTGAACTGAAATGAATTACAAGCAAGGAATAATCATTTGAAAATATTAAAGTTGTTCTGAGTTATCACCTTTATGCTGTGAAACATTTCCTGGAGTGATGTTGTGCAGGGCAACTATGCATCCATCCAGAGGGGACTAGGGGATTTTAGCAAAACTAAACTTATCTGGCAGCACCTGGTGTCCCAGTAGTTTATTATTTATGTGTATTTTTAACTTATCTCCCAGATTTATATGATGATATATTAGGTAGTGATTATGATTTTGCAATAAACCATAAATCCGTACTTACTTTCTGAGCCAACGAACTGTAGTCTGCCTTCTCTTGACTGCTCATACAAGTGTTTACAGCACATTTGGTTTGATGTCTTCTTCCTACAGGTGAGAACAGCAGAGGTGCGTTCAGTTCGTCACTTTCACTTCACAGCATGGCCAGATCATGGAGTTCCAGAAACCACTGAGCTCCTCATCAGCTTCCGACATTTAGTCAGAGAGCACATGAACCAGTACTCCAGGCACTCCCCTACTGTGGTCCACTGCAGGTCAGTAGAAACTCAACTCTTTTGGCATTCAGCTCAATATGACTATTTCAGAAATGACATAAGAAACTCATCTCACTTTGTTCTCTTTTTCTCCATCGCTTGCATTCAGCGCTGGTGTTGGGCGCACAGGCACTTTCATAGCCATCGATCGTCTGATCTTCCAGATCGAAAGGGAAAACATTGTGGATGTTTATGGGATTGTTTACGATCTGCGAATGCACCGGCCACTCATGGTGCAGACAGAGGTAGGAGCAGATGAGACGTAAGCACATGTATGACAGTGATGGCGGTGTTTACATTGTATTTCAATGATCTTTTATGTTTGATGTAACTCCAGGACCAGTACGTGTTCTTAAACCAGTGTGCTTTGGATGTCATACGGTCGAGAACGGGGAACAACGTGGATCTAATCTACCAAAACACAGCTGCACTCTCAATTTATGAGAATGTCCAACCAAAAAAAAGGGTAGCGTAGATTTATTCAGCTCTTCCATCTTTCTCAATGTCTAACAAAGCAAACCCAGCAGACATGAGTGAAGGGAATGCTTTTAGATTTTACTGTATTTATTTTTCTATCACATTGTTGCTCAGAGTCTTACAGCAGTCAGTTTTTATCTGTTGTATTTATTTTTGTTCAGCAAATGTTGGAATTTTTCATACTGGAGGAAGAATGCAAAAAAAAAAACAAAAATGCAATGGTGAACATAATCAAAGACCAAAACTTTGTCAACTGTAAACTTTTGTCTTGAATTCCTTCTCATGTATATTTGCATATGCATATTTTTGTATTGCACAGTTGTTTTATATTTACTGATTGCTCGCTACTGTAAATGACTCTGATCATTCCTTTTTTTTGCTCAGGTAGTGTGTTGGATGCTGTAGAGGTATTTTTACAGACATGTTTGACAAAGATAAACTTGGAATTGACTTGTACAAAAGAAGTGCTGGTAAATACTCCGTGCCTTATAACATATTGTATGCTTCAACACCAATAGGTGGCACTCTTTTGTTGTGTGTGTGTTTTCTTTCCATTTCGGTTTTTCAAAGGCAAATAGGGACTATATGATCTTATTGTTTAAGGAACCTTAAGTTATGCGGTTGTTTCCTTTTCCGAACACTTAAGGCAATATGGACCGTGCAATGTGTTTTACATTTAGGAATTTTGTTAATTTATATGCACTGCAAGGTGAAAAATGCACTGGATGCATTTATCTTCTACACTGTCCATTTTAAACAATTGAGTTGTTTTTTTTTTTTATCAGTAGTGTTTGTTACATTTTGGCCAGTGAAAATTAATGCTCGTCACCCCTTGTTTGATTGTTGCAGCTCAGGAACTGAATGCAAGATGAATACTTTACTGTAAATTATAGTGTTACAATATATGCGCGCGCACACACACACACACACACACACACACACACACACACACACACACTTTTAGTCAGAAACTGTTTTCCTGTTCAGTAAGATGAGGTCTGTAATTCTCATTGCAGGTACACTATAACTATGAGAGACAAAAAGAGGAAAAAAAAATAAAATAAAAAGGATTTTTTAAGAGTTTGTAAATTATGGTGGAAAATAAGTGTTGGCTTAAAATCTCACAATACACAAATCCGTTCATTTTTCCCTTAACACAGTCGTCCTGTTCCCTTTGCAGAAAAACAGCCCCAAAGCATTCTGACACTGTAGCTGTATTTTGGTCCGTTCCTCCATGCAGATCTCCTCTAGAGCAGTGATGTGTTGGTGCAGTCACTGCCTGACACAGAGTTTCATCTCCTCCACAAATGTTCTATGGGGTTGAGGCCTTTTGACAAGCTAGGCCACGCCAGGACCTTGAAATGCTTTTCACGGAGCCACTCCTTCGTTGCCCGAGCGGCGTGTTTGGGATCATCGTCATGCTGGAAGACCCAGCGGCGTTCCATCTTCAGTGTTCTACATGACTGAAGGAGGTTTTGGCTTAAAATCTCACAATACACAGATCTTCCCTTAACATAGATCAGTCGTCCTGTTTCCTTTGTATAAAAACAAACCCAAAGCATGGTGTTTCCACCCCCATGCTTCACAGTAGGTATGGTGTTCTTGGGATGCAACTCAGCATTCTTCTTCCTCCAAACACTACATGTTTTTTTGTTTGTTTTTTTAAACCAAAAAGTTCTACTTTGGTTTCATCCGACCACATGATATTCTCCCAGTCCTCGTCTGGATCATCCATATGCTCTCTGGCAAACTTCAGACGGGCCTGGACATGTACTGGCTTAAGCAGGGGGACACGCCTGGCACTGCAGGATTTGAGTCCCTCTCGGTTTAGTGTGGTACTGATGGTAGCCTTTGTTACTTTGGTCCCAGCTCTATGCAGGTCATTCATCAGGTCCCTCCGTGTAGTTCTGGGATTTGTGCTCACCGTTCTCGTGATCATTTTGACACCACAGGATGAGATCTTGCAGGGGCCCCAGATGGAGGGAGATAATCAATGGTCTTGTATGTCTTCCATGTTCTTACAGTTGCTCCCACAGTTAATTTATTCGCACCACCCTTCTTGCCTATTGTAGATTCACTCTTCCCGGCCTTTTGCAGGTCTAGAGTTTTCTTCCTGGTGTCCTTCAATAGCTCCTTGGTCTTGGCCGTGGTTGAGTTTGGAGTCTGACTGTTTGAGGCTGTGGACATGTGTCTTTGTATAGATTACGAGTCCAAACAGGTTTCATTAATACAGGTAACGAGTGGAGGACAGAAGTGCTTCTTGAAGAAGAAATTACACGTCTGTGAGAGCCAGAAATCTTGCTTTTTGTGGGTGACCAAATACTTATTTTCCACCATAATTTACAAATAAATTCATTAAAAATCCTTCAATGTGTTTTTCTGGATTTTCTTTTCTCATTTTGTCTCTCATTAAAGTGTTCCTATGATTAGAGTTACAGACCTCTTATCTTTCTAAGTAGAGGAACTTGCACAATCAGTGGCTGACTAAGGACATTTTTGTCTCCACTGTGTGTGTGTGTGTATATATATATATATATATATATATATATATATATATATATATATATATATATATATATATCAGCGTATACTGTCAGAAGTCACTTCCTCTGTTTTGTTGATCTGTCTTTTCTACACTGAACATTCCCCAAACAAAATGTAATGGTGTGTCACTGCCTGTTAAACATCTGATTCATTTTTAGTCATTTCCTGTTACATTCAAATCACCAGAAAAACACAAGATTTCCCAGCCAATTCCTCTACAGCGGGGGTGTCAAACTCCAGTCTTTAAGGGCTGGTGTCCTGCAGGTTTTAGATGTTTCCCTGCTTTCAGCACACCGTGATACAAATGACTGTGTCATTAACACAGTGGAACAGACCTCGATGACAATCTAATGATGACCATTAATTAGAATCAGGTGTGTTAGTGCAGGGAATCATCTAAGACATGCAGGACAACGGCCCTCGAGGACTAGAGCTCGAAACATGTGCTCTAGAGAGACAGAATTTTCCATGATGCAGGTACGTTTTTGCAGATGCTCCTAAGTTCATGTTCAACTTTTATTATATCGATGTGTATTGAGAATGATTGTAAGCACTTATTTTTAATGGCAAATAAGAATAAAAAATATTCAAGGTGTTTTGTATGCTTTATGTGGTGCTTGCTGGTTCAATGCAGTTATATAAAATGAGCTAAGAATTTATGTTTATCTTCCACTATATCAAATCAAATGGGATTAGAGATGTTACTACACTGTGTTGTCAGTCTCCTCTTTAATACACTCTGCCAGCTTTAGAATGATTAATTAAAGCTTTATTCTCCCACCATTAAGTTGTCTGTGCATTTTTTTCATCACATTATTACTCAGGGTTTTATAGTTTTCAGCGACACTAGAAGCTGCACTGCTGGTGAATTCACAATGTCAACAGTTTCCAAATTATTTCAGTCAAATAGAAAGAAATCACAAGTAATGCAGCAAAGAAACATGTCTCCATTACTTTTCCTTCTCTGTGAGCTTCAGTACCTCTGCATCATTCAACCTGACCTTGCAGGTTGTTATAACGGTAACCTGAACAAATGACTAAATAATACATTTAGTCTCTTGGGGTGGTTAGGGTTACTTTGCTGCCAGAAAGTATCTGTTCAAATCCTGGCTGAGGCCTTTTTGTGTGGAGTTTGCATGTTATGGCAATACGTTTACTTCAGATACTCAGGATTTCACCCACAGTCCAAACACGCCTTTGAAGTTGTCTGTAAGAGTGTGTGTGTGCATGCTGGGTGTTCGCCTCATCTGTTTCCAAGTGGCCCGGTGATGGTCTGGTGACCTGTTGAGGGTGAACCCTGCCTCTGGGACACTGACAGCTGAGACAACTCTCCCCCACATCGTTTCCACTGATGGCAAAGCTGGTCAGACGGGGATTTAAAAAATGGAGACTACCACAAGAGGCCTACACTTATGTCTGTGTACAATATGGAGTTTTTCTCACACAACACACTGTCTCTCAATCCCTCCCCTACACATCTGTCTTGTTTTATCCCTCACATCCAAAAGTTGGTCATAAAAAATAAATAGCATAAGAAGGCTTCTTTTATCTTATGAATTTCAGTAAAAAGCCTACAAAGATGACAAATATATCTAGTATTCGTCACACTGGGATTAATTAGTCAAAAAACAAATCTTAAAGAGTGTATGAAAGGTTTGAAATTAGCTTCACCTCAATCAAATGCCACTATAAAGTTCTAGGTTTTTACTACTGTCATAATATAATAGAAGCAATACAAGAAATGCAATAATACAGTGAAATGCAATACAATAAAATCGTACGTTTGTTACAGAAAAAAAACAGTTTCCAGGTGATCTAAAGATATCTATTATATGATATATGCATAAATGATTAATGTATGTGTAATGTTGGTAAACTTCCATTAAAGGAAGAAAAACATACAAAATCTAGGAGAGCATTTTCTGAGGAAATCAGAAAGACGATGATGGACAAGTAAGGGCTATAAAACTCTCCATGCAGCGTAATGTCCCTGTGTATACAGTTGTGAATTTAATTCAGAAGTTTAGGGTTAACCTCCGGGGATTACGCTGCAAGAGGACAGTTTGTGCTAAATTTAAGGGATAGATAAGATGAATGTTAACCAAAGAGCCCAAAACATCTTCCAATAAGAGTCATGATGGACTCCAGGGAAGAGCGATGGGAATTAGATCGCACCTCTGTCCGAGTCAGCGTGGACCCAATGGTTGAAAGCCAGTCATAAAAATCCAGACTGGAATTGATCAAAACATAACATGGATTACAGTGATTTCCTTAAAAGGTTGTGTGACAAAACATTATGTTAATATTAAGTATTACTTGAGTTCCTTTTTTAAAAGTTCTTGACAGTTTGAACCATGATTTTCAGTAAATTATTTTTTAGTACTATTGTCAGTTTCGAGTTATTTCCGCGACCTAATGTGGGTTATCTTTTTCTTACTTTATTAGCACTAACAGTTTTGTCCACAGTTGTTTTTGTAACTGCATTCAGCCACGCTGAATGGTGGGTGCAGTGCGCACTCTCGGCCACAGGTGTCGCCAGATCCCCCTGTGCAGAAGCAGGTATACAGAGCTGCGGCAGGAGGACCTGGAACGTTAGTCCGCACGCTCCATGTTGAAACGGGATAACTTCACGCCAGCCACCGCGTCCAGGCTGTCTCCCGGAGCTCCCTGCTATGAGGCTGGACTGGGAAAGCAGCTTCGAGCCACTCATCAGCGCTGCCCTCGTCTGCGAAGAGTAAGTTTACGTTCGCCGTTGTCGTACTGTTGCGTTACAACGCAACGACTGGGAGAATTCGCTATTTTTAGTTACTTGGGTGTTTTTAGATGCTAACTTAGGCTAGCTAGCGGAGCTCCCACAGCCATTACGGGGAACGAGGATCTGACGATGTTTGTAAAAGCATCCCAGTGTCGCAATATCTAAGGGGAATCTTGGTTCGCTGAGGTGCATACGTCACCCGTCGCTCTGCTTGTGGCTTTCCGTCGAATTTGGGAAGTGGCCAGCGTTCCGTAGCTTTCAGCCCAAAGTTACCCTTCATTTGGCGGAGCGGAGCGTTCCCCCACGCGGCTGCGGGTCGGCTGTCAACCGATGGCATAGCAACCGCGGATCCTCGCCATGCCCGCCGCGATTGAGGGAAACGACTCGCTTCTCACGTGTTTATTTTTTGAGGCTACGTTATTGTTGCTCGTAAATATGAGCAATTAAACGCGACAGCGTAGCTGAGCAGCAGTGGATCCAGCAAGGCGTCTCACTTCCACACAACCTCGGTTATTTTGGAGGATAGCTGGACGCTGCGGCGTGTGGCAGCCGCTGTAACACGGAGGGAGATTGTGGATGGTTGTAATGAGGTCGTGGAACATTTAGACGTATCAGACACACAGAGCAAGATAAAATATTCTTAGTATTTAACAGCGTCACTGTTCTCAACCTAATACTGAACATGCCGTCTGTGTGTTTGGTGCTGCTGGACTGTGACTGCCAGCAGGCATTTCACATCTCTTTAGAAGACAAAGTGATGTTGAAGTTTTGCCCCCCATCACACATACACACCGTATATTATTTCTATTACATGGTAATACTATATAATCTATAGACACAGCACAAAAACTTTTAATGGGTCGTGTCATTTAAAACACTGAAACGATTTAGAGGTTTTCATTACTTTTTTTTCTTAACCAGAGAACACAGAGTTAGTATTTTAATAGTAGTAGTAGTAATGATAATAATAATAATGATAATAAGTGAAGCATCAAGCAGACCTTACTCTGTTCGCATCTTTGGTGTCATCACAGCTAGATTTTCTTGAGTCGTATCAGCCTTTTCTTAACTATTACATTATATTTAGTGCCTCTAATACAATATTGTAATAACATTACACACACACACGCATATATACATGTATACATATGTGTGTGTGTGTGTGTGTGTATTTCTTTAGACTATTAAGACATTGTTGTTGGACATTGTTCGAATAATATCTATCTTCGCTTTGAATACCATGTTGCCCTTACTTCACCATGTTCCCTGTTGGTGTGTTGTGTGTGTTGAGGGGCATCCTAAACTCCAGCTTTTTTTTTTCTTACCTTCTTTGCAAAAGAGAGCAAAAAAAAAAAAAAAAAAAAAACAAGCTCTTAGTTTTGGTGTCCAAGGCTTATGCTTGGACTGAACCCTGATTTTGTTTTAAGCAAAGACCACATTGAAAATGGCAAAAATGACTGAGATTGTTTCTATATATCTTACTCTAAATGCATTATGTAGTTACTCAATAAACTGAGGCACAATAGCTTCAAAAATGGGGCGCAGTCAGGCTGTTCTTGTGGTTTTAGGTCTTCATTAAGTAGTAAGTTAGGGGATGTATCAGTTCAGCTTCTCTTCATCTGTCTCTGCCTGTTTAAAGGGCGGATGAAAAATAGAGTAGCTCATCATCTTTAATTGCCTACTATTATAGACTGTAAGGCTTTTATAGAGGTGAGAATACCACTGAGGTACCTCAGTATTAATAATAAGAGTGAAATGAATTTGTCACAAAATAAAAAGAAATGAAAATCTCAGGAGAAGGCTGTGAGCACAGGAGGAAGTAATTACCAGAGTTCTAGTAACGAGATGTGAGGTGATACCTGAGAAATTGCTGCAGAGAATGAAAAGTTGATAAAATTGCCCGTCTTTTGTTCACTGCTTTCTTCTCTACTCAAAGCTTTGCACATTTCTGTATTTGCATTGTTGCGTAAGGTTTTCTGTTGTGTCTTAACTTTCAGTCGACTTCGTGTTTCACAATGGTTTGTTCAGAATGGAGAAAAAATGGAAAAGGATTAATACTCATCTTTCTAACTTGTATGGGATAAAAATAAATTCAATGTTGTACGACTACAAAAGGTCACACTGCAGTGTTGTCAGCTGCAGAGATTATAGATGAATTAATTGCAGGTTTCTTTGGTATCGATTAGCCAAAAAATAGTCTGATTCTGAGCTCAGGCCGGTCAGTCGGTGCATGTCCAGTAGAAATGGTAAGATTGAAATTATTAGAAGTGCAAAAATACTGTAAATGAAAAACCATTGGAAACAAGCCATTAAAGCATGTACAGTAGACACCACGCCACTCCATTTGTTTTTATTCCTGAGTCCATGATGCCCATAAGCATTTGGCTAATGCCCTTCATTCAGGTGGTTGTTAAACTAGGCCAATTACACCTATTGTGTTTTAGAACTCTGCTTTTTCATAATTATGGTAATTGTATTAAAGCTTTTATTAATTTATTTGATCTTTATGTTCTTTTACTAATCTGTAAACACCATGGTAACATGGTAATGCCATGTGAAAGTCTGCCTCGTCCTAATTAGGTTGGGATAAATAATGGTGTTGGGCCTTAAGCTTATCAAGTAGAACTGTGGCTTTGCTCTGTCGTGAATGACAAACAGGGAGAAAGTGTTAGTGAATGAAGGAAAGACAAAGGGGTGGAGAGCATGTGAAGAGCTATTTGAGTCACTTTCAGTGGGTGGTTAGCGCTTCTTCTTTTTTGTTAAATCAGTTTGCAGGAAACACAGCAACACACATCTCGGCTTTCATGTTGTGGTGTCAGGGATACTCAAGAGAGTACTATCTATATACAACTTAAAATGTAGATGTCATTTTATTTAATTGGTCACCTAAGGGCATCCTGTTTGTCTAGGGATTTGACTCTGTTGCTCTGGACCATTTTTTGCATGTCATCCTTCTTGTATCTTACTTACTTTACACATAACCACAAAAAATGTGGTCAAACTGTTACAGAAATGACCAATTAGAATATACTATTGCTGTTACTTACAAATATCATCCCTTTTGGCCATTCTCAACTACATGAAAACATTAAAATATATATTTTTGTTCCAATTTTGTTGAATATTAGATTCAGCTTTATTGTCATTTCACATGTAGCAAGTACAAGGCAATAAAATGCAAATAATACAGCTGATTATAACAGTTCTTCACAATGACGATGCCCTACTCTTGGGTTTGTAAACTGGCTCAGAGCCTTTTTAGGTCCCTTGAGGTATGAAAGCTTTTGCCAAAATCTTGCGGGGGAATCTAGGCTAATGCTTCTCCATACTGAACCTATCTTTCTGCCCTCAGAGAGCTAATGCTCTTATATTGGGTCAGTATTACCTCTCCTGCAGTTTTGTTTTTTTTAGTCATTTTACAGCTGTTAGAAATGGCCCATATGACTAAATTTGACATATGACTAAATCCTTTCATAGCAGACCATCATCTTTTTTTCCAGAGGAAATCCATCTAAGTTAATGCATAACAGCATTTTCTAAATAATATTCAAGGGTTGTAATGAAACAGAATAATGACCAACATGATCTTATGCATGTGTAGCAAGAGGCTTAAAGCTTTTGTTTTTATGCACGTTGTATAAAGGATGTCTTCTATAAAGATCACATTATAAAAGCTGCATTAAGATCATTGCAGTGTGTGATATCCCCAATATTCAATTTTATTGCCTTCATCATAATTTGTCTTTATATTGCCATGTCTAATGTTTAAAATCAGTTCTCTTGTGTTTGTTTGATGTAAGTGAAACAAAAGTGGTTCTAAAAAATATTGCAATCATTTTTCATTTTCATGTTTGGAGTTATGCCTGACTTTTTATCTGCATTGTGAACTCAGATGTACATGTTGTTTCCTTGTTCACCTTTTCAACTTGGGTTAGTTGGGTTGTAATAACTTTTATTATTTTACAATATTATTTTTCTTAGGGGATTAATTAAGTATTATTGAATTGAATTCAATATACAATCTGCTGGAAGCCAGCACAGAAGCAGCAATCAGTTTTTAATTACCTAATGCACTCGTTTTATTTTCTAAACAGAAACTCCTCTAACTTTGAGATATGTTTAAAAAGTTTATTCTGTTCTCAATGCACGTCTCAATTTTTACAAGTGTAAAAAATAAGAGAAATAGGCTTAGAACCTGTTATCAATTGCATAAAATTAATATACTGCAATTTCTTATCTGTTGGTGTTTCAATATATACCTTTTATTTATGAAATTGCACTTTTTGTGTGGTGCAATTTATTTTTAGATCTCCAGCAACAAATAGAGCGGGCTCTGTAACCTGGTGCATTTTGGGCTTGAAATGTCAAAGTTATTTGTGTCAAAAGCTTCTAATCTGTAGTTACAAGGGATAAGCTGTAGCACCTTTTTGTGTTTTTGACATGCTTTTTCATCGTTTTGTTATGAAGCAAATGTTGCCATCAGCCTGTCAAACCTCTTCTTTGGAGGATCGTTATGATATTCATCGCAGAGTTATATTACCTCTAATTTTGGGTGTCTGGCTGCTGATGTTTTCAAATAATGATATTTTCAAAGACTACAGAAAATTAGTTCATGCCTGCCCATGTAATGTAGCAGCTTTGCTGCTTGGAAAAGTAACTGTCCAGCAATTGTATTTGCAGAAGTGTCGACTCTTTGTTTACGTAACCGAATAGTCAGGTGGTGGGAAGAAGTCACACTGTTATGTTACACTAAATGGAAACTCGTGACTCCCAGCTGTAGTCCTCCATGCCAAGTGGCTCTAGGGAAGCAAGCATTGCCCTAACCTTTGAAAAAGACCTTTGGTTTTAGAAGCTGAGACATTCCCATGACATGGGATCATCGTCTGACGTAGCCATAAAGAGATGGACTACACCGATTCAGTCTTGAGGGCTTCTCATCCTTCCCATCAGCATATACAGTTGAAAGTGAAATAATAAGTGTAGGTGTTTGCTTTGTTTCCCAAAGGTTTTTGGAGATTTTGACATGTAAAAGAGAGTATTATTAATTCTTTAAACCACTTATTGCTCTCTAGTTGTGTCTCCTTTCTTAATGCTATGGGCATCATTTTAGTTTTTCCACAGTCTTCAACATTCAAGCTAAATTTGGTGATTTTTAGTGACCTGTTTTATACGTATCAATCATTTCCACAGTAACACAGCAGCATTACCAGCACATACATCTGTCTGTAGTTTATCTTCTGCTTCACTAACCATTGTGTGAAACAGAAAGATGAAAACTGCTGGTTTCCCGTGAAAATACATGTTTGATCCCCATTTCCTACACTAAACCAGATATTCAGATATACTGTCAAGTATATTTGCGATCTAGAGCTAGATGAATAGCTGTGTGTTATGCATTATGTTTAAGAGAGATGAACTGTGTAGCTCACAAAAGGTCACAAACTAGATTTAAAGTGGTTAACAAATAAAATAATAATTTAAAAAAGCTGACAAATATGTCAGCAGATGCATCCTGTGATCATGGGAAAGATGTTACTCTGCCTCAGAAGGTGAAATTATTGGACCACTTCAAGCAAACAAAGCAACTAAGAAAACTGATGAAAGCACTAAAACTGGGTTTTTTTAAAGGGAGAGGAAAGGTATGTTCTTAAAAGATCTTGAATGGTTCGTATTAGAGCTCCATTAAACCATTGGTTCAAGTCTAAGACACAGTAGAACTCAGAGCTTTAGACGTACTTTTTCCATAAGTAACACCTTAACTTCAAACTTTATAAGCACCACTTAAGAGGAGTTTTATTTATTTTATCCTGTTTTTGATCTTAACTGTGTTTAAGGGCAACTAAATTACTTGGTATAAAATAGACATTGATAAAACCTAAAATAAAAAAATATATATAAAAAAAAAAAAACTTTCTCATGTAAAAGGGAAAATTGTATTGGAAAAAATAGTTTAAGAGAATTTTTCAGTCACCGCTGCACACTGATCGGTTGATCCAGGCCTTTAAAGCACTGCTGGCAGATGTGCTGCTCTTCGTTAGGCTTAATCCATGCTTAAATCAAGTTTATTAAGTTGTTAATAAGTCAGGATTTTGTTGCTGAACACTCTGAGACAAATAAAATTGTTAGTTAAAGCCTTTTTATTAATAATTTCTTTGCAGCTTTTGCCTCATTTTTTTTTTTTTTTTTTTTTTTTGTTTTTAGTTATTGGCCATTTATTCCCTGCCTGGGCACCTACATCTAGTTTAATGTTATCGCTCACACACAGCTGGCAAAAAGAAAAGACTCCTATGCAAATGTTACTTTAGTTGAATGCTTAGAGAGAAGCTAAAAGTAAATCCCTACTAAAACATAGTCGGTGCAAGCAAATGTGGGACAGCTTCAAGAGCGTAGCGCTGGCGTTACTCTGGCATCCCTCCATCCAAACCCTGCGACATACTGGGTCAGTGTCTTAGCCTACTTCTGCCTTCCACTCTTCCATCTTCTCCTCGGCTTTCTTTTTTTATTAACTTAGTGCTTGGCTCCACCTCCTTCCCAGAGCCTGCCCTTTATGTCTTTGTCCCTCAAGCAGCGTCTGCTTTCTGATTCCCTTTCAGTTCACTTCGTATTGAGGTTAGATGTGCTCAAGTGTAATTATTTCCTCCTTTGCTTAACAGTAGGATGTGATGCAGAGATTCTGCTACAGCTGGTAAACCCATTTTACACATGTTTTTATAAGTCTGGTTCTTATCTGCAGGTGATGCCAAGTATATAAGAATTTGTGATTTCTTTGTATTGTTTATTACTGCATCACATTATTATAGGGATCATTTTAAGTGTCCAATAGAGAAGAGGTGTTTTATTTGAATCTTATTTTGCAGTTAACAATTTAAGCAGCTTTTTTTTCCCCATCAATACAAAAAAAAAAAAAAAAAAACTTTTTTTTTTCTCTGAATTTGTTCTGACTAGTAAAAAAAACATCAGTTAGCAGAGTGCTAGACACTGGCTTAGATTAAAGATGACTCCGGTCCAGAGATACATTTTAAATTGTCTTATAATTTTGGCTTTGCAGACTCATCTTTTTTTAGTTTAGTTATTACTGTATTTATTTTGTCGACATGTTAAATATTTTTACCCATATATTCAAAGGAACTGTTGGTGAATGGTGCTACGTGAGGCTTATCGAACATCCCAGCTGTTTTTAAAAAATGTATTCTCTCCATGAAAAGGGATTATAAGGCATTGCAAAGGAACATGGAGATAAAATCAGAAAGTGTGGTGAAAATTATATTTGCTGGCTAGAGAAAGTACAATATTTGTCAAGTGCAACGTCTCTGGAGTGAATTATGTGCAGCTTGTGTTAAAACCGGCACGCCACTGTCTGTCAGAATTTTGCTGCCAGTGTTTTGTTTTGTGTAAGAGCAGTTGTGCTTTGTAAATATTCCAATTGTGTGAGAGAAAGTTGATTAGTTGTGTTGTAAAAAAACAAAAACAAAAACAAAAAAAATAAACCCCACACTGAACAAGTGTCGACTGTGCTTTCATTAAACCTTTTTAATGATCTTCTTTTTCTGAGGGAGGGAAGGTTGTTATTCACGATGAGGGGGCTCATATACCTATTAAATGTGTACAGGTGGAGATCTCTGAGTTGTTGGTTTCCTAGGGAGTTAGATTAAATGGGGTGGGGCTTTAGCATGGTGGTGTGACCAGGAGGAGCATGGGAAGGAGAAGCACTGGCTCTGTGGCCGTTTTTGTCTATTTGCTCTGTTTGGGTTGAAGTGAGACGTCGCTCTAACCTTTATGTCTCTGCAGGTGAGACGGGCTGCTCCAACAAAGGTTTTTGGATGCTGTGTCTCCTGCGGTTTAGGTGAAAGGTAAGCTGAGCTCTCTCACCTGGCAGTCCACTTTTTTTAATTGATCAATATTGCAAGTACTCCTTTAAATTAGCCAGCCATCTGCTTTAGTGTCATTTAATTAAAGGGTTCACACATGTTCATGTGTTATTGTCCAAAATTTTGAGTATTTCACTCGTTACAGTATGTATACTCATTTTAATTTTTCAGCAGTTTTTCTCCCTGGTATCAGTCTACTTTTAAAAGTTGACACAAATCAAAGCACATTTTTACTCGCTGTTGCCAGGAGGGATGTGTGACTTTCTGAGTGGAACACAGAATTAGGGCATGTCTCTCAGGGTGAAAAGAACACTTGCTTGTTTAAGTCAGTTTTTCTTACTTTTATTATTTTAATTAAAATGTCCTTCTGCTGCAAGAACATCAGTGAATAAAGTTGACATATGTATAAGTGATTGTAATGATGCGATACGTTTTTGTGACTACAGTATTTTTAGTGAGAGATTGTGTGGCAGAGTTGCAAAGAAGGTGTGCGGTTAAGCTTTAGAGGAAGAAACCCATTCTGACAGAACTGAGATCAGCAGCTTAAAGGGTGTGTCATATTCTTTTGGTTAGAGGGGAGTGAAGGTCTGAGGTTGCATAAGGACATTTGGCTACTGAATGACACTTTATAGAGATACACAAAGCTCTAAAATAGACAGTTTGCCTAAGTACATGTTGATCTGTCTTGCAGTCATAGAGAAGATTTAATGACTAGTTACACAGTTCACCCTTTTATAATTCACTGTATTTGCTCTTTCTTGGAAGGACAGACCAGTTTCTTTGTGGTGGTTAGGTGTGTAAAGTATACAAGATGACAACTATGGTCAGCAGCCTTCGTTTATCTACATTTATCCTATTATAGTTCCTTTTTGGTTGTGCTTGTGTGTGTTTTTAAGAGTAAAGGAAAATGCTTTGAGTGGGTGAATGACTGTACTTCTTTGAAAAGTCACCATTGCACATTCACTTTGTGTTTTTTTTTACTACAGTCTTTTTGTCTGACTGGCTGGCCTGTTATTATGCACTCACACACAGTGTAAGAATTGGCAAAATGTCTGATTTATTGCTAGATTTAGATACTTTAAAGATCCCTATGTGAATCTCCAAGTGACTGATGACAAATCTAAGGGCTTTTAGAACAAATATTTCCAGTATTTTAGGTGTCTGGCTGTTTTTAAAACCAGATACTACTTGTGTATACCAAATTATGCCAAAATAGAGTAAAGGTAGGATGAAATGCATCACTACAGCATAACCCCCTAGTTTCTAGGTATATTGTAGCTTTGTCGCATATACAGTGGCATATTATTAAAAATGACTGCCGTGTACTACAATTATTGCACATGTAGGCAGATCTGAAAAGGGCCTCTTTCTGAGGGTGGATAGTTAAAGTAGCTGTGTATTCCAGATGTGATTTGATGTTTCCTTTAGTTTAACGTTTTTTTTAGCCTTTAGATTTGGCCAAACTTTGTGTGTATACATATATTTTATTTTACTTATGTTCATTTCAATTTGTATTCTGATTTTTTTTTTTATTAGCAGAAGGTTTTGCAAATTATTTCTAAAAATTCCAAACAAAAATACAGATTAAAATGTAATAACAAAAACTATGTGGAGGTTGCATTCTGTGAAGTCTATAATCAGCCCTGGCTCTGTGCCCCCCTCAGCATTGATTTTGTTCAAGTGTCATTAATTAAAGCCATTTATTCTACACGTTGTCATTCTTTATCCTTCGATGTATTTCAGTCAAGACAGACACGCTTGGTGTCTCTGCTGATGGGCATCCTCAACACCTTTTCTCTAACGCTGACAGACTGAACACGTCTCACCAAATACCCCAGAGGAAAACACTTGGCCCACAGAGATGCAGGCTCATTTTCTGCTCCCGTTTTCTTCTTTTTGACTGAATTTTTGGATCCATTCATAAATTTCAAAAAAAAAAAAAAGCTCCATCTTAAGATAATGGGTCATTGAATTGCAGAAACAAACTGAAGTTGAGCAATAATAATCTAGTTTGCCTTTTAATTATAAGTGAAACTAGGAAAGAAAATTTGTCATGCTTTGGCATTTTCAGCTGTGGGCTTAGGTAACGCAGGAGGAACATTCCAGCAAAGAATCTTGAGCTGTTGAATTATTTGTTTGGTCCCTTTTATGCAACTTTTTAAATATTTGTGATAGAGCCCATCTTTGTTAAACCTTTATTTAAAAGAAAAAAAGTACACAACTGAAATTGGAGTTGGCCTTGTAAATGCCAACCAGCTCATGTTACAGTTAGGCAAACAAGTATTTAGTCACCAACTGATTGTGCAAGTTCTCCTACTTAGAAAGATGAGACATCTGTAATTCTCATCATAGGTACACTTCAATGACAAAAAAAAAAAAAAAATAGAAATCACATTGTAGGATTTTTAAAGAATTAATTTGTAAATTAGGACTGGCTATGGCCCTCCAGGACCTTGAAATGCTTTTTATGGAGCCACTTCTTTGTTGCCCGAGCGGTGTGTTTGGGATCATCGTCATGCTGGAAGACCCAGCCGCGTTCCATCTCCAGTCTTCTCGCTGATGGTTTTGGCTTAAAATCTCACAATACACGACTCCATTCCTTCTTCCCTTAACACGGATCAGTTGTCCTTTTCCCTTTGCAGAAAAACAGCCTCAAAGCATGATGTTTCCACCCCCATGCTTCACAGTAGGTATGGTGTTCTTGGGATGCAACTCAGCATTCTTCTTCCTCCAAACACTACAAGTTGAGTTTTTTTGTTTTTGTTTTTTTTTTAACCAAAAAGTTCTACTTTGGTTTCATCCGACCACATGATATTCTCCCAGTCCTCGTCTGGATCATCCATATGCTCTCTGGCAAACTTCAGACGGGCCTGGACATGTACTGGCTTAAGCAGGGGGACACGCCTGGCACTGCAGGATTTGAGTCCCTCTCGGTTTAGTGTGGTACTGATGGTAGCCTTTGTTGCTTTGGTCCCAGCTCTATGCAGGTCATTCATCAGGTCCCTCCGTGTAGTTCTGGGATTTGTGCTCACCGTTCTCGTGATCATTTTGACACCACAGGATGAGATCTTGCGGGGGCCCCAGATGGAGGGAGATAATTAATGGTCTTGTATGTCTTCCATGTTCTTACAGTTGCTCCCACAGTTAATTTATTCGCACCACCCTTCTTGCCTATTGTAGATTCACTCTTCCCGGCCTTTTGCAGGTCTAGAGTTTTCTTCCTGGTGTCATTCAATAACATTGGTCTTGGCCGTGGTTGAGTTTGGAGTCTGACTGTTTGAGGCTGTGGACATGTGTCTTTATACAGATGACGAGTCCAAACAGGTTCCATTAATACAGGTAACGAGTGGAGGACAGAAGAGCTTCTTGAAGAAGAAATTACAGGTCTGTGGGAGCCAGAAATCTTGCTTTTTTGTGGGTGACCAAATACTTATTTTCCACCATAATTTACAAATAAATTCATTAAATATCCTTCAATGTATTTTTCTGGATTTTCTTTTCTCATTTTGTCTCCCATTGAAGTGTTCCTATGATTAGAATTACAGACCTCTCATCTTTCTAAGTAGGAGAACTTGCTCAACCAGTGGCTGACTAAGGACTTTTTTGCTTCACTGTAAATGCAGTTGATCCCCCTTTTCATCCCTGATGCTCTTGTGTAAGTGTTCCTTGTTAGAAAAGAGATTAGTCAAGACCCTGAGTCAAGCCCTTAAGAATGAGGACATTCAGATCAAATCAGATGGGAGGGTTTGTATTTTGTGTTTATATGTGTATTAGTAGCAATAACTTAGTCTTATCTTTTTGCTTTTTGGATTTTAGTCTCACATTGCTGTGAGACAACAACATGATGGTGTGACATACTTTATCTCATTTGTGTTTCAGACCTTCTGGTGGAATCTGTGAAAGTAAAAGCGAACAGATCATTAGTGCAATCCATAATGCTAATGCTGATTATTTTTAGACATTGGTGCTCCTTTTGTTGATTGTCAGATAGAGCTGCCACAATTTTTGTTAAAGCAGGCTTATGTACATTAATTAATCGTAACAGTGAGCAGCTTTTCTAGTACGTTTTGAAGTAAAATGGTTGATGAGTTTACAGTTTTCTAAGTGATAATACTAGAATTGGTAAAAAAAAAAAATAGTTGGCAATATATATATCTCATGAGCAGCTGTTATGCTTATGAACTTCATTTCAAACTAGTTGGGATAATTAGATTTGCAGATCAGATTTGTCCGTGTTGTACTTGCAGTAACAATGAATATCAGTGTTTCACACAGAATCAGATTATAGATGTGGTGCTGTGGAAGCAGTGTGGACTGTGTTTATCAGTACTGTTGACATACTGTTTTTACATATTACCATATTATATACTTTAATATTTTCATGCATTGTTATGTACACATAAGGAGTAACAGAATATCAGTTATTTCCTCTGTTATTCAGAAACACATTCCTGGCAGCTCTAATCTTGCTCCGTTTCTGCTGTGGCTGAGTAGTGAGCTGACACATTTACTTGTAGCAAGCCCCTTGTGTAAAACGTTTCTGTGTCCTGCTCTATGGTATGAGCAGAGCCGTGGCATGAATGACTAACTCATCCAGAAAACAAGGTGTTTGAAATGTTGTTATAATTTTCTTCAAATGGCTCTAAAATTTAAAGTCTGAAAGTTGCTGAAATATTGTGGCATTGGTTTAAGACCAATTTAATGAGGCTGAGTTGAAGCGTTGCCTGAAACTCTACAGTGTAAATTTGACCGTTTTTGATATTAAAAGATCAAATTTGTGAGTGGGTTGTTAATCATGTTTAGGTAGCCTAAATATACCTTTTATGTTAAATCCTGAATATTTTGCAAAGTAACTTTCTGTTTCACACTGCGTGCATGTCATCTCAAACTAGTTATCGTATCTATCTGGGAAATGTTGCAACACATAGACACATTAACATGAAGGTATCTTTTTCTGATATACAGAAATCATTTCAAGTCTGTGATTGTATTTTCATGCAGCTAAAGTGCTGGGTCAGTTTTCAGATACATTCTCATTAATCTTTGTATCCCTACTTTTCACCGGGAGCATGAAATGGACTCTAATCTTCTTTCCCATGCCCGTGTAAGCTTTGCTGGTTTTATTTACAGGCTATGATGTTTTTGCTCTTTCTTTTTCTCCCTACATAAGACGGTACTGTTAGAAACTGTGTACCAAGGGAGGTTGCATTAGCCTTCCGTTTAACCTGAAACACAAGAAACAGTGGTGTGCAGAGTGTTGCTTAACTTCCAACAACTTTCATGGGCTTAATAACAGCTGAAATTATTCACCACAAGGAAGAATGTTCATGTGCAAAAATGCACATACGATAAAAAAAGTGCAATTGTTGCAATTTTTTTTTTCCATATTTGTACTGAGGATTTACTGTGTTACGGACTGCTCAAGGTCTTAAAGAGCAAAAGACAAACGTGATGTCTTGCTGGGGAAGATTTTTTTTCGGAGTTTCTTAAAATACGCTGGCACCCCCACAAGACTGAAAATAGAACAACCGAAACGCACATCGTCTCACAGTCCCAAATATAGACGGTTTTAAACAGAGTCACTGGACCTTTTTCGTGTCCTTTCTGATTCAGCATTCACACTTGTAGTCTTTGTTGGTTAGAGAACCCGCTTCAACCTTCAACCTGCTTCATTTAGTAGTTATTATTTCTTATTATTGCTTGTTCACAATGTTTTACTTGGACTAACTTATTACTTATGAAGCACCAGTGCTATGATGTTTTTTTTTTTATTTGTTTATTAAACAGGGTGAATTTGTCAATGCAGTTTATATGTTTTGTTAATTATTCTAACTTTATTATAATACTGAAACATAAAATAAGAGTTGTTTTCATAACCTTACGAAAGGAACAACTGCTTTAACATATTACTCATCACTTTCTGAATTGTACTTTTAGTTTTAACTTAATTTTTTTGTCAGCACCATTTCTGCGTCAGTATGCTGTGATGTTAATATTTGATGCCCATAATGCACTTGGTAACATCCCACTGGGGTATATCTGGGTCATGCGTTAGTTCTTTAGTTACCACTGAAGACAGGGATTGCATGATGGGGGAGGTGAAAGGGAGCAAAGAAGGATCGATAGGATGAGAGGGTGGCATCCCATCAGGAAAAACTGGCTTGATGCTAGCAGCCGGTATTGCAGGGCTCTTGATATCGCCACACACATGCTGAGTTCGTGTAGATGCACACAGTGGAGTTTTTCAGCCGGGTACACATTTGTTTTTGGCTGTCACTTATTGTAATTGTCAGAGGTGTATTTTGGTCTGTCAGCTTTGTGTGTGTGCTTTCATCCTCCTTTTTAAATTCTGATTGTTGGAATCTAGTTTTTGTTTGTTTGTTTGTTTTACCTTTTTTGGGGGTGAACAAAAGCTATTAACTGGATGGATTCAAAGCCAGGATGGACAGGAAATGAAATGCGTTTGTCCTATATTAGGCTATTTGTGTAGAAATGATAGTAGTATTCCTGCAAAAGCCCAAATTCCAATTTCTGTTCTTCTCCAATGCCATGTCTATATACTTGGTATTAGATAGGTAGTAGATTAATTTACCTTGACCACATCCTTGCAGTTAGTAGAATTCCTTTTGTATGTTTAGTTATCATGAAATAGTTTTAATAGAAAATGCCTTCGTATTAAACCTGAATCTTAGTGGCACCACTGCACAATTCAGAGCAGTTTGGGGTTGGAGCCTCTGCCTTTGTTTTCCAGCCTAAACCCGTGTGACCTTATTAAAGACAGATTTACACCAGCCAGATCAGTCAAGCATATTGACATACAACATACAGGTTAGAGCATGTCAACCTCTCCCCAACTGTCCCAGGTGGTGTAACAATGACTAAAAACAAACAGGCCTCTTGTGACAGCGAGCGCTTTCACCTTGACAAGGCAACTGAGTAGGACACGTCCGTTGCTGCTGTTGTTGCTGCTGATTTTGTTGTTTTTTGATTTTACCTGTCTTTGTTCTAGTAGTTTAAAGTTAATCCGTGGCATAGGAGTGTTTGTTATTGATTGACCTGATAGTATTACTGTGCTGTTATTCTTTAAACAAGTCCTCCTATCACAGGGTAAATATTAGTCTAGCACCTGCTTTTTTTTTTTTTTTTTCCTTTTGCATGGCAAACTATGTGCAGTGTTTACAGTGAGTGCTAAGAGTTGAATTTTAACTTTTGGGTCATGTCATGTTGGTATTAAAAGGAAGTCAGATAAACTAGTAGAAGACTGCACAGATACTGTATATTTTAAGGTGTATCAGTTGAGGCTGTCATTGCAACTATTTATACAATTTGCTTACAACCAAAATAAAAAATGTCTTTGCTCTCCAAGCAGGGGCTGTACAAAAATGGATACCTTTTCATTCCTCTTTTCAAAATCTCTGCTCTAATGCCACACATGCAGACATTCAGATTCAGATTCAGATTTGGATTCAGATCTCAGATCACTCAGGATGCAGTTGACGGTAGTAATGGAGACTTGAGCCCACATTTTCTGTACTTTGAACATGGAGCATACTGGGATGGGTTCAGGGACCTCCTAATAACTAACTAACATCATCTGCTCCGGTGATGATTAATTTGATTTTTGTGTGTAAATGACTTTAAAGCTCTTTGTCATTTGATAACTTCTATATGTTTCTGTTAGATCTTACCTTGCATTGTGTACACCCTGATTTGTATTGCACATATCCTTTATCATAAAATATTAAGGGAATAAAAAAAGTGGCAGCTCTTTGCAGAGTTATTTTTGCCTTCTTTTTTTTTTCTTCTGCAAGTTACTGTGCAGCTGCCTGTGGCTATTAGAAATAATGCATTTGGTGGAAATGGCACGTCTTTTAGATAGGGACGTTCAGATTTGAAAACTCAAGACGCATTTTGATACACACTCAAATGCGATGTGTAATCGTACTCCTAGCACTAGCCGCTTGTGATCGTACTTCTAATGATGCGAGTCTATACCACTTCTGAATGGGACTTTTTGCTATACTTGGCTCAAACTCATAAATATTTGTTTCCTCCCCTCTAATGTAGTGAGTGTCTAACTAAAGTGTCTGGTTTGCTTGTGGTTATGTGACTAGTTTACAACTAGTGGTGGGATTGGCTGATAGGAGAGGAGCATTTTATCTCTCCTTTGGCACTCCATCATATGCTCGTGTAATCCTCCCTGTCAGTCTGCATCAGCAAGACAAGCAGACACACTCACAGTCATGTATGCATATCCACATCCTCATTTTTCTGCAGTTTCAACATGTCACAAAAACATTATTGACATACCCACAAATTCTTAACCACATAAAATACACACACAGTAAGCCTGCAAGTGTACCACACCCATGCTCAGTCTGCACTTTGTAGTGTAGTTATAGTCTCAGCCCTGCAGCTGTATGAATGAGGTGGCGATTTTTCAGTCCGTGTTTCCCCATATACTGACTTTCCTCAGAAATCGTACTGTAATTAACATTAATTGTGTGTTGGCATGTGTCTCTGTACAACATGGCATCCCATTTTGTTTACTGTTGTGCAACGCCAGCGCTTTAAGCTCTTTTCCATGCAATTTGCAGTTTCCTCCCTACACAGGGTTCAGCACTGTACAACACATGCTTGTATGCACTGCAGCAATAGAGAGCTATTTTTAGACCTGCCTCTAAAGGACAAACAAGGGTCCATTTAAATTTAAATTTCTCCCCTTTCTTTCTTTTTTTCTCCTTCATCGTTCATTAGAGCGTCCTTAAATGGCTTTAAAAATGCACGTGGAACAAAAATTAAATGAAAGTTCTAGATTAGAAATCAGAAGCGAGTCAGGATGTTGAGAGAATGAGTCACTGAGGCAGTAGACAACAGAGGGAAGCAGGGAGTGGTGTGATGGAGACGTGAGTGGGGTTTTGTATTTTTAATATGCACATGAATGTACTTGCAGAATGAGGGCACACGTATCCCACAGAATTCCATGCTGTTTCCAATATCTTCTATCCATTGTTAAACCTTACACTTTAGTGTCACTGCTTGTAACAGTATTTTCCATTTTGTTATATCGCACGAGCCTCAGTCCTCAGTGTGATCATAGTGAAGCAATGTGGGACGGTTAAAAGATTAATCAGCGTGAAGACATTCTGAACTCAATGAATGAAGTTTATCTGAGACGCTGTTCTTGGATGTTACGAGTACTTGTAGGCGCGACTGTAGGACGGGAGTCAGAGCGTCTCATTTACTGTATGTATCTGTGCACTGTGAAAATGGATTAGGCGAATTGATCTGAGAGAAGCGCAGCATTGGTCCAGACAGATCCAGATGGTAACAGTTCTGCTCAGTTAACCTCACTGTTTTACCATCAGGTGGTTTGCTTTGAAGAGCTCAGCCCTCATTAGGACAAACATAATAATCGATCAGGATACAGCTGTGATCCTCTGCAATTGTTAATAGCATGCTATGAAGAGTTTCTAGTTAGTTAAATGTTGCTGAGTATGGCAAAGCAAAATTCATCAACAAGGTGTAGCAAAGTGCTTTACATAAAACATAAAATGCATTTTTTTTAAAAAGCATCAACAGTGGTGATTTGATTTAAATTTTCTAGGCCAATTCTGATAAAGTTCCTACGTGCAGCTGGTTACAGTTCTTCTGTTTGTCACTGGATAGAGGTTTCCCAATAGATGTACGCTAATGTACAGTAAATGCCCCACTTTATAAAAAGTACAGGGTAAATATGGATAATTTATTCATCAGTTCAATTATCGAGGTCAGATAAAAAAAAAAAAACTGACTGGCACACTTCATGCACTCTGTATGTCTATGGGTGTTTAGTGCATTTGTACATCTGCACTGCAGTAGCTGCATTTTATTTGTGCTGAAATGTTCAACTCATTAGTAAATTTTCCTTTTATGAATATTAGGAGGATTACTGAAGATACCACTCGATCGTGCGTGTTTGAGTGAATTAGTTTAGACAATGAAAGAGCCGTGACGGTGGTGTTCAGGGTCACGTTGGACTGTGGATGTCTGTTGGCAGACTGGCTGAACTCAGTTGGAGCCTCCATCTGTCACAAGTCTGACAATGTGCACACGGAACTGCTTGTCACTGCCATGCACTGTCCTGCTATGTAGACAGGCTGACATGTGCTCGTATAGTAGTCCTTTGTTGGCGTAGGATAAGAGTGAAAGGGTGGATGTTTAGACACAGACGTACAAAGATAGAAGGGTAAAGTGTGGTTTAGAGTACAGTCAATGACACAAGGGAAACAAAAGAAACATCAGATTAAAAAGAAGAACTGCAGAGACAGGACGAACCTCTTTTAGCTATTTGTAAATGAAATAAAAATAAGATAAACAAATACATGCAGCACTTGCACGCTTCCAAGTCATATTTTGTTATCTGTCTGAATTTTACTATTTGTTCCTCACTTCCCTCCTGTCATCACTTTGTATCCCCCCCCCCCCCCCCCAACAGGGATAAGGTGTCAAGATGAAGGAGGAGAATCTGTTCCATCGGAGACTCTCGCTGTGTCCCAATGCCATCTCCCCACCTAAAATTGACCCCCGCACCCTCACCCGGAACCTGTCTTATGGAGGAGACAATGACCTCTCCAACCTCAGTCCAGGTGAGAGGCCAAGATGTCAAAGATGGCACATTGACAGTGAATATGACAGAAGATAAATGCTGCTGTGACCTGGATTCATGCGTCTGTAAAAATATGGGGTCCTTGTGCTGAAATGTACTTATTCCACACAGATCAAAAACCTCAGGTGCTGCTTATTTGCTGCTTTGGTGGCTGCCATGCTTTGTTTGTCAGCAGGTTTATACACTGAGCGCATTTGTATGTGACTGTGTGTTGTGGGTTCCCACCAGGCAGTGACACACACAGGAACGGTCTCTCCATGCTGAGTAATGAACTTAGTCCTGCCCAATCACCAGGCAGCAAGGTAAGAACACGGTTCCTGATTGGGCAGCTTCTGCACAGCTGACTCTTTAGAAGAACTCATACTGATTCCTTTAGCGTTCTGTGATTATTAATTTTCCTCTTATAGTTACTATAAAAGTAACTTGAATCTTGTAAAATAATTTCAAGCTTTTAAAGCAAAAGTGTAAGTAAATATGCAAAATTGTGAAATAGTGATCAAATGTATCCTTTTCAGTCAATTATTTCTAACAAATAAGGGACACTTTTAAGGACTAGTTTAGTTGAGCCATATTAAAGCGGCATTTTATATGTCAAGGCCATGGTGGGAACTACGTCTTTAGGACTACAAGCCAGTGACTCGGCAATGTAGCCCTATTTGGACGTGCTGCTGTTTCTCCTGTACCACCCTTACCTGTAACAACCTGTCTCCATTGTTAGTCCATTGTAGTAACATAAATTAGGGATGGGAAATAAATGTTGCCAATGGCAGCCATGGAATCTTGTCTTGTCTTGTGTCCTCACTTTATGTTGCTTTGCCTCATTTAGCCTCAGAATATGGCTACTATTACATTATGTGGAATAATGTCACCTGTGCAGCTGCATATTTTGCCTCTTCCTCCATCTCAAAGGCCCTTATTGAACAATTTGAGATAAAAAAGAAGTTTGGATGTAGTTGTTACATTTAAGAACAGACACAAATAGATGTTTAAATAACTGTGGGATCACCAGATATTACTGCAGTTTCAGTGTACTCAAGCAAGTTTATGTATATTACTTATCACATTTAAATTACATACTTAGTCCAATCTCCATTTCATTTAAGTCATTTCACAGTGCAAATGGAAATTACTGCAGAAGCTACAACAGTCAGTATGTGATTCACCTCTTTCTTTTGTCTTAACTTTTTCCCACGAACCAGTCTGAGTCCAGGATGTTTAATGGTCTTGAGAAGGACTGTCCCTCCCCCACTGAAAGACTGGCCCGAAAGGAGTCACTCAAGGTACCCATCATGTCCATTCTTTTTTGACAACTGTGAAAAATGCTGAACAATATTATCCAATATTTCACTCATCATAAAGCAATTCAAGGCTTGATGAGCTGTTTGGGGACATTTTGAAAGCCCTGTGTTTGAAGTATGCATGTTTATACGGTAGGTCTTAGGTGAATCAGTCTGTTTGACTCTGCTTCCACCTAGTGTTTGAGCTGAGAATTACTGCTTTCAGATACAACACTTCTTTAACACTTTACAACATAGGAGGAAAAAGAGAAAGTGACAATTTAGGTAGACCTTTAAATACCATTTCAATAATCCTAGTCAACTTTCAGACTTGTTTGTACAAAGCAGGATGCTTCAGAAACTCTAGTACTCTAGTTCTCACGCCCACGGCTATCCCACCTCTGAATCAAGAAAGGCAGAGACCGACTCCACTTGCAGCTTTTCTCTCATGATTGGCCTATAAGAGCAGTGTAAGCAGCGTTGACGGACTGACCCACTCCAGTGGTGCACGTTGGCAGCTCTTACAGCAGCAGTTACCCGAACCTGCTCATAGCTGACGTCCCATATGAAATGCTCTTGGAGATTATTGGTGTCATGATTTTTTTCATATAATTACTTTTTTTTCTTATTTTTTACAAAGTATTTGAACAATTGTGTTTTAGAGGACTGTATCTGTGTCTCTAACCTGCAGAGATATTTCTTTCTTGGCTTAAGCAGCCAGCGGTTTCTTGATTTTTGTTGTCATTCCAGTTATCTAACTTTCCAAATTTCCAAACACAACTCCTGAATGAGTGCTCTGCTTAATTTTGGTGCTTGTTTGTGCCAGTGTGAATATGAAAGAAGTAAATGAGACTGATGACTGATCTCTGTTGTGCTGTGTCTTACTCCACAGGTCCAAAAGCAAAATTACAGGCAAGAGAAGAAACGAGCAGCCCAAGAACTGTCCAGTGCGCTTAAGGACCCCAGTGTTGTTATCATGTCCAACTGGTTAAAGGTGTGAGAAAATGATGCAGTGTCATTGAAATGCAATAATGATGTTTACCTTCACATGGAGCATTCATATGCTCATTATCTTATATGTAATATGTTTCAGATAACACCACAACAGTTGGAAAAATTAAGAATATTTTCATGTTATATTTTTCCTGCAAACTGAGAATCACCAGTGTCATATTCCTCTATTTGCTCTCCATCTTATCCATTGTCCATGTGTAGATCCGTGGCTCTTTAAAGAGCTGGACCAAGCTGTGGTGTGCACTGAAGCCCGGAGTACTTTTGATTTACAAGACCCCCAAAACGGATCACTGGGTCGGCACAATTCTGCTCAGTGCATGCAAGCTGATTGAGAGACCTTCCAAGAAGGACGGCTTCTGTTTCAAGCTTTACCATCCACTTGAAAAGTCCATCTGGGCTGTCAAGGTCAGACATATTTGTTGGTTCACTGACATTTGCATAATACATTTAGTTGGGTCTCTAGTGATTCTGAGACGCACTTGTTACAAAACAAAAACTCAACACCAAGATCAATTATCTGTAGTATAATTGGAAGTTCGATTCCAGTTTTGTGGATATTTTTTAGATAAGATATTTTACATGTGCAGGCAAGGATAATTTATGTGTAGAATTAAGATAGATGTATATGTTTACATACTGGTGTAACATCTAGTAATGGTATAAAAGAGACACGGTAGTACAATCAAAAACAAGAATGTGGGACAATATGGAAAATGGAAAAAAAAACCCAGAACTGGACATATGTTAATAAGTCAAATACGGTTACAAAACTGCTTTTTTTATTCAGTGAAAATGGTCATTCTAATTTTTATCAAATGTTTTCATTTTGAGTGATTATTAGCCTAATGAGTGCTGCATCATGTTTATGACCCTCAAGACAAACATTTGCTTCAGCCGGTGTGACATAAATGCACAACATGACATGTGAGTCACTGTTTGATCCATATCATCAGGGTCCCAAAGGAGAGAACGTTGGTTCCATCACGCAGCCTTTACCCAGCAACTACTTGATCTTCAGAGCTGCATCCGAGTCTGATGGTGAGGCTCACAAGCCATTGTTTTATGTGGTGCCTTTCATTCATGCATGTTCCCCTCATTTTTTTTAATGATGACAAACTTAAGAAGCGGCAACTTTTATTTTTTCCTACAAAATCAATTTCTTCCTTAGGCCGGTGCTGGATGGATGCTCTGGAGCTGGCTTTGAACTGCTCCAGTCTGTACAAATTGACAGCCAAAGCTGGGAAGGAGGGCGACATCAATGTCTCCTCGGAGTCCTCGCATATTCTCCAACTCCTGCAGTCTTCCCCGCTCACTGACACAGAGCTGCTACAGTAAGTAATATGCTTGAATGTGCACTTCTCCACCTTTCCTATAATACTTGTTCACTCGTTGTGCTGTACTTTCCAGTCCATGCACATGACTTCTGGAATTTTTACAAATGGGAGTCAGAAAATGCCAGACGGTTTGTCTAAAATAATAATTTAGTGCATTTTAGTGGTCAGCTTAGAACAATAGCTGAAGAACCATTGGTTCTCTTTGTTAAATGCAGAACAGCTGTGTACCATGTACCAGCCTATTAACAAGTCAGATTTATCTCATATGATTTGATGTCAAGAAAAATGTAATAATTACATTCAAACAAATGTTTTGAAGCTTTTGTAAAGAAATATAGCAGGCATGTTTTTAATGTTAAAGTTCATGAACTGAATAGTGGAAAAAGCTTGACCAACTATGGCGTGTTTAGACCAAAGCACAGATGTTTGCTCTTAATACACAGCACTACAATGGGCAACAACCAAATGGAGCATTTGAAGATAAACCTCTCCTGCCAAGTGTCATATCAGTAGTTAGGAGTGTCTGTGTGTGCTTGTCCTAGTTTGAAATCCCAGTAATTAAGTGCTGTAAGACAAACTGCAGTAAAAATACAGCCTCTGCTTCAGGTGTCTAATCAGCAGCTTTATTGTGATACATAGTGTTAAATGTTTACTCTGAAATAATGGCTGATTGGGGCTTTTGCGCCTATAAAAATCATTGTGTATATATTTATAGTTTTCTTTGCAGCCCTAATTCTTATCTGCTGTTTGCTGTTTAAAATCCAAGACATCCTTCTGCTCCTCTCACACCTCCCCCTCCTCTTACCCGCTGCATGGTTGAACCCACCCTCTGGCCGTGTTTAGCAGCAGTCCCTCCTCTTTGCTGTTCTTTGAGCCAATCTTGGCATCCCTTTCAATCACATGACTGATATTAGAGCAGGAAGATAGATCACAATGTGAGCTGTACACCGCCCAAAAAGAGACAGTAGCAACGCAGCCATTGCAAGCTTGCATACACGCACAAACGCACCTGGGCAAACCGGTATTAATATCCACACGCTTTCAGGAAGCAGGTACACCAGGCTGAAGAATCAAAACCGCACCCTCCTGTTTGTAGAGCAAAAACATTTACACTGGCAAAATGGCAAAAAGGTGAGATAAAGGAGAGGCTGTTTCTGTTTTTGGATTTGCTGATTGCAGCATTTGTAGGGGCTGGATTCCCGAGGAAGTGTTTGTGTCTGCGCTGTATGTATTTGAAGTAAGGAACACGGCTTCAGTTCCTGGTTGTGCTTGGATTTATAGACAATTCGAGTAAGTTAATAATTAATTGTTCTGGGAAGTGGCCGTTGAGGTTTTTGAAAAATGATCTCTTTCATTGTCAAAGAAAATAACCAGTTTTCTTATATTCTGTGACCACAGTTATATTACTGAGCGTGGTATTTGGTGCGTGACATACTAGAACTGATTGGCCCATTTTTCTGCAGTTGTTAGGACCCTAACTGTGGAGAATTTGTGAAATATATAACAATGTCAAGTCTGAGTGTCAATAGGTTGAATGACCTACTTTCTAAGTGTCTTCTGCATTAGTTTTGGACCTGTGCACTCAGATTTTTCAGATGTTCATTGTCTGGCTTACAAATGACTGGGATGTTCCTGTTAAGCTTCCTCACCCTTCGTATTTCTGTTTCACTTCCACTTGCTCCTTCTTTCTGTGGTCATTTTACAGAATAATGTTTTTTTTTTTATGGAGTTTAACAGTTTCTCTTTAAATGTGCTGAGGTAATCTGTGGATAGATTTTAGGCCTAGTATGAACTCATTGAAAGTGCAAAATTGTTTATCTTGGAAATTGTTTGAATCTTTTGTACAGGATGTATTATTATAGTGCAGGTTTCAAACTAAATGGAGTGATTTATACTGTACAGATCATAAGTGACAGTAGCACAGTTTTGTCCTGAGGATGGAGTACATTAGAAGTAACAAGGAAAATAGTCATCTTTGAAGCCCGGGAGCAATTGGTAGTTAAGGGCTCAGGGGCCCCAGTGATTTACCATTGTGGCCAGCCCTGGGCTTGAACCTGGGTCCTCCACGCCCAAGCCCACCACTGTAACCACAAGGCCACCACTACCTCAATTTACATTTGAAAATATCAGTTCTTACCTGATTTATATTTTGGGCATAGCCATATCCAGTCACTTGGTGAAAATCTTTACTTGTCAAATGGGTCCGGTGGCCCTCACATTCACAAGCATTTCCACCGGTACAGAATATACTGAACCGATCACAATGAGGCGTTTGCAGACTTTATGTTATGACCAGGAGCATCCAAGAACAGCTATTCAAAACAACCAGGGTGGCTGCCTCGTCTGCTGATATGAAGTTCACTCAACATCTAAAAACTTGTATTGTACAGTTGTAAATCAAATACCCTCAGTCATACAACCAGCTAATCAAATCCATTGATATTTTTTTTGTTTTGTTTTTCTTCATCTCTGACTTGCAATTTCTGGCACAGGTTTATCTAATCCCACTGATGACGTTAAATTCAGCACCAATAAACTAGTTGTATGTGGTCGCTGATTAAAATACCACAGCTCTTACCTTGGGGTTAATTTATCTGTTTTCATCAGATTAAATGACGCAGCCCTGCTCGGAAATCACCACATGGAGAATGACGGGTTCTCAGACAAATCGGAGCGTGAGACTCACGACGACTGGGACACTATGGCCAATGAAAATGGCGGAAGGCTGACAGAAGAGAGCGACGTGGAGCAGTCTGATGAGATGTCCCCTGGGCCACAAGCCACAACCTATGTAGAGCAGAGCACAGAGGAGATGGCTGAGGTAAAGGGCTTTTGCCAAGGTCTCCACTTTATTTTTAGCTGCCCCGTTATCTTTAAAGATGGAACGTGAGTAACTTATACCTATAACTATGTGTCGCTTCATCTTTCTACATTTGTCCTTTTAAGGCTGGGGAGGCTTCCCAGGTAGAAACGGTGTCAGAGGAGAACAAAGGTTTGATCTGGAGCCTGCTGAAGCAGCTGCGGCCAGGCATGGACCTGTCAAAAGTTGTGCTGCCAACCTTCATTCTGGAGCCACGCTCCTTCCTGGACAAGCTGTCTGACTACTATTACCATGCTGATCTGCTGTCACAGTCAGTAACTTACTCAAACTTTAAAGAGATTGTGCACATAGGAATATGCAACATTTTTCATTATTATTGATTTTTGATTGATTTTCTGTTTTCGCTCCTTCACCAAAGAGCCGCATTGGAAGAAAGTGCATTTGGTCGGATCAAGCTGGTGTTAAGATGGTATTTGTCAGGCTTTTACAAGAAGCCCAAGGTGAGATGCCTTACATCTTATAGAGCTTGTTCTTAGAGCCACACACTGTGTTGAAATGTTATTGTTGAAATATCAAAATTGTGAAAACGAAGCAAACAAAAACACATTAAATTATAAGTAATGTTCTCATCTCAATTTGCATCTGCAGTATTGCATTATGCATGTTTTCCTAATACTGCTAGATATTATAAAATGAGTCTACTTTTTTTGCATCACCTGTTTTCAAAATCTTTGAAGTCAGACAATTTTGTACCAAACTCCTGTTCCAGCTGTTTTTAGGCCCTTTTTCTGTCAGATACTCGCTGACCTTTTGACTTGGTGCACGTTGCTTATTTGAAACCACTGGAGTATTTTCTTTTTTTTGCTTCTTTGTTTTGGTCTTATCGCTCCCTATTCTCCAACATCATATCTTGTACCAGTGTTGGCTGCTTGATAAATGGTCCTGTCTGGGCTCTGTTTCTGCAATAAAAACATCAAGAGCCCCTTTCCACTTGTTTTCACTGATTTTGATCTTTTTCTTCTGTGGTAGAAGGACCTTTATATGAGTTAAAAGCAAATACATCGAGGGTTACTTGCTTTTTCATGCCATCTACTTTACCTACCTAGGTGGATCTAGGCTACAAACAAAAAAGTGGTCCAACAAGTAATATGCTGCTCCATAATCAGTTTAATCATTTAATAGTTATTCTGCTCAACTGTTGATGCTTTACCTGATACTAACACTTCCGTTTGTGTTTTCAGGGTCTGAAAAAGCCTTATAACCCAATCCTGGGGGAGACATTTCGTTGCTGTTGGCTTCATCCTCAGACTGACAGCTGCACTTTCTACATAGCTGAGCAGGTTAAAGCAGATTCTAAGCTACAGTCAGGATGTGATTCATCCCTCACATGAAATATCTTGCACAATTTACCAAACAAAATAAATACAGCAAGTGTACAAATAAAAAAGGGCCAGAGATATCTGATGCATAATGTATTTATTTTTTAACCTTCACTCTTCTCTTCTCAAATGTGTCATCTTCCTGTCTTTCGCCAGGTGTCCCACCATCCACCCATCTCAGCCTTTCATATCTCCAACAGGAAGGATGGTTTTTCTATCAGCGGGAGCATCCTGGCTAAATCTAAGTTTTACGGTACAGGTCACAGAGCGATTTTTAAATCTGTTTTCCAGAACTAAAAGATTAGCATGGATTTGTACATGTACAGTGGGGCAAAAAAAGTCCTTAGCCAGCCACTGATTGTGCAAGTTCTCCTACTTAGACAGATGAGAGGTCTGTAATTTTAATTATAGGAACACTTCAATGAGAAAAAAACTATTTTAAAAATCCAGAAAATCACATTGAAGGATTTTAAAATCATTTATTTGTAAATTATGGTGAAAAATAAGTATTTGGTCACCCACAAAAAAAGCAAGATTTCTGGCTCCCACAGACCTGTAATTTCTTCTTCAAGAAGCTCTTCTGTCCTCCACTCGTTACCTGTATTAATGGAACCTGTTTGGACTCGTCATCTGTATAAAGACACCTGTCCACAGCCTCAAACAGTCAGACTCCAAACTCAACCACGGCCAAGACCAAGGAGCTATTGAATGACACAAAACTGTAGACCTGCACCAGGCCGGGAAGAGTGAATCTCCAACAGGTGAGCAGGTTGGTGTGAATAAATTAACTGTGGGAGCAACTGTAAGAACATGGAAGACATACAAGACCATTGATTATCTCCCTCCATCTGAGGCCCCCGCAAGATCTCATCCTGTGGTGTCAAAATTATCATGAGAACGGTGAGCACAAATCCCAGAACTACACGGAGGGACCTGATGAATGACCTGCATAGAGCTGGGACCAAAGCAACAAAGGCTACCATCAGTACCACACTAAACCGAGAGGGACTCAAATCCTGCAGTGCCAGGCGTGTCCCCCTGCTTAAGCCAGTGCATGTCCAGGCCCGTCTGAAGTTTGCCAGAGAGCATATGGATGATCCAGACGAGGACTAGGGGAATATCATGTGGTCGGATGAAACCAAAGTAGAACTTTTTGGTTAAAAAAAAAACAAACAAACAAAAAAAAACTCAACTTGTAGTGTTTGGAGGAAGAAGAATGCTGAGTTGCATCCCAAGAACACCATACCTACTGTGAAGCATGGGGGTGGAAACATCATGCTTTGAGGCTGGTTTTCTGCAAAGGGAAAAGGATAACTGATCTATGTTAAGGGAAGAAGGAATGGAGTCGTGTATTGTGAGATTTTAAGCCAAAACTACCTCCCATCAGTGAGAAGACTGGAGATGGAACGCCACTGGGTCTTCCAGCATGATGATGATCCCAAACACGCCGCTCGGGCAACGAAGGAGTGGCTCCGTGAAAAGCATTTCAAGGTCCTGGAGTGGCCTAGCCGGTCTAAAGACCTCAACCCCATAGAACATTTGTGGAGGAGATGAGAGTCGGTGTCAGGCAGTGACAGCGCCAAACATCACTGCTCTAGAGGAGATCTGCATGGAGGAACGGACCAAAATACAGCTACAGTGTCTGGAGACCTGGTGAAGACTGACAGGAAACGTTTGTAACATAACCTTTGTTGGCAATGACGGAGGTCAAAGTATTGAGTTGAACTTTATTGAACACTATATGAACACTTTATTTTCCACCAAAATGTACAAATAAATTCTTCCTGTAAGTCCTACAATGTGATCTATTATTTTTTTTTTTTTTCTCTCTCTCTCATACTCAAAGTATATCTAGTAAAAATTGTGCAAGTTCTCCTTCTTAATCAGTGGCTGACTAAATACAACTGTATACATTCAATAACACAACATTGTAGTTGCAGTTTCGATCTTTTGTCAGTTTCTGTTAAGATTTGTTATTTATTTATATATATATAATATATATATATATATATAATATATATTGCTTGCTTCAGAAGCTTGTCTATAAAAGAAAAATATTCATGTTCTTTGTCCACATGAAGGTAACTCTCTGTCCGCTATCTTGGATGGCAAAGCCAGATTGCTTTTCCTGAGCAGGGATGAAGAATACATCATCACCATGCCCTACGCTCACTGCAAAGGTAACGGTTTGACGGTGAATGTCCTGGAGCCCCTTTACTACTGAATCCGTGCATATCCAAAGGTGGACACTGAAACCAAACGTACAGCTCAGCACTGGCCTGCTTCCTATATTCCTGTTGAATTTGTCTTGTAGTTCTCGGAAGTTGGTTTGTCATTGGCCGCATTTACAAAGGAACATATGATTTGTCTGTTTAGTGAGAGTGTGTGTGTGTGTGTGTGCGTGTGTGTGTGTGTGTGTGTGTGTGTGTGTGTGTGTGTGTGTGAGAGAGCTCTGCATTTATGTCCTCCTGGTAATGTCTCATCTGAAGGCAATCAGATAAGGACTGTTTGTGCTCTGAAGCTTGACGTCCTGGCATGACGGATATTCTAAATAAGAGATGAAGCATGTAACACAAGTCAGGGGAAGTTTTATTTTCCAGGGTTGTTTTGGGATGTTACAAATGATCATGTCTTGTGTGTCAGTCCAACTTCAGAATGCAGCCAATGAAATTGACCAGATATTATTTTACAGTAATGTGTATTCAGGGTAATCTGCGGATTTAAACCGGGAGTTCTCGATGCCGATAGCTGAAGTGTTGCTGATCTGACGTTGTCTCATGTAGGTATCCTGTACGGCACGATGACTTTAGAGCTGGGAGGGAAAGTTACCATCGAGTGTGAGAAAACGAAATGCTTCGCAGAGCTTGAGTTCAAACTGAAGGTATGTTTTTAAATTGTTAAACTACAAAAAATGTTTTTCCTGATTATCTCTGTGCCTTTTTTGAAAGGGCGTTCTGCTTTCTTTCTGGTCACTGCAGCCTTTCCTCGGAGGTTCCTGCTCTGTAAATCAAATCAGTGGAAAGATCTCTGTGGGTGAGGAGCTCCAGGCCACCATAGACGGACACTGGGTAATAACATTTTTATGGTCAATGTCTGGAATTCTGGTTTTCTTCTTAACATTCTTAACAATATTCACAGCTGTTTACTGTTTACTTGTTGTTTTTAGTAATTAGAGACAGAACTAATTGTTTAGAAGTTGCAGATCGATGTTTGACGGGGTCTCAGATTGGGCTGGAGGAGGTAGGGAGGAGGTGGGGAGCACTTTAGACAGGTTTCAAACAAATGGATATTTTCCCAGACATCCCAGAGAGACTTGAAACATTCCCTGGACGGTTAACATTTTTGCATCTTTCCTCCCGGTGTTGGTTGGTGGCTTACTGTAGTGGATTAACTTCAGATGAATGAACAATTTGTTCCCTTTTGTTAAAATCAGGACGGCGAGGTGTTCATTCATGAGAAGCGCTTGGGCCAGCAGGACACGTTGTGGAATCCAAGTCCAGACATTCGTAGCAGACGCCTGAAGAGACGAGTGGTCCAGTTAGACCAGCAGGGAGAGTTTGAGTCTGAAAGGTAAACCCCATTCAGGATTTTACCAGTGCATCTCATTTACTGTTAAACCTTAAGTAAAAAGAAATAGTTGGGGAAACTTAAAAAAAGGTATGTTGACTTGTCATAAGTGTAACATTTTTGTTGTATTTGAGCAAATATAAAACCTGCCTTATATTTTTCACACATCAATTAAATGTTGATGATGTTCAAGTGATGAACTGCACTTGGGAAAGTAAACACCTTCATTGCTGAATAACGGCTGGAGTCGGCAACTTTTTCTTTTCATGTCATAACAAGAAAAGTCTTTAGAAAACTGCTGCTCACTTCAGTGACACTGGTCAGCCAAATGCTTCATCAGCTGCTGCTTTAACATGTTCCCAATAGACTGTGGCAGCATGTGACCAGTGCCATCATGGACCGGGACCAACTGCGGGCCACCCAGGAGAAGTTTGTGCTGGAGGAGGCTCAACGCAGAGAGGCCAGAGAGAGAGGAGACAAACCCTGGATCCCCCGTCTTTTCCAGCAGGACCCCGCCACCTCCGAGTGGCTCTACAGGCACATGGAGTATGCAAGCGCACACAAACACACCGAGCTGCTAAAACACTCGTGACATTTTACTTTCACATTTGCTTCACTGTTTTAAATAGCATACTGTGTCGTAAGATGGCTTCTAATTGCATTGTCCTTTTTTGTTTATTTTTTTCCTGTTCTATTGCAGCACCAGGCTGTGGGACCCAGAGCACTGTCTCCTTCAGTTTGAGAAGGATGGCGTTATTCAGACTCATGAGAGAGGCCAGAGGCGACGCAATGGGTTCTCCTACAGCCACAGCTGGGACAGTCGGCACAAGGTGAAACTGCAGTTACAGCTTTGTTTTCTGATCTTTTTTTTTATGTGAAGGATTCTTCTAAAAATAGTGGAGGGATTTTGTTTTGTTTTTTTTGTGCCTTGAGAACTATATTAAGAACGAAGAACGTATCATCCTGTTTACCTGAGTTTTCAAACCCAGAACATGCAGATCTTGGTTGAATCAGTTGGTTCATCCACAGCCACTTTTAGACATTTCCAGAGATGCTTCAAAGGATTTAGCCACATAAACCTTTAATATTAACTTGAAAGCCTAAGTTTGCTCTATATTGTCCTGCCATTTACCTTTTACTCCATCCTGACCAGTCTCCAACCATCCTCCCACAGAACGCTGCTGCCTACATTTGAATATGTCGCTGCATTTACACTATATTTGAATATAGAGTAGGTGGGGTGATGATCACGTCCTCACTATCCCCACATAGATGCTGTGTGTTTCATCAGATCACATTTCATCTGTGACATTCAGCCATCCCATGAAGGAACTCTGGACCTCATAATTTACAATCGGTTTGTTGCTTACAAGTTTGGGGATATTTATTAAACCTCTCTGTTTTACTGGGCAGACAGATTTAAGAAGTTTTTGGTGGTGTTGATGTTAAAACAAGGTAACTGGTTTGGGGAAATTTGAAAAGCAGCAGAAACGTTTTGTATGATATAGTACTCGATCTTGTAGTTTTCACTCTGACAACAGCAACTTTGTTGAAGTGTTCATTGATTTGATGCACACTCATGACAAAAGCTCTATAAAATCATAAAAACTGGATGTTTCTGTCTTTAGAATTGACCAAAACTCTCCAAAAACCTGCTTTGGCATTATGGAAACTTGCATAGATCGTTAGTGAGAGAAAAACTTAACTGGATCTACTTTAAAATGAGTTTAAGAGTTATTAAAACTCTTGTCTCCACTGTAAAATGTGTCCATTGGTTTGCATTCCTCTGACATTTTATCTACTTAAAAGTTGAGGTGCTTGCTGTGAAACCAAACAGCTGCAGACTCCCCAAAAATGGTTTAAAAAAAGGGTTTCCTACTGGATTCTTACTGCAGTGATACCCAGGTAACCAAACCCCATTGTTTATACTGCTCTAATGTTGTATCAGCTAGTCGTCCTGTAGTGAAGTTTTTATCGAATAAACCTCCTCTCCCTCCATCCAGATGGGGGTGAATGGGAAACACAGGAAGGCCAGCAGCCAACCGTCCAGCTGCAGCCAGAACACTGAGAGCAGCAGCACCACCCCAGAACCAACCCACGAGTCCTCGGACAACGAAGGTGCGGCGTGCACGCAGAATCAAACCCTGATACAGTCAATTGCTGCTGAGTCAGTTGAGATGATGCATGATGTATTAAATCCTGTAGTTGTCTAACATGCAGCAGCAGTGTTTAGTGAGGACAAAATGATTTTTGATATAATTAGTGTACTTTTTTTTTTTTTTTTTCTCTCACTGACTGTAAATGATGGGAAAATATCAGATTTTTTGGGAGAATTATTTATCGCAGCAGTCAGATGAGATGAGGCTCGTATCAGTTTTGATGTGCTTTTAAACTTAAACATGCATTCGCCTCATGTTGACTCCAACAGGACATGTAAACATGGCTCCAGAATGAAAACTCTTTTTTTTTTTTTTTTTTTTTAAAAGAAAAACAAAAGAATACTAATAACAAAGATGTGCGCTCTGTGTGACACCTATATTAAATCTGTAAGTTATATATTGGTTTTATTGTCCTAATATAGCACAGTCCTATTCTGTCTTGTGTTTTGTGTCCAGGTTTTTCAAGCCAGTGTGCCCGCTGCAGTAAAGACGTGAAGGATATCGCTCTGATAGAGGCCTCCATCACATCCATACAGAACACACAGCAGGATATCCAGAGGTGAGCATTAACCCTGTAAAAACAGATGCAGTTAGTACTTTAACTTAACAGGAATCTTATTTTCTTTCCATCTACATATAATTATTCTATTGAGTTCATTTTTGAACAATTATCTGTGGTGATTTGAGGCACAGCTGTAGGTGGAAAGAGAGAAATGGAGCAAATAATTCAGCAAAAGTATAAAATCAAGTAATTCTTTTTCTCTCTGTTGTCTGACGTGTTTGTGTGACATCATTTCCAACAGAAATATAGATATAATTTTTATTCTTTGGTCTTTCTTGTCCTCGTTTCCACCAGACACAGCCGTGCAGTTTTCAGCGTAGTTTTGTTTCGTCCCCATCGCGTTTTTGATTTTTACGCCAGAAGTGTTTCAAAAGCACAGACAACTATTTGCCTGATTTTTAAGAAGTTACATTTAGTCTGGTTATTAGAGTCATTTTGAGTTTGCAGACTTTCTTTGCTGTGCTTGTGTGTGCGGGTGTGTGTGTGTTCGCACGTCTTTGGTCAGCTCAGATATGAACCTAATTTAGAGTAAAACCTTAGTAAATAATCCTGCTCATCTGTGCCAAACACACGTTCACCCAGACTGTTCTGTTTCTGCAGGAACCTGGCAGCTCTGAGTCGCCAGCTGTCTCGTCACGGAGCGACAGACGCCAGCATGTCACTGACAGGTCGTCACTGGCTCATCCTCTGCATCCTGCTCCTCTCCCAACTCTTCCTCAACTACATCTTCACCTGAGCCAACTCCTTAGGGAGGAGTTTCCCTCCACCGTTGATCTGGCATTAAACCCTCTAAAAAAAGCACAGAATCAACAGAGGGACAGAAACCTGAGATCAGTGAATGGAGGGTAACTTTGTCCCTTGGTTTCCTCTGTGAGGGGAGCAGAAAAGACTTCAAAGCAATAAACACAGCCACAGCCTGTCAGTCATCTGCAGAGAGGAACAGCACCCCCTAGTGTAGCCAGACTGAAACAGCACCGGCACCTGCGCACTTTGGACAGCAGAGGAGAAGCAAAACGAGCACAGCTTAAAAAAAAAAAAAAGCTGAAAGTTTGGATAAAATCGCAAAAAGATTTTTCAAAAAGAAATGATGGAGGATATTTCACCATTCCTTAGTGTCTTTTTTTTATATTGCCATGCAATACTGTTTATTTGTGAGTGTCTGTATGTGTGTTGTTGGTAAACATTAAGCCTTATGGGCACAAGCAGATCACAGCTTGGTCTTCTACACCTCTTCCACTCCACATTTTGGGCCTTAATGCTGAAGCCAAAAAAGAAAAAAAAAAACAAAAAAAAAAGAAAAATACAAGATATACAAATGAAGAGATTTTCAAACAGTGCAATTGTGTGTTTTGTATTGATGTACACTCAAATACACTCTGTCTCGTCTTTTAATGATGGTGATTTTTACCAAAACAGTATTTAAAATCTGAAAGGACAGAGTTCTTGTTTACAGAGAGCGCTGCCTGTGTCTTCAGCGGACACTTTAGAGGGTTAATGGGAATGAGGCCGAGCAGAGAGCCAAACAGAGTGTCCTTGTATTTCTGTGCCTGCAGAGCTGTGACTTAAGACATGATGGAGCAGCACTGCTGTGGTCTAGAACATGACACTAGTGTGTACAATCAGTCACTTAAGGAAGCGTGGAGGAGTGGGCGGAGGGAAAGAGAACAACAAGGAAAAAAATGAACACGGGTTTAAGGAGAGAGAGTAACACGTGTGCATCTTCACCCTGTCCAAGGGACGTTCTTCAGATGTAAATGCTTAGTAAAACAAATGAGGATTTTTTTCTTTAAAATTAGTCTGTATATATTTGTCTGCCAATGTGTTTCAAAAAGAGAGTTCAGAATGTATTTATTATGTGATTCACCTTGGCTTTCTTAATTAAATCTGCACTGCTCTCCGTGGGTTCAACAAAGTGTGTGTGTGGGAGAGAGAGATTGAATGTGTGTGTGTGTGTGTGTGTGAGAAAGGGGGAGAGAGAGAGAGAGAGAGAGAGCTAGTGAGTGATGGAGCACATGTATGCGAGTAAGCCATTATGGTCAACACAGCCAGATCTCTTATCTGTGTTTTTATTTATGGATTATAGCGCTGAGATCACCAACAGGGGCGGAACAGAAAGCCGTACACGAAGGAGGTCAACTCTGAATGCTTCAAGTTACACCTGAATTTGTTTATTGTTGACATTGTTACCGTGTTTTCTACTTTGCTGCCATGTTGTGGAAACTACATGCCAGATATCTTTGTCATATAAAACAACTACACATGATGGTGCCCGATGTTTTCATCCACACGTTTCATACTGTAGCACTACAGTAAAATGTTTTAACTCTGAGACTTGTTGTGGTCGTCATTAATGGAATATATGAAATATGTTTCAAATAATTGAAACGCAGAAGCAGTGGTGATAAAAATAATCAGTCATAAAAGAATAAGTAGGAACATCCTTGTAGTTCCTGTAGTAAGATTGTACTTGGCTATTTTTTTTTTTTAAAGTATGACGATGTCAACTGTCATGTGTTGTTTTATTTCTGTAATTTTAAGACCTGATTAAGACCAGAAGATTTTTTTTTTTTTTTAACGCATTTTACAATCCAGACAAGTGATTTCCTTCTTTCCACTTGAGGGAGATATTTCCCTGGAACTGAAGTCTAACTTGGGACCTAAAATACTTCTTTTAACATAACCTAAATGCAACTGTCAGGCTGGATGAAACGGGTGAACTATGTCTACTAAACTTTCCAGCGACCAAAGAACAGATGCTCTCTGAGGAGACGACGTAGAAACTAACGGTGAGCCTGCAACAAGCCGGTGTGGATCCTCGAATTAAGCAAAGTGGAAAAGAGAGAAAAGTTAACCTTAAGGGGGTCTTGCTTTGCTTTCAGATCTACGGCAGGCTTCTCCATGGCAACGGGGATACGGTTCATCAGCGTGCAGAACAGAACCGCAGAGCGATTTATGTGGGAAACCAGGTGCTGGTAACAAGTCCGCCATGTGAAAATTCACTTACGTGCTGACACCCCACTGTTGTTGGCCCCACTGTGAAATCATGGTTTAATCTGAAACCCAGTGACAGGAGCCCATGTAGTTGCATGAAGTTAAACACAAGGTCGCCACTCATTTTGGTGCATTAAACTTTGTTCAACACAACAAAAACAATCCCCACCAAATTAACGACAGTGTGCCAGTAACCAGTACTGATGTCTTGCAACTGATGTTGGGTGGTGTAATCTACTACGCGTGGCTGCTAATCTTTGGTAGGGATCTTTAATCTGGTGCCTCACACCCGGTCATCTGCTTTTACCGTCTTCACTACCTCTGCAGAGACAGATAGGGACAGAAAAAACAATGTTATTTTACATGGCCATTATTTCTACTTCTCAAACACACCAAACACGCTGTATGACATTTAGATGATGGTCAACGAGGAGCCTGGAGATGTTTACAGCCCCCTCATGAGTCTTTTAGTCACCTGACGTGCATTTCTTTGCTGCATCCAGATTGTTTCTGCTGTTTCACTATTACCCATTGACACTTCACATAAGTATGCCATAACCAGGTTGCCCGCATGGCACATTTAAATTTAAAAGTGTCAGTTTCCTATCAGTTATGATTAACCACATGGCTTATCTAGATCCAAAATATTTTTACAAGTCTCTTATATCCTGATCGCTATGTTTGATCTGCTTCTCTTTAACTCCACATCTCCATGAAGGTGCATCGTGATCACATTTTGTGTGAGTGCATCTGAACCGAACTTCACAGCTTCTTTTTATTTCCACTGTGGCAGCTCGGACACAAATCAGCGAGGACGGATGCTCACCAATAAACCGCAATCCAGAAACCTCTCAAGACTTGATATCGCTGCGTAAAAAGACACAAAACCCTCTGAGCCAACTTTTAAATAATATTACAGATTAAAATGGGAAAAAAAACAGGAAATATAAAATGTTATAATGCATCTTTAATGAAGTGTATTAGTTAATGTATTTGCAAACATCAATGTAGTTAAGTAAGCTGCTTCAGCTCTTCACTGGGGGATGACGTTGCTGCTGTTCTCCAGGTGCAGCAGTGTCGGACCAAGAAACTCGACATCCCGCCTTCACGGATTCAGCAGCATCTTCTTCCTCTTGTTTCTAGTAGCGGCCGCTGCAGTTTCTTCCTCCTACACCACCACCACCACCTGGAGACAGCCGCTATGACCGTCACTGGAGTCTCTGACCGCAGTCAGGTCCGTATGCAGCTGTTTCAGTGACAGATGGCGAGTAAACAATACTCATTATGGAATATTAAATTGCGATTGTTGGTGACGATTGATGGTGATGTGTTTTATCATCATAAAAGCATTTCTCAGATGATGTTAGAATACTGAATACTGAGAAGCAGCACATACCAAGAATATGATGCTTTCATTTGACATTTTACTTTGAGGGAGTCTGATGTCACGTGATTATCATTCTGATTAACCCTGGTTCTTTCTTTCTTTCTTTCTTTCTTTCTTTCTTTCTTTCTTTCTTTCTTTCTTTCTTTCTTTCTTTCTTTCTTTCTTTCTTTCTTTCTTTCTTTCTTTCTTTCTTTCTTTCTTTCTTTCTTTCTTTCTTTCTTTCTTTCTTTGAAATTAAAGACCTTACTTTAGACATCAGCATGAATTGCTTGTCGTCAAGAGCTTTGGCTTTATGTCTTCATCTTCAAGGTGTATTTTGTTACCTTTTTTCATATCATAATCAACTTCAAATATGAAAGAAATATTAAATATGAATATTGACCGTTGTAGTTTTAAATGTCATTGAAAAGGCCAGTCATGGGAGGTTCTGTTTATAACTTCATAAAATGCCTCCTTTATGATGTTGTGAAGACATACATCCTGTTTTGCACAAATATATCTGGTGGATCCGACGACCTGCAACTAATTAGTCTAGTTTTAGGGAGTTACTAATTATTTCAGTTGTCACGACACAGTTACTACAATGGCTCATGGACACTACAGAAGACAGAGAGCGCTCCTCACTGCAGGGCTCAATACTACGTGCTCAATTATCTCAATGGCCTGAAAAATACTCACAAAGCGTGCAAAGTGCTTAATGTTCTCCGAAATGACAAGATCGAGAGTCAGAAGCTTCAACTTTCAGAGTTTCTGCAGGAAACAAAGAATCTCCGGAGTCTGAAAAAGCCCCAACAGACCTACAGTAAATGAGCTGGTGGAACGAATTAAACAGCTGGAGGATGACAGAACAAAGCTCTTCAACAGAAGAATAAGGAACTGGAGGAGAAGGTAGAAGATTTGAGACAAGCTGAAGAGAAGGGCAGAGATTTCCAGCGAGAAAAGGAAGAACTTGTGACAGGAAAAAAAATGAGAAAAACCGAGGACCTGAAACAAGCTCAGGAGCTGGAGAAGAATAATTTAATGAAGCGGGAGAAAAATCTGGTAAATGAAAAAACAAATTGGTGGAGACAAAAGAAACAGCATGTAGGAGAGAAAAATAACAGAAACCTGCAGAAGAAAAAGAAGGAATGAGAGGAGGATGGATGAAGTCTGAAATTAAAGTGTTTTTAAACCTGTCTCTTCCATCTATCCCCTGCTGGTCCGGAGGCAGTTTGAAAAACTGTTTGTTTTTCTCATTTTTACATTTAAAATCAAAATATTATTTGAATATTATTTACCATAAAGAATTAACATTTACAAGTTTGAATGATCATAACCATAAAAATCTCACTTCACTTCAATCCGTGTATTTAAATCATGTCCATGTCAATTTGTATAGAAGACGAAACGATACTGGACGATCTGTGGTCAGATGTTCAGGCTGGTTTTCACAGACAATATATCCTACTCTATGACATACGGAGATGCATTTGTGTAATGAATGATGAAGTCTTTTATTGTTTTTATTATCACTGATAATTGTATCCTCATCTGGTATAAAAGCGGAGGTGAGCAGGGGATGAAACGAAAGCTGCGCTGAGCCGTCAGCGCAGGACGCGGATCTGAACCTGAGAAGGTGGAAATCTGCTAGACACCACATGGATCAACATGCCTGCCACACGTGCAGCTTCAAGCCCCACTGAGGGTAACTGGGTGATGTTTAGGAGCCTGGCTTCACAGCAGAAGGCCTAAATGCGGCATTCAGGCACTTCGGACATAAAATGTCTGTAATGTGTGAAAACGATGTTAAGAAAAAGAAAATGCGTCAAAATCATATTAAGACCTGTTAGAATTATAATGGTTGTAAACAGTATCAGACTGAGAAAATACCTTAAAAAACTACTTAAAGACCAAAGAAGGACAATTAATATGTGTAGTATTTTTATTTGACATATAACTATACATGATCTATTTATGTGAATCAGTATAATAAGAAAGTTTCCCTCCAAAGATAACTCTTGGGTCTAATTTGTATTAGAAAAATGGAAACATGTTTTACTTTCTATTTCAAATGTCTGTGAAAGCTTTTAATTAAAATCCTTTGTGTCACAAAGTCCACGCGTTGGAAGCTTCCTGCTTCCGCATGTGGCGAGGTGATTGACAGCACTTCTGTCGAGTTCACAGCCTCCTCACACAGGACGCCTTTGATGTGTAATGAAAGAGATATTTGGCATATCACTGAGTCAGCCGCTAATCACACACTGAACCTCACCCGCAAAGGGGGAACGTGTTCCTGGTTTATTTGCTTCCCTGTAGACACCTGGAGCCTTTCTTATGCTCGGATAAACCTGTTCTGACCCTGTTCTGAACTTCCAGCCTATCACAGAAGATAATGACAACCCTGGTTGTTATCGCTATTATTAACATAGTCTACCTTAGTAGGAAAGACACTGAAACGACACAGACGTGCACGTCTCTCCTCAGTAGGACAGCTAAACGGACTCCAGACAAGTTTTGTGTCTTTGTGTCGTAGCTCCACAGTGAGGACTGGAGTTTGAGCATCACAGAGGGTTGGTTAGCAGAACTGAGATTAAGAGTTAGTTGGGTTTTTAACCGAGTGTATACTCGGCTATTGTGCACATCTAGTGTGCATGTGGGCTTGGTGGAAGGTGCGGCCCAGACTTGATCTCTGGACAGGGAGACTGCGCTGGCTTTCCCTGCAGTTGGTACACAAAGAAGCTTCCTTGTCATTTATGTGAGTCATTTTGAAGAGTCTCCGCTTTGAGTTTCATTTCTCCCGGTGCTGGATGAATGTTGGTTGTAAACTCCTGGTTAATTACAGTTATATCCCCAATACAGATGTTTGCATCTCATCATCTTTATAGGAAACATAACAGCTGTCTGCACCAGATGCAGTTTTTTCTGTCACACGTAGTTCTTCATAAATGTAGAGAGGTGATTTGATACTTTTCGGGTTCTTCCTTTCCTTTAGTAAGTCATAACAGTGCATATAAGAAGTTTGCAAATTTAACTACCTCAAACTCTTCTTACCAGCATTAAAATCAATATCCCAATAATTCAGCACGGTGGAGGGAGAATCTTGGATCACTTTCTGTCAACAGAGGGAAGATATAAGTCCCAGGTTAACCAAAATATCCTACAGAATAATGTCAGGGCGGTTGTTTGGCAGCTCAAGTATGGTAGAAGTTGGGCGATACAGCAGGACAATAACCCCTAAGATTCAAAGAAAAGGCTCTCCAGACTTGCTGTGGAAGAACAAGCTCAACCTTGTTGCCTGGTCAGAAGAAACGGAGACCACCTTAAACCCGTAGAGATTCTGTAGAATCACCCAAAACATCCCACAAACGTGTCTGATCGGAGGCATTTCTGTAAAGATGGATGGTCAAAAAGTCTTCCTGAACTGCTCCTGAAGCTTCACTTACTTTTCCCTCCAAAACTTTAACGCGTTTAATGTGTGTGTTCACTCAGCACACACGAAATGATAAATGTTTGTGTGTTATTAGATCAGGACAGCATCAGATCACATTTCATTAATGTGATCTGATGCTGAAATTAATGCAGAAAACCTGTTAATCCTCAGATGGCCACATACTTTCTCTTTTTCTTTCTGCAATGTTCCCCTTTTAAAATTAAAGCCAAGGTCCAACTGTGTTGATTTCCCAGACTAGATGTGTCATTTCCCCCGTGAAAAGCCATGCGTGGGTTCAATGAGGTTAATTTGCATCATTTGCTTTTTAACTGACTTCATCTTGATAAGTCTCCGTGTGTATTAAAAGCCAAATTATGCAATCAAAGCTAAAAATCCCAGCTTGAACCACGAGGGTGGAGTCTCATCCTCTCTTATCAGCCTCCAATTCAAATGTCTTCCTCTGCTTGTAAACTGACATGAAAGGACTTGTAATGTCAGTAGTCAGTAGTGAACATCAACCAAAAGGTTTCCATAAATAATTTTAACTGCCTGTCCTATTTATTTTTTCAGGTTTCGTCCCTCCTCCTCCTCCCAGCATCAATGAGCCACAAATATAATCCTTTTGTTTTCTCTCCGTGGTTCACGTCCTCTCCACCCTCCTCTCCTCTGTATTTGTCTCCTCAGGTAAGCCAGCAGGGGCCAGCTGCACCGAGGCGTGTGCTGCTTGTTTTGGCTGAAAGCCGGCGGGATTCGGGATTCGGGTTGGATGTTTGTTGGGTGGGTTACGGCTCTTTCGCAGCTCAGGCCCGTCTGGAATAGACTGAGCCACGCCAGAGGCAGGCGGAGACAGGAAACTTGTCTGGGCTTGCCGTCCACACAACAGAGGGAGGGAGATGGGTAATGTCAGACATCCTACAGCGGTCTGGGTGTGTGTGTGTGTGTCTGTGTGTGTGTGTGTGTGTGTGTGTGTGTAATGTGTCTGCTTTAATATTCAAATAATATGATGTTAACTCCTCCGAGTAAGCCAGTAAATCACTGCTGGAGTGTGGGGGAACTCCTCGCTGCCGGCAACTTTTCATTGGACTGACAGAGACTCAACTAGGGAACTGAAGTGCTGCACTTAGCTATGATTTCAAGGCTCTTGAGGTTTATTTGATGTCATACTCACTTAAAGACCACTTACGGCGCTGTTCTGACACATGACTGCGATGGAACCGCACGCCTCATCAACATAGGCTTGAAAACTATATTTCACAGTCTGAAACCTGTGGGACAGCCTTCATTCAGTGTTTTAAAAGTGACACTTTTTAGACCAGTATTGTTGGGTTTTTAAATGTCTTATTTGAGAACTTTGATCATGTTGTCAGATTGTTTTTAAAGATATATTCAGTATGTTAAACTTGTAGAATATGAGGCGTTATTCTTCACAAGTAGCCTTAAAGTGTTTAACACTGTAATACATTTAAATCGGATCTTGCTTAGGTCCTCATAAAAAAGCCATTACTTTTACAGTTCTTTGAGTAAATTGAATGTTGTTTTTAAGGTCCATTAACACTTAGGGTAATTAATTAAATGTTCAAGCTGTGCTGCAATACAAACTTCCCAGATTCCAAATTGTCCATAGGCTCAGGATCCCATCCTCCAACCTCTCTATGTGGTTGGACCGTTGCCATGGTGAGTGTGAGTGTGAGACTTGCTTGTGTGAATTGATAATATTAGAGTAAGCCATGCCATGATCCATGCTGGAGCATGATCATCACCTCTTGCTGAACGTTCTCAGCAAAAGCTTGTTCCCTGACCACCTTTGACTAAGCTTCCCTCAAAACCTGCTGAGAAGACTCAAAACTAGGTGAGAAGAAGGGATGAGATGGAGACTGGGAAAGAGAGAGGAAAAGGACCTTATAGTCACTATATTTAAATGTACTATTAAGGAGTAAGTTGGGTGGGATCACTGAGCCTCATGGACCTCCTCTGCTAGGATTCCTGAAGATTTATTTTGAAACACGCACCTTGCTTGAGTTGAAAACCAACAAACTCCAGAAAGCTCCCGAACAGTTCTTCAGTGGTCTGAGTATAAATAGATGCCATTTACCAAACCGGTGACGTGCTGAATCTGATATTCCGCAAACTCCAATCTCCTATTTGCTCCACTAAAACTAAACTGGTGCTAGTGGGATCTATTCAGCTGATAAAGAAACCCGGGTATTAAAAATAAAACATGACTTACTGTCAGTGTCACAGGTTCTATTCATGTATCCATGTAAAGTGTGACGATCCATTTAGTGTTCTGTTAAAGTAAGTAAACAAGTAAACAAACCATCATCCATGGACGGTCGTAAACTGCGTTTGCTACTGTCGCTTATGGTTTTGGGGAGCTACCATAGACTGTAAAAAGCAATGGACGAAGTCCTGTAACTCAGAGGTTTCTGAAGAGCGGATTTGAAGCCTCTTATTCTTCATACCGTGCACAGGCATGTTGCCTGGGAAACCAACGGGATCATGCCCGCTGTATGTCCGTCAAATTTGGCTCTGGCTACCAGCTCGTTCGGCCAACCAACGAGTTTCCAACGAACGAGTTTCCAGCAGACGTTTACAGCAGAATATTCTGTTTCACATGTTGGTTAAAGGTATATAAAGGGTATATCAAAGATTGGTATCGCCTTTAACCAACGTAAACTGCAGAGTCAGTGGATACTGACTCGCTTTTGGAGCCGGCTTCCAGCGTCTAGACGAGGAACTGCAACGCAGCTTTGCTCCACGTGGGATTCAACCCCGCAGTTAGATGGTTGGCACGCGGCAGCTGCAACAGTTACAACAAACTGTCAGAAACAGAGGCGGATGCCGTTTACTGCTTTAATTTAGTATCTATCCGCGGACTGTTGTCGCCGTGGTCATGTTGACCATCCACTAAGCTAAAAACAGAGTTTAAAACAGAGTAAACTGAATAATGTTCATGTTCTCAACCTGCTTTGTCACTCCGGAAGAAGTAAGTGTTGTTTGTGTTGGATTGCAAAATGATGCAAAACACTGTGTGAAATCCTGCTTGAGCAACTAGACTGTTCAGATTGAGACACATCTATTAAAATTCAGTTGGAGCTGCACGTGAAACTATGTGAGACCACCTCTGCGTGTGGCTTTGAAACATTACGTCTCAGTGTGGTTTTCGCCTGTTGAAACTGTCAACAACTTTATGGTCTAAATATGCTAAAAAAAAAAAAAAGGCTTAAGGCTGGTGATCAGAACAGAGCCTCTGAAAGCAGATATGGGTTAAATGATTGCAAATATACAAACGTTCACACTTTGTTTCCATCCTAACTGACTCATTGAACTCAGCTCTTGGTGTTTCAAGGATGACTCGCTGCAAAGTCCCACTTTAAAAGGAAAACCCCTTAAGGCGAGTACAGATTTGCTCACGGGCCTTGCCTGTCTGTTCCCGTGCCACACACCCACATCAGACATCCAGCTTCCAGGGAAAAGATGTGGGGTGGTCTTCGTGTATAGACAGGTAGGCATGACCTGTTGCAATGTAGGCACATCCACCCATGGCTCAGATCAGGCGGGATATTGAACCGCCTCTCACTGAAATAAAAGCCATTACATAAGAGCTAATTAATGTGCACAGTGTCGTGCTTTGACTTGTTGCTGTGCTGGTGCCACTGACCGTCTCTGAGACGTCCACATGCTGCTCTTGTTGAGGCTTGTCCCGGAGCGCTCAGTTTGTCTCGCCTAACGAGACAAACATGCAGTCGGTCAGAAGGGAGTTGACATTACATACTAGTCATCTGCTCGCTTATATTTTAACCCCTAAAGCAGACGTATTCAGGCGCTTTGAAGGGATAATTAGGACAATATATCCTTTTTTTTTTTTTTTTTTTTTTTTTACAGTTTCAGCGTTTATGTTATTATTCAGTAAGGATGTGAACAGTGGAGTGACCTGCTAATTATGCTTGAAATTCAGGGCCTGCAGGAGGATCTATTGATCTGAAGTCGATGCAAAATACAGTATAAATTGTGGTGCCTGTTTGCATATATATATATATATATATATATATATATATATATATATATATATATATATATATATATATATATATATATATATATATATATATATATATATATATATATATGCTAAAGTACACTGACTGAACTGTACTTCCTGTATAACTGCTTCTTAGTTCTGGTAGTTGCTACTCTTCTTTCACTCCTTTTTTTTCTTGTTGTCCATGGTGAATAATAAAGTGTCAATAAAGGACATTTTTAATTCTCTTCTTCTTCTTCTCTTCGCCCGGATGTGGCGAGACTTTTGCTGCGGAAAGTGGGCAGACTGGGGTACGACAGGCAGTTGTTCCTCCTGCAACCTGGAACAGTGGATTCCATAAGGCTCCCGCCTTTCTGAGCCTCTGTCCTGCAGGCATGGGGGGTCTTCGTGAGTTCTTGCGTGCCCAATGCGGATCCAGGCATGTGGCTGCTGGAGGAGCCGCTGTTTTTCAACGACTTCCTTCCCGCCTCGTTGCTGGAGTCCTCTAGTCTGCGGGTTCTGCTCAGGGAGGCAGGTTGCACTAAACTTGGACATCTGCTACAGATATCAAAAGTGCCCACGGAGGAGCACAAGCACAGGCTGCACATTACATCTGCAAGACTGGTTGACAAAATGATGACAGAAGTCTGTGCGACCCTGCCGCAGCCACTGAGGACGTTTGTGAGCGATGGGACTCTGATCGATCAGTGGAGTGAAGACAGCATTTATGGTTTCCCGGGCCTGTCCGTTGCCCCAGCGATGGGGGACTGGCAGGAGACGGGGGGGGGGTTACCTGCTGTCTGTCACGGGACTGCTTCAGAACACCTTTCAGCCCATGCAGAAGGCCGTCCTGTATCAGATTTGCGTAAAGGTGTTGAACTTGCAGTCGTTGAGGGATCTGCGGGAGTCGGGGTGGACTGAGTTTTTTGACCCAGGCGCTTCCCCGAAGGGCAGTTGGAGGTCCCTGTACAAGCTGCCCATCGGAAAGCGGACAGCAGACCTCCAGTGGAGGATTGTACATGGGAGTATAGCCACGAACAGGTACAGAGCACACCTGGATCCTAGTGTGGGGGAGGCATGTGTTTTCTGTTCCGGAAACGTTAGCACATGTGTTTCTTCAGTGCCCACGCCTTGATAATCTTTTTCACCTTTTGCGGAGGCGGTTTCACAGTTTTGGGGTGGAGTTTTCTTTTGAGGTGTTTATTTTCGAGCCCAAGTATATTGCGAAGCAAAAGGCTGTGATCACAATCCTTAATTTGTTGAGTGGAACGGCGAAACTCGCGATCTGGCTGACCAGAAAGAACCGCATGGACGGATCCAGTGGAGTTGATCCGCTCGAGGTTCTAAAGGGCCTCTTGAAGGCCCGCATTCGAGTGGACTACTTGGGGGGGGGGGGGATGATCTCTTGTTTCAGTTTTACTTTGGTTTTTTTCTTTTTTAGATAAAACTGATGTTTTGAATTGAATGTATTTTTTTTTTTATTTTTGCATTGTCCAATAAAGGACTTGTTGAACCTTCTCTTCTCTTCAGGTAACATTTAAGGACACAGAGTGTATTTCCACTAAATACATATTCATAGTGCACTATTTATTAAACAGCGTGGCGACATGCATGTGCACACACACAACAGTTTTAACATTAACAACGACACCTGACCGGATTTGTCCTGCTGGGGGACGACTGTCACTGAGATCCACTTACAGAAGACATTTCCTGGCCTGCTGAGTCCAGGTCCAGATCAGTGTGGATCTGGTCATAAAGTTCCTCTGTTGCATGAATTTATGTGCACTTCCATATAACCTTTAGGTTGTTCCCACTGCTGGGTCTGCACCCACCGGGAAGCGTCATACAGCCTTGCATCAGAGTGCAGTTGTCCTTCAATACTTGCCAACTTTAGGAAACGTTCTCTTGTCTTCCAGAAATCTCTTTCTATATGTGTTAGCCCTTTTTGTTTAGTTTCAGTATAACGCACTTGAGCGTCTCATTGAGGTCATCAGGGTGACCTCTCATGCCGTGTCACTTTAACTCGGGCCTTGAACTGCACATGAGTAATTATGACTCCAGCGCAAGCAGGACTAAACATTTGATTAGATGAAAGCATCACATCAGTTCCCTTTGAAACACTTTAACAGCAGCATGATTGTTTATGTATTACAGTGAATAAGTAATGTTGTTTTTCAGGGATGTTATGTAATTTTTGTATGTTATACCGTGTAGGCTGAGGTGACTCAGCAGGACCAGTGCTAACAGTGTTTTCTTTTTAAACGTGTGTGGCCCTGCTTTCTGTAACGTAGTGTCATCTGATTTGCCGTGGCATTTTTTTCTGTTTTGTGAGTCATTTTTTAAAATGTGAATTGGTGATTTCTCTGTTCTTTTAATTGGATTTAACTTGATGCGTTTTCTGAGACGATAGTGTGTTTTGGGAATTTTCTTTTACTTTTCCGAAATGCAGATACATTTATCTTTTTGCTGTGTCTTTTCTATCGCTGTGGCGGTTAAAATGTTCTGCTGTTTGTCTTTTTGACTCTTATCGTTCAGACGCTGTTGTATTTTGGTTGTCGGGGCCACCGTACTCCCGTTCTCCTTTCCGTCACTCACGCAGTTGCTTATGATCCAATAAACAGGAGAGAGAAAGCTGTGACATGAGGTCACAGCTGGTGTGTTTGCATGTGTGTGTGTGTGTGTGTGTGTGTGTGTGGGTGGGTGGGTGTGGGTGAAATCCTATACGTCATATTTGCTACCTGACTCACTAACTTTAATAGACATAGATGTGATGTAAGGAATTTGTTTTTTTGGTTTGTTTTTTTTTTGTTTTGTTTTGATGCCTGGGTCAAATTATCTTATTGAAGAACAGCATGAAAGAACAGACAGATATTACTGAGACAGATTAATTTGATCTCCAACATAGAGGGTTTTTATACACACACACACACACACACACACACACACACACACACACACACACACACACACACACACTCAAATATCTCACCATAGTTCCTAAATCTTTGTTTCTACTCTCATACTCACACATACATACAGTCATAGTTTCACGAACGCGCTATGGAAAGATAATAAATTGTATTGCACTCACACAAAGTACAGACAACCACACACTGTACATACAGTCTTCACATTTTCCACAGTACCGGTCTTTGTCCCAGTGGCCATGCCCTCTGCAGCGAGATCCTGACCCCAGTCAGTGGGGGATTAAATGTGTGTTTGTGTGCGAGGGAAGTTTGTATGTATGTGTGTTATTGTCATTGTATGCACACTGTATGTGTCTTGCCCACTCAGCTCGTCCAGCACAGGCCCAGATTCCAGCTGACCTCCCTGTTCGACTGTTGGAGGGGGTGTGAGGGTTGGAGAGCAAGCTTTGAAGGAGGCTCCAGTGACTCATTACCCAACAATCCACCACTCCCCCCTTCATGTCCTCTGCACCCTCCAAACATCTCCTTCCTTGCCCCAGGCCCCCAGCCCCTTGCCTTGCCCCTTGTCCTCTGACTCAGATAGCAGACGCACAGCCTCGTGCACACACACACACACACACGCACACACACACACACACACACACAGGCAAGTCGTTGATAGATGAAAAGAGATTCTGTTTCAGGGACTGTGTGGACCGAATGGTTGTCAAAGCTTCCTCTGTGTTTGTGTGCTCATGTGTGCTTCCACGCTACATGAACCACCGATACAGTAAATCCTCAAGTATTTCAACATCATTTGGAATAAATTTCATCTGCGAGGGTCTTATCGCTCACATTTAGTGCTTTAACCTTTCAAAGAATCAGCCAGAAACAGTGATGTGTCTCCTGCTGCAGCAACTTCTCCTTGTTTTTCCTTCGGGGTCAGGGGGAGACGGGTAAACTTAAACCACAAGCGCTTGTTCCCACAGCGCACACAGACCCACACTCCCACCTACAAGGGGTGTGAACACACACTGCTGTATCTCTTGGGGTCAAAACCAAGCGTGTGCAGCCGTGTTTTAGCAATCGGATCGTGAGATGTGTATGTTTTTCTCATATTACAGCATGTCTGTATAGGGAGTATTCATTAAAAATACATCCTGCAGATGACATCATGGGACTTCCCGTCTGGAGCAAGAGGGGCAAATGACATTTTCAAATGACCAGACATCAGAGAAATCAGTTTTGTCATTCATGGGAAAATGCAATGAACAAATATGATGTTTTCTTTCTTATTTTTCTTTTGTTGTTTTTGCTTAATTACCATGAGTGGGACGCAAATCCCATATTTGCCCAGTTTTTAAACGAGCGTGATGTGAGGTGAGACAGAGGGTGGAGGAGGAGAGGAGTCAGTGAGACTGCTGGTACAGAAAACTGCATCATGTGAATGGAAATTCATTTTCACTCTTTTATATAATGTTTTCCATCTACCTCAAACCTAAAGCCATATGTTATTAAAAGAAAATATTCTTCCAATGAGCAGCTAGTGTCTTTATTCATGATTTCAACTCACAAATCATTACAAAAAATACGTTTTATGTTGTATAATACATCAAATCTTTTGTTTTCATTTGAATATGTTTTTATTTCACGCTGACTGTGATGTTTTGTGTGTAAAAGTCTGTGTTTACATTCCTGAAGTGTGTTTTTGGTTTGCTGTCTTATTTGATTAATGCTGGCCTTTTATCAAAACTGGAGCTTCTTTAGCAAAAGGTTACAGTTGTGGATGTACCCTCGGTTTCAGGGCAGCGAATGTACAGAGATAAGCATTGTGAGATCCAGAGATCCTTCGGAAAGACCCTTGAGACATAAAAACAGGACTTCCTCTTATTTCAGTCTTTATTCTTCCAATTTCCTGCTGCTTTAGGGGATTTTTCTAAGGCAACAACTTACAGACTCATTCGCCACACACACTGAACACATGACAATCGGCTTCTGATCGCTGCGTTACAACTGTGACGGCATCGGAAGAACGGAACCGCTCGAATCCCAGCCCGGGTCTGCGTGTTCTCCGCGTGCTCTGGGTACCCTGGCTTCCTCCCACAGTCCAACAACATGTATGTCAGGTTGACTGGTGATTTTAAATTGCCCGCAGAAGTGAATGTAAGTTGTTGTTTGTGTGTAAGTGACTCTGAGATGGACTGGAAACCTGTCCAGGGTGTATATTCGACTGGGTTGTGTGCTGGACAGACGAACAGACAGAAGTACGGTCGAAGGGTAAAAAACACTCTGCTTGAACTGAACAGCCGTGTGGATCATTTATTTTCTGCTTTGTTTAGCTCTGTTAAGTTTGTGTTTAGTTTATCTTGTTTACTAGAGTTACATCTAATCTTACTTTCCTAATTGCACAAAAACTGTTGTCCATTTTTTTGTGTGTATCTTTACAATTCTCCTTTTTATTTTAGTTTATTTTAGTTCTTACCAGGTGGTCTGTTATCGGCTTTGTGCCACCTCTTCTTCTGCCCGCTAACCGGCCTCCGGATTAAGTTTGTTGCATTACCTGTACCTGCAGGGCTTCTTGTTTATTGTTCTGTGAACCCACCCTTAGGTCCCTCAGCGATTCACTCTGACAAAGAAAGAAAGAGAAAGAGAAAGAGAAAGAGAGAGAGAGAGAGAAAGAAAGAAAGAAAGAAAGAAAGAAAGAAAGAAAGAAAGAAAGAAAGAAAGAAAGAAAGAAAGAAAGAAAGAAAGAAAGAAAGAAGTCACAGCAATGAAAAATATGTACACTATATACAACATATACAGAAGAAAACTAATATTTACAGTCATGGAGATATTGCACAAATATTCAACCCTCTAACGGCTACTGGAGGTTCAGCAGAGTAACCGTCTGATGGAAGAAACTGTCTCTGTAACGGGTGCTTTTGCTGTTTGCTCTGCAGCTTTCTGTGACATCATGAAGATTTTACAGATCAGTACTTGACATTGCACTGACAGCGTCCGTTTTTCTTTCCATTATTTGGCGGTGACAGAACTCCACCCATCCATTATCCATACCGGCTCATTTTGTGTTCAGGGTTTTGGATCTGCTGGAGTCTATCCCAGCGCTCTCTGGGAGGCAGGCAGAGGCAGAGCCTGGACAAGACAGGTTTGTGAATAACAGTCTTGTTCAGATGAAATCCGTTATACTGATGTTATGGATCCGGTTGAAAACAAAATCCTATCTGCAGGTCTGCTAAACTTCTGGAATACAAAATAAGTGCTCTATTCATTTCAGTCATAGTCTTTTGGGGGGATCTCCATCATCTTAATGTGCTATACTTGCAAATCTCTGAAGGGATACTGACAGTTGCTCCGTATATCATCCAAGCGGCGAAAGCAAAAGCCAAAGCAATATTTCATCAGAAGAAAGGGAATAGGAGAGACGTGTGAAATGTGTTGTTTTAGTGGCTCCTTGTGAGCTTCCTGTGTCTCCACACAAGCATCAACCCACACAGGCACCACACGGCTGCAGCAAAGGTCTGCACCCCCAGATCCACGTCTACACCCCGATCAGAAGCGACTCAATACTGTCTGCAGTGTTTTTGAACAATACTCCTCTGTCAAGTCCATCTTTGATTGATGGAAACATTTGTTGCTGCGTCAATAACACGGTGCTGGAGTGATCAGGGAACTGGAGCCGTTGAGCGAAACAATATGGAAGATCTGGGAATGCTGGAATGCATTGTGTGAGAATCTCCTCTTGCAGCGGGACTTTCCAGCTTCCTGCACGGCATCTTCAGTTTCTGTCACACCAATAGAAAAAAAAAAACATTTTCAGACTGGACTTCATATAAAATATGTTTCCCAAAAGTTTGGGAAAATTCTTATCATCAAAGTTTTGAGAATGTGTTATCACCTTTCCTTGATCTCGTGCTAAAAATGACGAAAACCATGTAAGAGCACAATATAGACAAAACAAGAAGGCTAGAAATAAATGAAAAGATAGAGCGGATTTGGCATTTCTTTGTGAGTACACACGCAGAGTAAGTTACTCCATGAACTCATGTAAAAAAAACAAACAAAAGACGTCACACTGTAACGTAATGGCAGGACAAGGCAAGTTATGTTTTAACGCCCAAGTCAAACCCATAGGGAGCTCAAAGTGCTTTATGACACATGCAGAGATAAGAATGAGGATTAGATAGATAAACAGTGATAGAAACGTATGTATGAAGTTTAAAGAAATGTTTTGAGAGACATTATTTAAAAATAATGGGAAATCCTTTTTGATCGGACCGTCGCTGTCACCCACTGACTTGGATTTTGGTAAAGCTGAGACACATTTCTCTTACAACTTTCCTTCCAGGACTTCTTTCTGGGATGTAAGTGGGCTCATCAGACCACTCTGGATTTCCACTGAACCTTGAGGGAAAGATGTGGATTTTTAATTACTAAAAGCAACTTCTTTCAGCTTTTTCCTTCTTGACATGACCCCCCCACATTCATGCAGGCTTGGGACCTGCACTACGTGAACGCTGGCTTGCGACCACCTTGTTTCTGGGGCAGTAAGGGGAATGTGGGGTTCAGTGTCCTGCTCAGTGACACTTTGGCATGTGATGGGGCTGGGGTGAGATCTGGCAACCTTCCCGTTGGAGGGCAACCAGCTCTGCCTACCAGATCACAGATTACATTCTTGTTTCAAGTTCATCGGATAATGTAAGTAAGCAGTTATTTCTTGTCAAACTATCTCCGAACCCTGTTTTCAAGAAGGTTCTTCATCCTTCTTCGTGTGGGTGTTGATCAGTTTCTGAGGTAAAGACCGGATGTTGAAAGGATTGAAAAGCTTTCAGCTGATTGTTTGTGTAAGGAGCAGCATCCCCGTTGAACTAACAGTCCATTAGATAATTCCTGGCATGTAGGCTTTGGTGTGGAACCAAACTCTAACATTTCCACTGGTAATAATATAATCTCAGCGCTGGAATTTCCCCCTCCATTCCTTAATGTGCTCATTTATCTTTCTTTCTCTTTCACGAGCTCTCCTGTGGTGTAATATCGGAGATGGTCTCATTTCATCTCGGCCCGATAACGGCTCTGCACCCAAGGTCATCATTACAGGTTATTGCAGGCATTTGTTTCACTAGCGCTTGCTTGTCAGCCAGAGTTGATCACGCTGCTGCCTTTATTTACGGCAGCGGCAGCCTGATGTAACTCACTGTAACTCGCGGTCAGCTGGCGTTAAGTGGTTCTAGGAGTTTGCTCTCTTAGTTACCCATTAAGACTTTCCTTTTTCAATTTCCTAATCTGCTTCTGTCTTCTCCTGGGTGCACTAGATGTGATGAATGTCTGGGAAAAGTTAAGAAAAGACGTCTAAGCTAAGTAATCAGACAACTTCCCCGAAGTGTTGAACTGCTCTCCAAACATCGTAATAATGTCTTCCATCAGATCCGACTGGGAGATGTAATGTTATTGTAATCTGCTCGTGGTCATTGCTTCTCACACCCACTCAGACAGGTGCTCGTAACTGAAGCCGCCCCTCAGGAGTGCAGTTAGACTGTGATCAGACTCCGATCATCCAGAACAGATCCAGACCTGAAACCCAGCTGCTTCGCTTATACTGTCCCATTATGAACTGTGATCTACATTACTCTGTTCACATGTTGAAGGATTACTTCATCCGAAGGAAATCCTTGGCTGTACTGCTGATGGTTTCCATCCAGACACGCAGGTTTCTCGTCTGTTTTTCAAAGACTGAACAAATGTAACAGCAAGTCCGATTTCTGAAGAAATACACTTTACACTTATCGAAAGAATATTCCCTCCTGTTTACCCGGGATCATCCTGAAACACTTTTGGTCAATATTTTATTAATTATATCTTCAAAGAAAATCCGGAAGAGGCTCTGTCTAGTGTAGGCATTGACCACTCTGACCACATTGACCACTCTGACCACATTGACCACTCTGCGGGCAAATGAATTTCTAGAAAAAGCATTTAATCTTCTTTGATGTGTAACATTAATAAATAAAAAAAGGAGAAGCTGGGTAACGAGCTGTAATTTCGCTATAAGGATGATCTTTAGGTCCCCATGCAGCTAAAGACTGAGGTTTTTTTTGCATTTGAAATTCTTTTTGGAAATCAAACCGTACATGCTGCATGGTCTGGCTTAGAGAGGAGACTAAAAAGTTTATCAACTCGCAATTCGAACACCGGCATCTGTGACGGCTTGTGTTTTTATGACGCACATCAAACGCGTGAAGGCCCGTTAACGTGGAATGAGATACGTAGATTATCTAGACATACGCCACCATCCAGGTGCCTTTTTCAGGGTAAGCTTTGCTGTTTTCTTTATGAACGGGCCTCGCTGTTCCTTTGACCAAATCGTGGCTCTGAGGTAAACGTGTCCATCTGCTAAACTGTCCCGCCTGCAGTCCAGTCCTGTCGCATTATATACTAATAGATAAAAGGATGTGCTGAACTGTTTAGCTGCTGAAATGTAATATCGGACACGGATCAAAATGTTTGTTTTTTTTTTTGTCTTGCTCATTCCCGAGCACTTACTGGGTCATGTAAAAGAGCTGGTTTCACAGAGTGGTGAACATGTCCCTTTTTTTAAAAAAAAACATTAGTGAAATCAAATTCTAATCGACCTTATGTTGAAAAATAGATGCAGCTGGTTAAAGCACATCTGTGTAGTCTTTGTAGAGTATCTCTTTAATTAAATACCCTGTTTAAATATATTCTTTTTTTTTTTTAAACAGGTTTGTGAGCTAAATCCAAGATGTTTGGTTTCCTTCACCACACACAATAGTTCCACAACACTACTGCTGACAACTTTTTTTGTTTCTTGAATGTTGATGGGTTTTTTTTTTTTTTTTGTACGAACAAAACTGATTCTTCTTTTCTTTTTTCTTTTTTTCTCAACTCCAAGTCTGACATTTTTGAGCTGACACTATCTGACACGGAGCTTTGTGCTGCCTGCTTCCCGAGGCCGCAGAAACCATGTTGAGCTCCCTCGTCCTCGGCCTTCCGCCCCCTCGCTGCCTAGCAGACATTCCTGAAAGCGTCTCCTCTCTCTGTCTGAGGCTCCTATCCGGACAGCTGGGTCTCAGGCAACACGATCCCCGCTCCCCGGCGCAGCCGCTGTCAACACTTTGTATGGGCTGTGCGCTTGCTATATGTGTAACTACTGAGGAATAACAAACACACATACATACACACACACACACACACACACACTTTTTCCAGATGAAAGGTGCCACATTCATAGGATTGTCCTCAAAAAACAGGCCTGGAAAAAAAAAAACTGTCTTACTTCGGAAAATAAGTCAAATATAGCTCTTTACCTTAATTGTGTGGTCAAAATGCGGCTGGCAGAGTCTCAAGATTTCTGATTAGGGTTTATTTTGTTTTTGTTTTTTTCTTTAAATGCTCTGCAGCAGCCGTAGGTGTCATACAACAGTGCTCCACGCTTCTGAACTCAGCGCTGTATTCCGACCTCCGGTCTTGGGTTTGAAGAGGCGAAGAGGTGGATCTGGGTAGTTTTCTCCCTGTGACTCAGCAGACAGAAACGGACGCTAATAAAAGGAAAATATCAAAACAAACACAGTTGTCATAGCTGCAGACATTTGAGAAAATGATTCATTTATGGATACAATTAGAGGGAATACTTGTCCATTCTACCCACAAGACCAGATGCCGGAATAAGATGACCTTTAAATTGGATAAACGGATGAGAAAGAGCACTAACACTCCTTTGTAGCCGTGGTTTAGCATTGGAGAAGTTTTCTGTGGAAACCTGGTGATGACAGTTCATCAGGTGTGAAAGGGAGGTATGTGGTCCTGTCTTTGTATTTGAGAAAGTATGTACTCAGGTATTTGCTCACCTGAATCATCCATCACACACACACAGACAAAAAAAGAAATACCTGCAGAGGCTCTTTCCAGTAAAACAAGCTTATGAATAGCATTTCTGTGAGATAATCCCAAACATACCCTGGGCACAAGAGGCAGAAGATGCTGTCGCTGCTGCCAGCTTCTCAAGAAAGCTGCAATATTTTAGGTTCATCAGACAACAATAACAGTTATGTCACCATAGTCCAGAGTTAAAAAAGACTGTTGGCATGACATAGATCTTAAAGACTGCCTGTAATCAAACCATGTTCCGAGCCCTCGCCTAACATCCTCTGCTGTTTGGGTTTAGGAGGTTTTTATTTACATGAATCATTAGTGTTGTGTCCTTCTGGCATCAGATTAAACTCCTACGGGAAGACTGCGTGTGGAAATGACACAACTTGGAAGTCAAACGAAGAAAGAATTTGTTACGCTGAAGGAGCTTATCTGGGGCTTATTTGGGGCTTATTTAGGGCTTATTTAGGGCTTATTTAGGGCGATGCGACAGGTTTGGACAGCAAAGCAAACCTGTCCTGTTTCCTCTTTATGGCTTATCAAGGCCATACAAGGGAAGGATCTTTGCAGAACTGGAGTCATTATTAGAGACTGAATTGCACCTTGGTTATATTTGGAGTTTACTGTAGACTATACATATTATTTTTTCTATACAAACACATAATCAGATCTTTGCTACACTTGTTTTTTTGTATTTTCTCTATAATTTCTTATACGGTAACAGGTCTACGGGATATCAGTGAAGTGTATTTATGGGTGAGTTGACCATTGAGGCCGGAAACCACATTACATGCACAGTTATATTGATCACCTTTTCATTTCTAGGCACTTCTTCAAATTCAAAGCTAATGTCAGTTTAAAATCTTTATTGGCTGTAATCACCATGAACTTTGTAGCATGGATTCAAACTAGTCAGAGAAGGTCTGTAGGATGACCGAGTGATTACTACCCTGTTTTTTGTTTTGTTTTTGTTTACCTAGCACTCAGCCCACCAATAACTCCTGGGTTCTTTTCCAACATGAGATTTATACTGAAAGATAAAAACACACACGTCTTTGAACAGCTTACAGGTGGCTCGAGGTGCTGCTTCACAGACGAGTTTTATTGCACACTAGATGACTTTCACAGGCATTCCCGTTTTCCTCACATAAAAATCATTATTTTCTTAAGGTTCCATAAAATTTTACTTTGAATTAGATCATATTTGATCAGCAAGTGTATTCATGCAGATGAATTGAATTTGCCCTTCCAAACAGCACATGGAGTGCAGCTATGAGAAGATAATATGATAGTATGAGAGTTTACAAATAATTTTAAATTGTAGCAGATACCTGCAGATATGTATATATATATATATATATATATATATATATATATATATATATATATATATAGATATATATATATATATATATATATATATATATATATATATATATATATATATATATATGGGGAAGATTAATCAAATTAATCTCTGTCATTGCAATTGGAGATAAGAGGTGTTTTTGTAGGAATCATTTTAAGTTTATCTGGATGGTAAAATGGAGTGAAACAGGTTTCTTGTGGCCGTTGCCCTTCACCTGACCACACCCTGCTTCATCTTATCAATGCGGCTTCTTGTGTGTGTGATAACCCCTCTGGGTGACTTGCTTTGTCCTGCCCCCTTCTTCAGAAACACAAGACACAAGTTAACTCATAGCTGCAAGGGCCGTATATTCCAGTGTTGCCCATCCTTTCGTTTAAATAAAAGATGTCCTTTGTTCACATAATAACGAACTATGGCCTGAGTTTGTGCCGATGCTGCGTCACAGGATGTTTATGCAGCCTTAGATGAAAGAGGGGCAAACAAGCATGTGAGTCAGTCTGTATGGCGGTAGGTGCTCATACTCAGGCAGCAAGCGATGAGACTGTGTATTATGCAGCCAGATGTAGATTATGTTTGCTATGTTGATGTATAAACTCCTGAAACTGCTGCTCAGAGCCGTATCTCCGGAGACGCGTAAACTAGCTGGACGTGGTCTCCAAAAGCTTTGATGGTGGGCCGCTGGCAGATCTGGTGACAAAAACCCCTGTGTGGCACCCAGCCGAGGGAGCAAAGGTGTGCATATGTGTGTGAGAATAACGTGGTGCCAATTTGTGAAGCAGTATTTTTAGAAAGTTCCTGTAATACTCCACAGATCAAGGCTTTGATATGCTCATTGTAGCATGATCCCACTTCAAAGCTGCTCACATGAACAGGATGGGACATGAGAGGGGGCGCGACTCTGTGATACTCCTCATTATTCCTCGCTGGCGATTCGGGTCTCTTCCACCTCTGACCTCTGGGCATTTGTGCTTAAAACACACTCCCACTCCACAAGATCCTCAGGCGAGGGTATTTATGTGTAAGAGGGGGATGAAGTGCCTTCAGATGTGTCTCCAATTCTGGGAGCAACTCCCACCGAGTCTCTGTGTCGGACCCCAGTGGTGTCATTTCATATGGTTTCACTCCCTTAAAATGTGACAATTCTGTATTTCACTACATGGCTTTGAACATTATGTACACCTGTGGAGGAGAAGATGTCTTTTACTTTGAAAGGTGCAATAGGGATTGTTTAATTATTCACTATTTTCTCACTTTTGTCTTTGTAAAGGGCTCATAACAAAGTCAATTAATCATTAATAAACATGTGACTTCTCAGCTGAATGTCATGTTAGGCCCTTTTTTTGCCACCTAATAACTAAAGGACATTAAGAGTCTTTTCTGCTCAATTGCTGCTAATGTCGTGCATTAAAACATGTTCATCCGTTTACATGTTAAGAATCTGAATCACTTCTGAACTTCTCTCAGTCTGGCTTCAAAACTTTAAACATCTCATTATTTTGTCATTTCTGAACTCGAGTTTATGATCTTGGTGATATGATCTGTACTGACTTTATAACAGTTATTAAGTTGGTGTGTGTTTCCTGTCATTTTATATGCTCTGAAATAAGTTTTATGTCCATGATAATAAAACTGTAAAACTGTCTTAACCCTGTCTGAAATCTGACAAATGTCAACTAAAAATGTGATTTATTTTTAACAATAATGTCAGTAAAAGCCAAAAGGCATAAAAAAAAAAGAAAAAAAAAAGGTGAATATCTTAATTGAGCCATTTCTAAATACAACTCTTCTGCATTCCCATCTCAGATTCCAGCAGGGAATAAAGCAAACACACCTTGGAAACGGGTGTGTTCAAAGACGCCACTGAGGCTTTCAAGTGTCCCGTGTTGCTGACCGAATCTGTTTATCAGCTATGACTCAGATCTGAAACCTTTCCGGAGAGTCACATTCCACCTGACAGCACAGAGGAAGGGGACTTTCCTGGCCTCCACTCCCTCTTTACAATTGCATGCCTGGCATTTAAAGAAAAATGCTGCCGGTGAAAGGTGTCGCCGGCCTACAACCTAATTTGATCTCAACAGACCGTAGCAGCAAGTGGAAGCACGTTTCTCATTCACAAATACCAGAGAGGACTGAGTTATGTCAAAAGTACACGGATATTTATTCAAATAAATACACTTAACACGCATCGAAATAGTAAATAATTTAAACAATACAAGCAGTTTGCCAGTACAAAGCCACATCCTGGAAACAAATAAATTAACATCATGGTGTCATTTCAGCCTGTATAGAGCAGACGAATAAAATGGATCTGACAGTTCATGAGTTCAGTCCTGTTCGGAGCTTCTGAAAGTCCGTCGGTTTGGATCGGTTGTCCCGTCCGTCCGGGACCTCGGTCCCGAACGGTCCTTCATCTCTGGACCGGATGACCTCGTCTTCCTTTTTGGTCCGCGTAATTCTCTTTCTCAATGGTCCACATTGACACTAAAGAAGAGAAAACCCGCATGTTAGGAAAAGCGACTGAGGAGGTTTTATATTTAGCTGATATTGGTCATTAATGTGCAGGGACGGCTCCGTTTCCCGGCGTCTCTCACCATATTTGGAGCAGACAGCCACCGTCCTCGGCGCGCTCAGGGCGCCCTCGCCATGCGCCTTTCCTGCTGACCGGGAGACGCGCTCTCATTGTCTTGCCGCGTTTTAAAGTCCTGAATGGCCTTTCTGTTCTGGTAATCAATCAGGGCCATGGTGATCACCGCGTTCCAGCAGTTCTCCTCCCCAGGGCACCGGAAATCGATCTCTTTGTTGTCCGTGGTCACGATGGTGAAATAGACGAACTTGCCGGTGCGCTCCACGCAGTCCACTTTCTTGATGGACTGCAGCTTGAGCTCTTTGCCCCGGGAGCGCTTCTGCGTATCTGCGTAAATGTTGAGGCTGTCCGTGGTCAGGACGCACGTCTTTCTTTTCCAAAACTGGAGCAGGCTGTCGCTCCGTTTCTCCAGCTCTCCCTCTTTGAGAACCTGGCAGATCTCCGCGGCTGACATTTTCATTGTTTATGTCGGGCAGGTATGACGAAGCCGCTGCTTTCCCCCTGCGTCGGCTGAGGAAGGGACTTCTCCGCAGGAGCTGTAGTAATCCAGAACGTGGTTGTGAATGAACGGAAGCACCGGGGGGCTCTTATAATGACGATCCTGCTTCAGTCCTCCCATCTTGACGTCACGTGGTTTGGGAATGCGCGAACAGTTGCCAGTGGAGTAATTCAATGCCGCGTGAGGGCGGAAGCTGTGGAGCGGGCGGGGGAGGAAGTCCTAACGTGGACCTAATTATACCCCCGACATGTTAATTAGTAATCCACATCCTACTGTGGATTTAGAACAAACATTTGCCCACTCATTCCTGTTGTTAATGGCCAGATGTGCACAGAGAGTAAGATGAGGTGTGGGCATGCGTAAAAGTCAGCCTTTTAATAAAAGGATCATTTCAGGGAGCTTTTCCTAATAAATTCAAGTTTTTCAGACAGCTAGTGGTTATGTATTTCCAGCTGCTGAGAGGCTACTGCCCCGCCTCATTCTGGTGCTTATTTTTAAGAGTAATCCTTAGACTAAACAAACTCCACACTTTTCTGCCCATGGCAAACTGCCTAAATGCACCCAAACGGCGCACAGGTCCAGTTTCACAGGACTGCACGTCAGTAGCTAGAAAAAAAGGGGAATAGTTGGTTGAGCAGTAGCAGGAGGCAAGCAAGTACATATTTTTCATGTTAATAATAATTAATGACACTAGTACCACCTAGGTTTGAAAGTACAATCCCCCACCCTTCCCATCTTTGTTCAACCAACTCTGAATCATGCTGTACTTTCTATTCTTCAGAGGTATATGTTGCTTTGGCCCATCAAAAAAACCAAACATTTCCATACCAGTTTTTTAGTTCACGCAACCTCATATATATATATATATATATATATATATATATATATATATATATATATATATATATATATATATATATATATATATATATATATATATATATATATATATATATATGTAAAACGTTTAGTTGGAAAGTCTGATTTCCTGTTCTTTTTTTAAGGCTGCGCCAGAATACACTAGTACTAAAAAAAAACACCTGACAACACAGGTAAAAAGTAATTCACGTAAAGTTATTACATTAATGTCCAGAAACCTCGACAAAACACAAAAAAAGAGACCAACAGTGAAGCTTGTGGTTTATTAAGCCCATGTGTGACAGAGAAGTTATAATCTATTTTTGACGGGTTTATTATGCGGTGTTTCCCCAACCTTAACCAGTTAATCACATGACACACAAGCAGAGTGAGCCTAAAAGAAAGATGGACACCAACTGTTAGTGGCTGAACTGAAGAGAGACGTCTTTGTATTTAGGAATAAAATTGTTACTCCAGCTTTTTTTCCTTTAAATGTGAGTAAATGAAGGGCTAATTAAACCTGATTATTCAGTTCAAAGTTGAACAACTCTGTCGCCCTTTGATACCACTGCTCAGGTGTGGCCCTTCTGTTATCGTCCTGACGTCCTCCACTTCAGGTCTGCGCGCCTTCGCCACAGCGCCACAGCGCCACAGCGCCACAGCGCCACAGCGCCACAGCGCCACTGGTTCACTGGTCCAGTCGCCTCACTGACTCATTCATGGTTGTTGATGTCAGACTGACACTGGCTCTGTATCACTGAGCTGCCGGATCTTGTGTGAATCAGCAGGAGGAAGCGTTAAGAAGCCAAATGTCATTGACTTTTCCCCTCTGGCCCATTGCGTCCCGCTGGGGGATCAGCCCCAAAAACATTTCAGATAAATGCTCCGGCATGTGAGTGAGCGCATAGTCAAAGCACCCACATCAGGATTTCCTGCCTTGCTTGTCTGTCGCTCTCCCTTCAGAGACATCTTGGTGATCTCTCCCCCACAGGAAGCTGGATGCCACTGAGGAATCACCAGCAGCCATCATCACCCCCCCCCCCCCCACACACACACACACAGACACGCCAGTTCTCCACAGATGGTGGTGACCTCCCTGTGTGGCCCTGATCAACGAGCCCACCTACATAACCCCTCACACATCAGCACCATCTAAGACACAGATTTAATGGACGAGTGCTGACTCATCTTAAACAACTCAAAAACAGGCATGTTCAGTTTCTGCTGCGTGCAGGTTTGCACAGGAGCACAGTGCGGGGGAAAGTTTACTGCTCTGTCCTCACAGACAACAACAGTTCACGTGTGCGGTGATTCCTCCCGGCCTCTGCTGAGGGTGAAGCGGTGCCCTCTGGTCTTTTCCTTCTTCCCGCCCTTCTTTTGTTTCAGGGGCTTCTCCGTTTGATGTCCTGCAGTACGTGTCTGAGGTGAAAGGCTTTTGTGTGTGTTCAGAGGGATAATGTGGTGGCACGTCTAGGCAGTGAGTCGGCATGTGGTCCAGTGCCCTTATGAAGGAGTCTGCTTGCCAAAGGAGAGGCATGAGTGCATGTGTGAGTCTGTGAAGTCAGTATTTATTTTACTTGTTAATGTGACTAATATATCTTACGAAGGAAAAAGGGTGAGGGAAAAGGTCAATAATCTAAGGAGGCGGTAACGACAACTGCATGGATGAAGCTGCCCTCTTCGCTCCGATCTGGGATTCTTCACGTGAACTGGGTTTCGTATCCCTGCAGTAAACTCTCCATGTATTATACACTCCAGACAGTGATGGATGAGCTCAGAGCTTCACAATCCACAGAAGCAATAAAAGTCAAATCTGTCACTCTTTTTACTGTTTTTCTGGCTTGTGGGAAAGTACAACTATTTCTGGAGGGAACTGGGCTTTGTGGTGGAGTGCTGGAGATGTGTTGTGACAGCCTCAGGTTCATATCAGTGCACTCGGGTTCTCACTGTCCCCTCAATGTCAACACAAAACAAAAAAAACATCTCTCAGACTCACAGACAAGAGGACAAGTAAAGTATCACCTGCAACAACGGAACGAGGCATTTGATCACAAAATGGACACAAAAAGTCAATATGAATTTAAAAAGCACTTCATATTTTTGTTTTGTTTTGTGTTCACATCATGTTTACTTCTAAGTGAGGCCACATGGGTGTGACAGGACAGCAGGTGGAAGGACCAGAAAATCTCACATTTTGGAAGTCATGTTCGGACATGAAGCTGTTGGGTGTTTACAATGAGTCACTTTAAGCACACACGCACACACACACACACACACACACACACACACACACACACACACACACACACACACACACACACACACAGTGAGTCCTGCAGGTGCAGATTTAGACTGAGAATAAGTTGGTACATGTTTCAAATGATTACTTGCATCCTTACCCAACGAGACATTGTAAAAGTCTAACAAAACTGCAGAGGAAATGAGGAATCGTACCAGCTGCACTCACCAAAAAGATTAGCCGTACGAGATGTTTGTTTGATTATGTTTTTGATTCTAACCATTTTGCGTAATTTTACAAAAAAAAATAAAAAAAACTGACTAGAATAGACGTGCCAATAAAGATGTACATTATTGACATAGTCGCATATAAATGTTTCTGAACACTAAATCCTCAAACTCTAACATACTGAATGTGAATGCTTGTCTCCAGATAATGTTGCTAAGAAGCTATACAAAAAAATGATGAGTTAAACTGACGATGTTCTTTGCAAATAAACCTAGAAGTTGCAACAGTGAGAAAAATAACAAAAAAGTTGCAAAATAGCACAATTCTAACGATAAACATATAGATAAACGATATACAGGACGAGTGGGATAAAGGGTTGAAAGTCACTGTCAGGTAAATTATTAGTTTATTGGTTTAGTGAGGATTCAAAGTATGAGAAAGTATGGAGAGGATCAGAGATGAGGGTGTGGGGGGGGGGGGGGGTGAAGCTCGGTTTGTGAGACACATCCATCTCGAGGTACTTCCACATGGAGATTGTGGTATAAAGACGCAGGGGAGATCCTTCATTCAGTCTCTAGAATAAAGAGATGGTCTTCTTCCTGGTTGCTCCAGAACGCACCACATTCCTGGCTTCAGTTTGGCAGTTGTCAGTTTCCTGCTGCTGCAGGATTTAGATGCTTGTCACTTGCTTGTCGCTTGGACTTTGTTCCCTTTTGAAGTCTCGGTCTTGAAGTTTCTTCTCATGTCGTTCTTACAACGAGTCACCTCTCACTGCACCTGTGATGAGCTGAGTGGTTTCATCTTCTGTGCAGAGTTGAAAGGCATCCTAATCCCCTTCTAAGGCCTTATTGCCGTTTCACACAGCACTTGCTTCGTCTCTGTTACGCTTCTGGCGCTGCCATCTAAGGTGGAAGTGGAAGTGAGGAGTAAATGTTACGCTGTTACAACTCTGTGCGATTCACACAGCAAAACAAAGGCAAAACAAGGCCAGAAAGACCTGGCTGTGTGAAAGACACATCAGGGTCTCAGTGTGTGTGCGTGTGTGTGTGTGTGTGTGTGTGTGTGTGTGTGTGTGTGTGTGTGTGTGTGTGTGTGTGTGTGTGTGTGTGTGTGTGCGTGTTGGGGGGGGACCACTGAAAAATTGGGAGTAGGAGGAAGCTGGATAGGAATAGCTTGTGTGTTTGTGATTATCATCATAGCTGGTGAAAACCTCCTTCAAAAGTGAACTGCACTTAGTCACCTTAACAATAGGGAGCAGAATGGATGAGCTGCATGTGATCAGTCGTTGACAAAGCCAAAAAAAGCCTGCAGGTAACAGCTGCATACTGACACATCAACGCTCTCTAGCAAACACACAGACACACACACACACGCACATCATCCTCCTCTGTGACATGCCCTTGTGATGAGACTCTACAGCTATTTGAGGCATTGTTCTGATAAGCTCAGTGTGTGTTTGTGTTTGTATTTGTGTGTGTGTGCGTGTGTATGTGTGTGTGTGTGCGTGTGTGTGTGTGTGCCGTGCCAGCGTTCTATCTACAGCGTGGGAAAAAGAACAAATGGCTGATGAGGACTGCACTCGAACACAATACTTCAGAAGGACCAGCGACAACAGACGTGGGTGCAGTCTTACACGATTTACCGTCTTATGAGCAAAAGGACATTTGTTGAATGATAACAGCAAAAGATGTCAAAAAAATGTAAAACGGGACGTCTCTACCTCACATTTTTCATCATCGGCCGGGAGTTTTCTTATCAAAGTTACTGCTGTACAAGTACGCTTGGTGTCTAAGCAACGAGTGGGAACAAAAGTAAAGATGACAACGGTCTCGCATACGTCACACAAGAAACTAAATCTGAGGTGTTCCAGGCAAATCTAAGTGACAAAGGTCTGACTGTAGGCCCGAACCTGGAGGACAAAGGTGCAGTAACTTATGAAACACCACCGCTCCAGCTTCCTGAGGTGGATTTTGTTGCAAGCTGGCAGGGATTTCTGCACGACCTGATGTGTCAGATCATTCGATACGCAGAACCTTGATTTGATCTCTGTGGATTTAAATGCAAACAGAGGCTCTAATCCCAATATGACACATTCTCTTGTGTGCTGGTGTAGATTCATTGTCATTCAGATCACGGTAATCCTCAAAGGCGTGACACAAAGGCAATGTTGCGATCATAGTCCTGTAAATCTTTGAGAATTTGAACTGGCCTGCGGGGGAAGGTCTGCACCGCATGTGTCGATGATACTAACTCTGGTTACTGTATAAATAAGACTGAATTGATGCCAAAATATCCCAACTCCACGACGCTTCTCAGCCTGAGTGAACCATCTGATTGCTCGTTATAAAATATCTGGCTTATTGCACCACTATATGTTCTACATTGTCGCACTTTTTATTTTTCGTTTGGCTTTTTCCCTTTGCAGCGTTTTCCACTATGCGCCGTCATATTCCACACATGTTCCCATTTATCTGGGGGATATTTCTGCATAGATCAAACTCAAAAGTGTGCGAACTATGCAGTTTATGATAGATGCATTTTTTTTCCACCCATCACGCCAGCCAAGACTTCAGCGAGGCCAAGACGAGGCCAGGCCTTAGTGTGTCCAGGACCTCACTCTTGCGAACTTGATGTTGTAAAGAATGGCAGGTATGCATGTCTGCAATCCCTCTCCCTGCCAGGAATGTAGCATTCACTTTTGCTTCTGCATAGCTTCATTGAGGCTTAAATGATAGACCAGGAGTCTTTCCGCTGACACAATCTAATCTGTGGTGAGAAAAGACTTGACAGTCCAACCTTTGTTAACGCATCGCTGGTCTTGTGCTGTCCGAGTCTGACCCGTGAATCCAGTTTGTCCTGACAATGGTTTACCCATCCTGTCTCAAGAAATCATTTTTGATTAAACAGAACAATGCCTTTTAGTCTGATAAATTAAATACGGACAGTGATAAATAATGATTATTCTTCTGTATCCACGAAAAATCTAACAAGTGTAAATCTGTCTGGATTTCATCCATCAAACTTATTTATTATTGATGAGAACCATGTGACTCAGTTTCCAAGACCGTGTAAGACACAAACTGAATTTACCTTGTCACAAATGCCTCGCAACAAACACTAACCATAAAGCATCAAGTAATATTTACATTTATTTAAACAAGGCTCGCCTCTTTTAGCTCTATTTGTCACTCCTCTTATGTAATACAAGACCCGTTCATCTAAGTCTAATCCCGGCCGACCGTTTTATACGTGCTCAGAAGCCGAGGAGCGTGATTCAAGTTAAACACGCCACACCTAGTTCCCAGTTCATTCATCAATCCATTTACAAACCCAGACGGAGGTGTGTTGCAGTGAAGCTGTGGCATGACTGGGTGTGAAGTTTTTTCCCCCCAGACATGTCAGACAGAAAAAAAGCTGGCGATAATGCAATAAATTGTGCAAGATTAGCACATTTATTGTAGCTGTTTGATCACACAAAAACAGAACAAAAGAGAGCGAAGTGTGCCTTCAAGATGAGATTGTGCAAATCGAGCTCATAACATTTTGAAAACCTTCTCCCACAGTAACGACTCCGCCTTTGTGTCATCAAAAGCTGTTCAAAAGAGTCGGTCCTTTGGTGATGTGCTCCCGGATCCTGCTTCGCCAACACCTTTATTCTTTGTTTTCCCCCTACAGTCCAGAGTGATTAAAACCCTCACATGGACTGAACATGCCTGGTTTTAAACTCAGACAGACTCCAACCCCCAATGGGCCAAAAACGGAAAAAAACAAGAAAAGAAAACGTGTTTCAGCCAAGAACTGTCAAATTCACTTCGTATTTTCAGAACTGACGCCCACACACAACACTCAGGCACAACGGTTAATTGTAAAACCCAGCCCGGCGTGTTAGTCACAGCCATGATTGTTCTCGTTTCTGGAGGAGATTATGGCCCTTTACCACCTTCAAGATGTTGCCCCGCCTGAACAGAGGGTTGCATGAGTTTGTCTGCAGTGTGTGTCGCTGCTGGTTTGAAGCGTACGTTGTAAATGTTGGCACAGGAAGTTGGGATCAGGGAAGAACCGGATCTCTCACGTGTCTCGTGTAGCTGTTTTTTGTGAACGACACACATAATTACACCCCTAGGTTTTGTTTTCTTCCAACCGAGTGAGCTCAAGCTCAACTGAAGAGTAAAGGTTCACAAAATGAGAAGAGAGAAAGAGAGACGGGTTAGAAAAGTGATGCACCCCCCCAGCTAAAGCTGAATAAAGTTATGACTTTTATTTTATATGTACAGTATTCTTTGCCATCACTGTAAATATGTTCTGTGTAACGGTTTCTTTCTTCTTCTTTTTTTACTTTGCAACAGTATTCATCATTGCTGTCAATGCATTTTTTTTCAATGCCTGTCTGTGCAGCATGTGTTCATCAAACACCTGTCCACTGTGCTCAGAGGCGTTTCTGGAGCCTCTCGGGGTCCAAGGGCCCCGGCAACTAATTAATCAACCTTTACATAGTAAACAATGACACTAATGAAAAATGTGAAAGAGAAACTTTTTTAGAAAGTGTGAAATGAGGCCAAAAAGGAAAATCGGGGAATATTTTTGCTTGTAGTTTGGTTTGTAGTGCCTGCAATGAAAAAAAGTCACTCAGTGTAAGAAGAACCATGTCTTCCTTTCAATATTGTTTTAACCTTTTCTTTGTGAAGCAAATCCTAAACGGGGCTTTCGTGTTTGCATACGTTCAAGAGATCTACAGACTGACATTTGACCTTTTCACTGAAAACCAAAAACCAACCTTGTTCAGCTGCTGGGAGGAAAGTCAGAGCAACAGAGCTGCTGAATGCGCATAAATTGTAATGTTGGTGTTTTATGTATAAGCTGGTGAATGAACAGATCATGATGCAACTAAATGAGAGCTGTTCTTTAGTGTGAGTCGCCATCAGTAACATTATCAGATCTAAGAGGTAATGGGCTCTTTATCAGGCTGCCAGTTTGGCTCTTGGAGCTCAGAACACCAACTCAGCACCAGCAGCATAAAGCAGCCCTCTATTCCCCTTTCTCTCTGGAACTCAGTCTTACTCACAGCACTTCCGATTGGGAGGAAACTATACATAAGATCCCACACAGACCACATTGTTCTCACTCTCCTATGTGTGCTCACACGCAGAAGGGCAGCCAGATGCACCTAGAGGCCCAGAGTGTGTCGGTGGCTGCAGCTGCGGCATGGAGGAAGGTTGGAAGGAGACTGCTCCCTTTACACTCCCGCTGGATGAGGATGAGACGACGGGTTGAAGCACCGCTCAGGAACAATCCCAGCAGCGTCAATACTCCTTTGTTCTACCCCTTTGTTTCCTTCTCCTGCTGTGCACATGTGCACAGTGCAGAGGGCTGAGTTCATTTGACAGAATCGAGTCCATTTGTTGTCTTTCTTCTCTCTCTTTGTCCACACACCCATGGACACTTGATAAAACATCATCAAACAGCTGGGGAGGAGTGTGCGGAGGATGTCGAAGAGAGCACGGAACATAAAGCCTCACTGTTGTTTCTCTTTTTTCATTTACTTTTCATTCCTCCATCTTTCAGCAAGAACCGAATGAGCCGATTGGTCCGATAAATGACGTCCTCAGTTCAAAAGACCCATCTCATCTTGTTCGGTGGATGTGTTTACGTCCATACAAGTATAAGACAGCGCTTGCGTTTGTGTGTTTTTTTTTTTAACCTGACCATCCATCACAGATGCAGGTGAATTATTCTGCACTAATGTGGACATACAGATGCTCAACTTTTTACAGACATTTGCAACTGTCTTAAAATGTTTTTTTTTAAAAAAAAAAAAACACCTTTATTTTATTTACCCCTTCATCCCTTTTCAGAAACAACAGGACAGACAGTAGATATTTAGTCTTTTCATATGAGGCATTTTTCAAAGACAATTAAACAAACTCATGAAATGCGCTACAATCATCATATAGATTTCCTTCTGTACCCGATAAGATTTAATTCACTGAGCTCAGTATTTAGAGATTGGTAGATGAGGTCTTTGGGTTATATTGGAACACTAGAGGCAGCACGGCAACTGTATGTATGTCCAGAAGTATAATATCGGCCTTCGGGTCGCTGTAACTCCACTGTGCAGAAATGCAGAAACGAGCTTTCAGCTATAATCAGACTCCTTGTCACAGTGAGCCGATCCACCGCCCCACACAGCAGCCCCAGCCTGAATAGTGCCTTGTTCTCAGGTCTTAAAGCAAAATCCCCAAAACTACAGTCGCAGACTGCCGAGAAATTTCGCTCTGCAGTTCAAATTCTTCGGTGGGATCAGAATTCAAAGCTGATTTATTATTCCCTTCATAATGTGAAATCCCATCAGGCAGTTTTCAAACTTTTAAGAGACAGCTGGTGACCCTCGTCTCAAGCCGACGCTTGTTCTCTCTTGAAGACCTTAACGTGAATAACTCCTTAGTTTATTTCTTTACAGGCTGTACAGAAGGAAACCTGGGTTGCCAGCATACCGTTTTCCCACGCATGCACCACCAGAGCCCTTCTGTAAAATGTCCCGCAAACATGCAGAAAGGTACAGCTGCTCCACTGAGGCTTACTGCACCGCTCCGGGTCTTGGCAGCCTTGTGCCAACCATCACCTGATGTCTGACAGCAAGGCCACATGCGTGAATAATCAGTGTCCCGTCGCGTTGCGTCAACAGACGGTGCATTCCTTTAAGGAAAGATTTTAAAAAAAATCACTATAGCTTTAACTTTAACTTGACAAAGCAGCTCCACTGTACGAGGAGCCGTTAGGGACATTAACAAATCTATCAAACCAAACTCTCATTGCATGCACAACTGAAATCTAGTGAGCTCTGCTGATTAAAATTAATATTTTTAAATCTCCATTCATACATCCATCCACGTTCTATACCCGCTTTATCCTTTGCAGGGTACAGAATCATGTTCCCAACAGCCCCTCATATATCTGGATACTAGTAGTAGTGTAGAACGTAGTGAAGAAGTAGTAGTGAAGAACGGCACCTTCGTAAACCAGTACAAAAGTTTATGTGATTGTTGTAGAACTAATCTGCTGGTAAACTTTATATCACCGGATGGCTCAGACAATCAAGGCAAATATAAAAGTGGTTTTTCTATCCTACACATGCGTTATTAGAAACTACCGGAAGATAAACACCGTTTCAGCAGGTAAAGTTTACTCCAAACACTTCACATTCATGAAATTAATAGTAGATAGTCTGCTATGACCTTCACTAATAAGAAAGCACAAACACCAACTCATTTTCATGTTGCACAACTTTAATAGAATATTTTAACTAACTTTGTACAAATTGAAAAGAAACATCAGCAAGTAACAAATTGTGAATAAGAACCAGTTAAGGCCATTGCTAGCACACGGGCCGGTACGGTAAATTTGAAGATGTCACCCGTGGCTTTGAGAGAACTGTCCAACCACATGTACAATCGAGTTTTTTCTTATTATAAAGAGAGAAAAAGGGTCTGGATTTGCGGTCGCTATCCATCATCAGGCAAATTTGTCCGAATAAACAGCCAAAACCCATGTGCAGTTTATAAAATACATTGGCACCCTATCCCACTTATTTTCCAAAAAACATTCTAAGAAAACATTAGTAACGGAAATACTGATATATGTTTAAACAACTTTAAATGCTGAATTAGATTACATTGTGTTAATGACAGTTGGCAAACAATTTTACCAAAACGGATGTTGTGTGTTTTTGGCTTCTTGGCAACAGAATTTACATTTGATCCAAACGTCCTGCACCCTGCCCCATCATCGACTCTCAGTGACATTTGTTAAAAGTGAGATAAATACATGGAGTGCAACCACAAGGTCAACAGTCTGCCGCTATGTCTGCTTAAATCACTCAACATTGATGGGAATATTCACCAGATGGGATGGCCGGGCTGAGATCAGCATGGAAAGAAAAGTCTTTACGTTAAAACAAGTTCCAAGAGTGTTTTAGGGCAAATGATAGACGACAGATTTAGAGGCATTCCCGCCTGCCAGTGTCATGGTCTGTATCACCTCAAGTGCTCAATTTAAATGCTTCTTAAGCCCAAGAAACGAGGGCAGAAATGAGCAGTAATTCAGATGGAACACAATCCTTCAGTCTTTAAATACATCTCGATAGTTAAAAACGCTACTTGGCAGTATTCACGTTTTCATGAGCTGCTGAGTCCGAAGAAGGTTTTAGTTGATGAGAAACAGCGTGTAACTGCAGCTGGACCTTAAAGCATTTCTTAAGATGCAACATTTCAGGCAGCTGCATAAAGACAGAATAAATAGTCCAATCAAATAACAATGACTATTTAAAAAAAAAAAAAAAAAAAGTCAATTAAATTCAAAATAACAGTTTGTCCCATAAAAAACAAAAAACACCATAACCAAAAAAAAAAAAAACAAAAAAAAACAAAACAAAAAAAAACAACCCCAGTGAAAGATTACGTCAAACTTGTTCAGCAGTTTTTGAGTAAACTCAATTTGCTTGTTGGCATTTAAAAAGAAAATGTTAAAAAAAAAAGAAAAGAAACCCTGAGTACCTGACATATTTCCATGAAAATTAAAGTTGGGATCTATTCCTTTCCTATCTTTTTCCATGTTTAGTTAAGAGTCAAGTCAGTTTTTGCCTTGAGCTCAAATGTAGCCAATTATTTAAATTAATTAAAAAAAACAACAAAAAAAAAACAATGTGGGGGGCGCAAGACAGAAGAAAGATACCGTAAGTCATGCAGACAGTGAAAACGCAGGTTGGTTTGCGTTCTATTGCATTCTGTTGAGTTTGTAAAAGGACGGAGTCCAACAACAGGAGGTCTTGTGAACTGGCTAAGAATTGGTTTGACGGACAGCAGGACTCCACCTTTCATGGTCGCCACAGTTACTGCTGTTTGCATTCGGCAGGCTGAGGCTGTTCTTTCTGCAGAGAACAGGGAGAAAAATTAAACAGATTAGACAAGAAGAGAGCTGAGGAAGCCGTTGAGCATCAGCTGGCAAGTAGGAAGGGCTAACTAGAAAAGCAAATGCAAGAGACTGAAAGCACCTGGGTTGATACGACGAAGGAAAAATGTTAGAAACCGTGGATGGTACAACAAGCTTATTGATGGAGATAAAGACAGGACTAGGAGAGGAGAAACATCATCTACCCAAGACATGAATTGGGAAGGGATGGCAAAAAGCATCTTGAACTAGTGGGATAATAAAGGATGTAGTGAAGGAAGAAGACAGCAACAAAGAAACCAAAGCCACTGAACCAGAGAACGTAATGAATGTGGGACGCCATCCTCACTTCTCCCTTACCTAGAAATGCATGGGGTGAGAATGTTTGATTATGCCTGTAACGAAGAGGAAATCCAGGGGAGGGAGAGACAACAGTATGAAGAGGTTTAATCATCACATTCACAGATGAAAGGAAGCACACAGTGAAATATTACTGAAGCTGGTGAATGAGCCTGAAATTCTGGAGCAAAAATTAACACGAGACACGAAACTCTCCACAAAAACCAAAAAAAAAAACCCCAAAAAACTCAGGCGACGTTCACACTGCAGGTCTTAATGCTCAAATCAAAATCCCAATTTTTTTGCATGGTCGTTCACATTATTATTTAAATGTGACCGTCATCACACTAAGGCAGGAACGGTACGACACGCATGCGCAGAGGAAAACACAACGTCACGCACTACGTTGTGTTTACAGAAGCACATATGGATGCTTCACGTGTGGCCGTTTTGGCCTTTGTGAAAGAACGGGTCGCTCTCAGGGAATTCCAGCGTGGAACTGTGATAGGATGCCACCTGTGCAACAAATCCAGTCCTGAAATTTCCTTGCTCCTAAATATTCCACAGTCAACTGTATTATAAGAACATGGAAGTGTTTGGGAACGACAGGAACTCAGCCACGAAGCAGTAGGACACGTAAACTGACGGAGCGGGGTCAGCGGATGCTGAGGTGCATAATGCGAAGAGGTCAGCAACTTTCTGCAGAGTACTGGAGACACGTTCTTTGGTATGACGAATCGCATTTCTCCATCTGGCAATCTGATTCCGAGTCTGGGTTTACATTCAGCCTGGAAAACGCCATTTTCAACTGGCTGTTCAACAAATAGTTTGTAACAGTAAAATACGGAAATATGGAGTCATGTGTCATTTCTTTACGCTACAACAACTCCCCACAGAGCTGCCCCAGCTGCTGGAAAAGGAAACACACACACACACACACACACACACACACACACACACACACACACACACACACACACACACACACACACACACACACACACACACACACACACACACACACACACACACACAAAAACTGTTCACTAAGAGTTTTATCAATATTTAAATAAATAAAAAAAAGATGTCCTAACGTTCTGATATTTCAAAACAATTAAAAAAAGAGGAAAAACAAAAAAAACAAATAAAAAAAACTGTGTGTGTAACTGACCTTCGGGTCCAAGTCTCCATCATCATCATCTTCATCACCCTCCTCATCTTGTTCCTAAGACACAACAAGTCAATAATTTAAAGGTTTGGCAGTGATCCATACGGCTGAGAAGTTGTTCACCCAGCAGACTAGCTGTACAGCATTTTAGATCTACTAGTCTTTAAAAGAACCAGCGTTATTACTTACCTCTTCATCTCCCTCTTCCACTTCCTCCTCTTCAAACTGTAAAACAAGTTCAACAACATGAAACCAGACTCAACAGTCACAACAAGCTTAGCTGCCGAGTCTAAACCTCCCATCTTGCGTCTCCATGTTCACATCTGTAAGTGTGACACTTACACTCTCGTCATCTTCCAGAGCCTCTCCGGTGAAGTACAGCACTGCTCTGGGAACTATTCTTTCACGGAAGAAATGACCAATCTCAAAGTCTGTAGCTAGGGTGAACTCAGAGTCTTCATCCTTTTAAAAAAAAAAAAAGAAAAAAAAAAAGTTTTATCATAGCAACCAGTCTGGTGAAAGGAAGATGGAAGATGGAACAAAGAACATTTCACTCACCATTTCTCCATCTGGTGAAGCTGTAAGATAAAGGACATATAGAGCTCAGGATACATAATCAGAACACACCACTTTTCAACTACAGAAGGTAGTTGACAGCTGTCATAACAACGACAGGACCCACATGGTATTGCAGTTGTTATGGTGTTGATGGTTGGAAAGGTTCAATGAAAAATGAAAACTATAAAAAACTAAAAAAAAAATGTAAACAGCAAACAACAAAAAAGGGAACAACAAACATTTAGTCTCAAACGTTGGTCTTTTTTCGAAGTTTCTGTTTTATCTAGCAGTGCTGCAACATTTTAACAACTACGCCAGTTTTTTTTCTTTGATTCTTTTTTGTTAAATACTTTCTTAGATAGCAGGAAGACATTTACTTTTTCTTAGCCATTTTTCTGCTCCATGCTTATCGGATCAGTCACTGAATAACTTTAAATCCACAAGAAGATTCACTGGAAAGTGAGAAGAAAAGAAAAAAGATGACGTGTCTAAAATCCAGCTTTGGTGGGAAATAGACATGGTGCTCTTCACAATCTGGCAGTATGACTGTATGAGTCTGGTGCCACCTGCTGTTCAGTCTGGATCAGATTGTGACCTCGAGTCACTAATGTGGTACCACACTGCCACATGACCTGCATGTGAAGACACGAACTGTCCACCTGGTATGTTTGAGATTTTACCTCTAAATCTCTGCTGTTATTCTGAATTGCAGTTTAGAGTCCGTCTGTCTCTGTGTCTGACACAGAACAGAGTTGTACATTAAAATGTATTGGATAGAAGTGTGTGAACAGGGCGGGGTGGAATACCGACACTTTAAAGTATATTACTACTACTCCAATTTCAAGAAATATACTGGGAGATAAAGTACATCACAAAAGACTTATTCTGTTTAACTGAGTAGCAACAGTAAATTCAAATGACTGTAGCTGGCTGTTTGACTGAAAACCTGCATTGATGAAAATCAGTTCTGGATAATGTACATTTAAATAAAGCCATAATTCCCCCACAGCCAAGTGGACTCCTGGTATACACTGTTAGGTATAAAAATCCACAACTGATAGTTAGTATACCCTCTTGTGTGCTGCTGTGTTTATAGAACTGACAACAGAAGTACATTATCCACTTAAAACATCTTATTTTGTGAGCGTTAATGTTTTTTTTTTTCCACGTTCTCACCTTTGATAGGGTTAAAGAAGTTGAAGAAAGAGTCATTGGGGACCTGTTTGGTAACAGTGCGGACAGTACCACGGCCTTTATGCTTCTGCTTCTTCTTAATAGTTTTCACTGTCACATCCTTCCCTTTGTGCCAATCTATCTGACATCTAGAGGGTGGAAGCGAACAAAAGTAAGGGGCAGCAGCAAGGATAGATGCAAAAACAGCCTATATGTGGGATTCAAAAATCCAGAAATACAGGAACCAAAAATAAAGCTGTTGTTCTAACCACGCAATTTCAATTTTTTAACCTAAAAGTCAACATTACACGTTAAAACCATTGCAACAAGCATGATTGTGTGCTCTGTCTCTCACCCTTCACAGTCAATGATCTCTGGACCTTCGAATGAGAAAGGATCTGAGGCATCAGGCTCTGACTTCATCTTGTAGACTTTAGTGAGGACAGCATTGTTAAAATAGCCGTTGGGCTCAAAGTGGAACTCTAATGTGAAGCTCTGTGAGACAAAGAACACAAAGATTATATGAGTCAGCAGTTAAAATGTACTTGGTTCATAAAAAAAAAAAAACACCATGTTATTAGTGCATCTGGACACTGACCATTGGTTGTCCTGGCTCAGAAAACTTGACTTGAATGTCTTTCAGGTGCTTTAGGATGGGTTCATCATGTTCCTAACAAGAGACCAAGAGCCACCTCAGAGAACTGAAACACTGTTCTGAAATGTGGTAAAACGGCAGGAGTATTGATGTCATCATTTGACAACCCTTCAACCAACTTGGAGTTGGTGCTGGGCTGGTCTAAGAGCCACTTCAGAGCTGGTTCCAGCTTGGGAACCTTTCAAGAACTGTTTTGCTTTTTCCACAGACAGAGCCACGACATTGTCACGTTATTACTTTATTATGTCTCACCCAACCTCACATTACTGTACTATGAATTTTTGTAGGAGACAGTGAGTGGGATCCATAAATATCAGCAGGTGATAATAAAGAAAGTCTTTGTCATTCAGTATGCAGCAAGTGTATACGGAATTAACTTTTGTTTGCACAGGCCTCCGTTTTTTGGAAAATATGTGCAAAAAACTCCAGGCAGGACATAAAAAAATATACATGAATAAATATTAGATATGGACAAAAATGTACAACGGGATTTATGTACAGCAGGAGCAGAAAGTGTTTTAAATGTTTAACAGTCTGATGGCTTGGCGGACAAGGCTGTTGTAGAACCTGGTGGTCCTACACCACATCAAACATCTTGAAGTGCTCTCTTTGCAGTCAGCGCTTAAGAAGCAAAAAACCAGCTCCACGTTTGGCACTCGCTCCAAATTAGCACTGGAACTGCTTTGGTGGAAAAGACCAGAAAGTGTACCTGTAACATGTCACTGAGCATGTCCACACTCTTGAAAATGGTGAGCCAAAACTCAGGGATGCCCTTTGGGTCTTCTTCTGTTGTGGTTTCCTCCTTCTTTGCATCTTCAATAGAAGCTTTTTCCTTTATCTCCTCCTGATGGACACAAGCAGTGTAACAATCATGGTTTATATCTTATATATCACCACGAAGAACCAACTCTTGTCAGCTGTGAAGAATGACTGCCCATCTTTGATCCTGCAAGATTTTATCTTCCTTAAATACTGTTTTCTACCAATTCATCATCACAACATCTGTTATCTCCCTACCTTTACTCATCTTTATTTTCATTGATTTTTTTTATTTGAAAATGCAGATATGAATTTTAAAACTCAAATAAAAAGCTTCAGAAGGACAAATTTCATTGAAGAGTTATGAAAGAAGGTTTCTGACAAACTGTTAGTTCAAAAACATGGTAAAGCCACTGCCCCAAACTTTATTCTACTCAAGATAATTTCAAAATACTCTTAATATCAATAATTATGTTCAGTGTTTGTTTTAAGAAAAGCAATGATACATGAGATCAGACAATTTAAAAACTGTACTTACAGCAAGCTCATCGTCTTCATCTCTGTCACTGTGCCATTCACACTCCTCATCTGTGGGTTCGACTGTACCTGTGACAATATCTCGTCTCTGTGATGCAAGAAACAATATTTATAATAAAGCTGATTATTTAGGACAGGGATTAGAAATATTATTGTACAATATCTGTATTTAAACGTAAATTTGGTCAGGTTATATCACTTTCAGCTCACACACCCGTCATGTAAATGAGATTAACTGAGACACACACACGCGCGCGCGCGCACACACACATGCACACGCACGCACTAAATGTACATGACATAAACAGGATAACAGCTGTGGCTCGCCGGCGTGTTTAAGAATGGCACAGCTTTTACCACTACCTCTGGAAATAGCCAGGACATACATAAGCGCTATGTGAATGTTTTTAATTTAGCAGGAAGGCACCCTGACTGTCCCAAATTTAGATCAGACGAACAACATTAATCTATTACTCATCTTGTATATCAAATGAACAGTCCCTTGACACTTTTATATTTGATCACCTTAAGTTAATTTAGCTTCATATCTTTTCTCTGTTAACATTGAGATATAATGTACAAAAACTGTTAATTGTTATAAGGGTGTGAAATTAAGAAAGCCATCATACGCGTTACCTTGTCAAACAGGGGCTGATACAGGGCTGCGTACTTCCTCTCCAGCTCATGGACCTCTTCGTAGAATTTAGCCTCTATGTTAGCACACTGCACCTGTAGCCTTTTCAAGGCGTGCACTCGCCTCTTCACTGCTTTCGGCAGCATACTATATGGCAGAGAAACACGAAACTAATGTAAATTTAAATATTTTAGAGAAACACTATGTTTATGGTGAATATTTTATAAATAAAACCATCATCCTGAACAAAATCTGGTGAGCTACAATGAAGGTTTCTGGGAGATTGTCGACCCAGAAATCTAGGAACCCCTAGGAAAGTTACGTGAGGCTGAATGTTCACTTTCCAGAGTTTCGGTGTGGTTGGTATCTACAGTGACGCCTTAATATTTATCTTCAATGAATAAACATCAGTTATCTTTCAATGCCTAGGACAACAGCTCATATGAATGTGCTGGGTCATCCTAAAGCCACTGTTTAAATAATTAAATATAAAAATACAAACTCTGATGCCCATCATGAGCCAGTATTCAAAGTCTAGTATTTTTTTATGTGTGCTGACCTTTCCATGAAGTTAAAGCCAACAGGTTTGTCCATCTGTCCACCTGGATTTGGGGTCCCTTGATCTCCTTGACCTTTCAAAGCAAATTAGAACACCACTTATATAAATTTTAGTATAATTATAATGCTAAACATTAATCATGTCATAGATAGATAGCTAGATAGATACTTCATTATATTTCAATGCTATTTGGTACATTCTTATGTAAAATTATTTAATCACAAACTGTTATGTTTCTATAAAAAAAAACAACAACAACAATACGCAGCTTTAAAAAACACTAAACTCTATAAAAATGACCTAAAATATATCTTATTCAGTTTTAGTCTGGTCTAGATACAAAACTACAGGAGTATTTGTGCCTCTCAAACAGCAGCTAAAACAGTGGCATCACAGAAATACATGCAAACCAACCTACAAATATATGCATTACTGACTCCAAAAAAAAAACAACCCGATTAACTTTTGAGATCATAAAAAACATTTCAACTTGTCATTTCACATATCTTTCTGAACCTTCATACAAAGATCAACAAGGAAAAAATAAACTTTTCATACTTCATGTGAAGTACAATTACATTTACAGTACCTTTGTTGGCATCCATGACGACCAAGTGTCAGCGCCTTCCTCCTCTATGAAGGAGATTAATTACATTAGTCAAATTAATCATTACGAGCCTTAATAGGGGCTAACTAATAACTGACAGACTGAAATAGCAGCGTTCTGATGGTGAGAGTTAGTCTGATGGTGCGTTAGTTCCAATTTTCCCCAACTTGTCCATGACGCTTGTATATATCCGATACTATCCTAGATCCTGCAGGATGAATCAGGCTGATCAACAGGTGAGCGGACCGAGTTACCTGGGACAGATTTAAGGCAGCGACAGCGTTAAACGCAGACCGATGACGCACTGACATGACAACGGCAGCTGGAGACCGCGTCAAGCGGTCAACGTCACTCCTTTTACGATCAAATTAAAACAACGGTGACAAGTCACAGCGCGTCTCCGCGAGGTTGGAAACGAATCGACACGCCATCGGCCGCTTGTCGGAAGGTTCCTCCTTTCGAGTCTCCCAACTTGACCGGGCGGCGCAGAAACCCTGACAGCCATTAACCCGACGGCGGTTCGCTAGCGAGAAACGGCTCGCTAACGAACAATACTCCGGCATACGGCGAGTCGGCGAATCGCCTCTTTACCGTGGTCGACGTCAGCTCATACGAGACAATTACATCGCAGACGGGTAACTGTGACGCCACGTTAATGCCGCGCCGCGGTGGAAGTGATCGTTATCAGCGTGAAGCTACTAGCCGGCCGTCGCGAGGAGCTAACGCCACCTAGCAGCCGTTAGCTCGCGGGCTAATAAACGCAACGAGTTGAGAGCTTTGTGACGTGGGGACAGTTAACCAGCGGCCTGTTGGACAACTCGGGAGGTTAATGGGTAATTCCACGACAATATCGCAAATACTCGGCGCACTACGCGTGCGTGCGTGTGTTTGGTTTGTGGAAAAACTCACCTCTAAACGAGCGGAAATTTCACTAGTCGCTCGCTCACGCGTCGGTTCTAACTACCCCACGCGCAGGAAACGCACGCGTCTCAGCATCCTGGTCTCTGATTGGTCGAGAGCTCGTGCTGCGTTTAAGTGCCGGGTGGGGAAAAATGGCACAGCGTGGGGAAACATAACGACGGACTTCTATCAAACACGGATAAAGACTCAATAAACGATCATAAACTGAATGAAATAATCTCAGCGACAGTGTTTTGACACTTTAAAATATCAGAGACAGGGCATTTTAGCCATTTCTTCATGACGATATACCAACAATGGGAAATGCCTGTGTTTACGGTTGTTTTCTTTTGCACCCATTTTTCCATTTGTCTATTATGTCTTTGTGTAGGCTGATTAATGAATAAAGATATTTTCTTATTTACAGTTTGTGCCAGTCCTAACATCGAGAGCATGGTTCCATATAAAAAAGAACAACTGATCAATTGAAGAGCAATTAAAAAACCCAACTAATGTAAAGATGTCACAGAGATAACAGGGTTCACCTGACACTTCAGACTGTGTATATATCAATTTCATGAATACAAGAAACACATAACCTTAAATTTAGCTGGAGTTCATGGAAACATTGCAGATGGATGGCGAAATCACATTTTTTTGGGTCTGCTGAGGCTGATATAAATTTGCCTGGCTTAGATTGGGTCCAGCATATTCTCAGTAAAACTTGGCCAGAATGATAATAGCAGCTGTCCCAACAATAACTAAAACACTGAGCCGTCTACAAGACTGAAAAATGCTTCAGGGAGATCACAATAATAGGTTCACCATGAATGCCTGTACACATGAAAAAATGCCATTAGACAAGATAACTTAACTTTAAGTGAAAGCATCAATTTTAACCTGGTTTACTAATATTATGCAGGTGAAAATTGAGATATATACAGCAAGTTTTAACATATTTTTGGGGCATTTTAACCAAAGCAATGTTTCAGACATTTCATGAAGACTTTAGAACTTTGTGGCAAATTATGAAAAAAAAGGTACAATATGTTTTCTTTATTTGAACTACTTGCAGTATATATAGGTGGCAAATTTCAGAGTCAGAGTCAGAGTCAAGTTTATTGTCAATTCTACCACATGTGAGATACATACAGAGAATCGAAATTACGTTACTCTCAAACCCTCGGTGCTACACAATAAATACATTTTAAACACAAAGTGCAGGTTAAATAGGATTGGTCCTATTTCAGGTAACAGCTTTATGTTTATTCAAATCTGACATAATTTCCAAAATCAAATAGCAAATTTGGGCAATTGATTTAGGCTAAGATTAATAGTGATTCAATTTTAAAGAATCTTAATGCTTTATTAGGTTTTGGATTCTTGAAATGAAAGAAATTGCATTGATCTTTCATAATTCAATTCAATTCAATTTTATTTATGTAGCGCCTATTACAACACAAGTTGTCTCTAGGCACTTTCCAGAGACCCAGAACATGAGAAAGCTACAAGATATTTAAATAAGTTGAGATCAGTTTTACTACACTGCTACATGCTATGCTTCCTTACATGTGTAGACCACAAGAGGGCTTCATCCACCTATGCTTCGACAGTGACGTCCTAAAGATTTACACATTGAAGAAGGCTTTTGAATTGCATGGATCTATTTAAGGCAAAAAAAAAGAAAAAAGAAAAAAATGATTAGGGTGTTTCATATTAAATCTGTCAGCATTTTGTATTCTTTATATTTCCACCAGCACCTATTAAATCACAGGTACACTTGACTGCTAGAATGCTCTTCTTTCTGGTCTCCCCAAAAAATAATATATCTTAGTTGCAAATGTTTCAAAACTCGTCAAAGTTGCTTTTATTCTACACCAGAACCCTCAGTCTTGTGGGCTTTTCAGTGTTTTAATTTGAGTGAAAAGAACAAGTAAAACTCAAGGTGAGCTGTCCTTTTCTTATTATTGCCTGCATCTGAAAAAAAAACCTTCCTAGAGACCTGATGAAAGCAGATCATTTTAAAGTAGACTTAAAGTTTATTTGATTGCTTGTTTTTTACTCTATGACTTTGCCAGGAATTGTAGCTGGTTTTACTTTTTGGTAAATATGTATTTTATGCTTAACTTTTATTCCTAATAAGATGTTGTTCATTTATTGACATATCCATTTATTTTTTAATACCTTTATTTATTTAGTTATTTTATTTGTAGCCAATAAGATAAATATGTATTTTATTATTTGTTTATTGTCAGAAGGTAACCGTTGAGAGGTGTCTCTCCTTTTCTGATGTTTCTAAGTACAAATCTACAAGTGTTATTAGAGCCACGTATGATTCCTTTACCTTTGATTCCTTATTCTCTTGAACCTTATATTGACATCAAGTGACTGACTTTTAATAATAAGATAAATACCAGAAATGGGTGTTAATGTTCTGATATTAGAATCAGGTGCTGTAGATTTGATTCAAATATAGAAAACTCAAATCAGTTGGGAAAAAAAATCTTAAGGTGCTGTCAAATGCCTTTGATTGTGATGATCAAAGAGTGTGACTAACATAAAGCGGATGTTAAGCATCATTATCTTCTGGTGAACTATAAATAAACTATCCATCAATGGCACCACCCTTTGCATGGATGATGCAAAAAGGACAAGAGTTATCATTTACATATTTTGTCAGACAGTATTAGTGTTTTCCAGACAGTATACGTGATTTAACATATTTGTGACAGAGATTTTCAAGTGAAAATTGCCGTAGTCATTTTCTGGTCACCATTAACACATTAAATGAACCATCAGCTTTTATTCACTCGCTACTGGAATCTACATCTCAAATGACAAAGTCTTCCCATCTTATGTATATGAGTATATACCAGTAATACTGAAAAACAAATCTACACTAGACTCACTGACTTTTAATACTGTTCCGCTTTGTTTTTGTGTCCTTTTCATGTGAACATGTACTTTTTTGTGGAAATAGCTGTTGTCTAAGAGACATAAACTCTAAAATCCGTTCCTCTCTGTTTGCTATCAACTGCTGGGTAGTCTACCCACTTGAGAGGAAGTGACAGCACTGAAGCCCCTCAGGGAAGGATTGTTGTGACCAGGCACAGTGCCTGTCACAGTGTGACATTTACCAGAAGGGTCTGTGCTCAAAGAAGAAATCAAATGTGATTGCGTAGCATTTGGGATGGGGCAGGATTATAGAAACAAGAGGATAGTACTTGTTCATTTAGAGTATTTTATTGTGCACATCACTCAGAATTATAACTAATAAATAAAAGAGAAACATATCTCATTAATGCTGAATACATTTTAAGTTTAACCATAAAAAGATTTTTGATTAGTTGATTTATCTTTTGGTGAGCGTTTAGAGGGAGCTTTGGGGGGTTTGAAGAGGCAGTGGAGCCCCGTAGCCTCTGGGCTGTAATGAGTGCGTGTGTGCCCGTGGACCACAAAAATTGACAAACATTAAATAAAACAAATGGGATCAATTACCAACTGTTTGTAGCGGCACTACTGATGAGGCAAATGTAAAAATGCGAGGGTACAATTGCTTGCCAGGTTATCAGTTTTCTTAAAATTAGGTAGGGTAAGCTCAGTAACATGGTGTAGTGTAAATCAAAGGCTTTTGGGCGTAACTTCTGTCCACATTTACGCAGACGTGTATAACTCCAAAACCCGAAAAACTGAAGATGACAAAGTAGATAAATAATGCAGAAAATTTTTATTTATTGCCAACCTGATTTCCATCTATTTTTGTATTTCTGGTCTTCCAGATGTTCCAAAAAAGTTGCTGCAGAAGCAATTTATTGCATGAAGGAGGTATGAATGTTATTTTAGAGATGTGATGTCCACAGGTACTTATAATGATGATCTGACACATAAGAAGTATCCACAAGTCACAGTCTCAGACAAAAGACCAGTAGAGGTTGTTCATTTTGGTCAACTTCTGTGATGGAAGTATTAATTCAGAAAAGTACACAAAGACGTAGACGACATCTTTTCCAGTAGAAATCATTCATTTTTAACAAGAAAATGCAAAGGGAATGCTAGGGAAGAAGACGGACTGGTTTTTCTGAGGTCCTGACCCGTCTCCAATAAAGAATGTGTAAAGAACTTTGACATGAAAAGTGTGGCAATCATGATCCAGCGCTGCTGCACACCTTTACATGTGCTTGCACGGCTCTGGATAGCTCAGTGAGTGGAGCAGGCGCCGTTTACAGAGGCTACTGCCCTCGTGCAGGCAGCGTAGGTTCACATCCTGGCCTATTGCTCTTTCCTGCGTGTCTTCCCCCCTTTCTCTATACCCATTTCCTGTCCACCTATTCTGAATAAAGGCCACTAGTGCCAGAAAGTCTTTAAAAAATGTGCTTGCATGAAGATTGGGTCAAAATAGCAACTGACATGCCTCACTGCTTTGTATCCTCAACGCTGGAAAGGCTTTTAAGTGCTGTGAAAAGGAATGGAAGCATTAAAAAGTAGTCCCCAATGGTTTTGGCATGTGTTGCAAGCCTGAAATACAAAAATGGATGCACACTGATAAAAGAAAAGGAACGGAAAAAATGAGCTGGGGGGCAGGGCGGGCGGCAAAGAAAGAAAAGGCAAGTAGGGTGAAAAAGCCCTGGCTGGGGGGGAGGGGAGAGAAAAGCGAGCGAGCGAAGCGAGCTAGCGAGCGAGCGAGCGCATCGAGCGAGCGATGCGAGCGAGCGCGCGAGCGAGGAGCGAGCCGGAGCGAGCGAGCGAGCGAGCGAGCGAGCGAGCGAGCGAGCGAGCGACGAGCGAGCGAGCGAGCGAGCGAGTCGAAGCGAGCGAGCGAGCTGAGCGAGTCGATGCGAGTACCGAGCGATCGATCTAGCTAGGATCTGACGATGCGGCTATCTAGAGCTGATCCGATCGAGTCTAGTGCGGAGTCTCTCTATCTATCTATCTATCTATCTATCTATCTATCTATCTATCTATCTATCTATCTATCTATCTATCTATCTATCTATCTATCTATCTATCTATCTATCTATCTATCTATCTATCTATCTGAGTGTTTTGTGAATGTATTGCGCTACAAATCACATTCATTCAGACTGTCCAGACAGTATGACAAGCAGTGACACCCCGAGGTGGTCTTGATCCATAATGACTGGCAAACCTTTCCTCCAAAAGCTTGTTTCACTCTTCTAGACAGAATCAGGCACACTCTGCCCTGTTGGAGTAGGAGAACATAATCATTGTACAATTGCACAATCATTGTACTAGATTTATTTTACCAGCTTTAATTGAGATCCACTCTTTGGCTTCAAGCCACCATGAAAATATTTTGGACACATAGTTCAGTGAAGCAAGAGGCATGTTTTTATGCCTACCATATGAGAAAAAAAAAATTTAAAAATGTGTGACTGGCAATTTTATTATCAAATACTTTCACTTTCCTCTTGTTGTTTTTAGCTGTTAACACAACCAGTTGGTACTGATCTTTTCTTTTGGGGACAGTGTCAAAACAGGAACGCAAGCTCGTAAAGGCTTATGAAACCACAGGCTTCACCATTGTTCCATTTGTCTGTGCTTTTAGTTGGGTTGGTGTGAAAAACTGCCGCCACGCTGCAATGGAAACATTGTTTGCATTAATTTTACTTTTGTAAAGGTGGTTTAGAATGCTTTTTAATGTTGGTGCATTCAGCGACAATTGAAATACCTTTTTTCAAGTTTGAATTGGGAAAGAAGTTCAAGTATGCAAGTTAGACGTCAGATTTTCTGTGATGGATTTAAAACATCAAATGCAGTACTGGTAGTGCATCTTTTAGTTAAGTCACTGCTAATAAAAACTTGGTGTAAAAAGCAAAAGCAAATCATAAGATAGTAACAGTTTTGGCTTCTTTTTCTGAGGTACAGATACAGTATGACTAGAGGATGAAAACCACATCCACACTCGTCTGTTTTCATTCCAAATGCAGTTTATCCACTAAACTGATCTGCATCCACCCGAGTGTTTCAGCTTCATGTCCGAAAACATCCTTCCCCATCTTGCTTGCAGCCAATTGCAGTGTTCTTTAGCTGCATAACAGCTGATATCAAGGACAACAAAGTCAGCACTTGCACTTACTACTGCTTTTTCTACTTTATTTCATAAATCCAGTCAAACAACCTTATCATGTTCGTGAATTACAAAGTCTGAAACCAGGACTGATCTGCAAGGAAGCTTTTTTTTTTTTTTTCAAAGCTTATTAGCAGATTACCAATAATAAAAAAAAAAAATGAAACAGCAACATTTTATTGCTTGTGTTCTCTCAGCCAAGGTAGTCTTATCATTGTTCTCCCTTTTTTTAGTTGCACAAACACACTTATACAAAAACAAAAGGAGGAAAAGAAGTGACATCCTGAAAGTGGATGTCATGACGGCCTTGTCTTTTTCTCATGATTGAACAGTGTTTACATTGGGCTATCTCATCCCACTGGGATATTGGTTTTGTGAATGAAGTGGCCAAACTCCCAGATGGCTGTATTGATATGGCCAGGGGCAGAAGGCAGTGTTAACAAGCCATCCTGCCCCTGCATCCTCTGTTGTCCATTAAGTCCCTCTCCTCCTAACGCATGAGTAATGGCCTATCTGTGCACCATAATCAGACAGACCAACACAAACCCAACACTGTAAAAAAGCCATCAAAATAAGACACGCAAACACACACACACACACACACCGTTAGTTGCTGCATTGACGCAGCTGCAGTCATTATTCACAGGGGGAGGTCTCAGGGCGGGGGTTGAGGGATGAAAAATGACAGGCGGAACTACTATATCTCCGCTGGGATGGCTGCGTCACAAAGACCTGTATATGTACCAAATTAAGCAGAGCCATCGATCCAACTTATGGCAGGCTGGGTTCTCTGCTCACGCTTTCTACAATTTGATTGCAATTTGCTTTCATCTGCCCTGATAGGCAATTGCTTTCATGACATCTTGTTTGCTTGTTTGGTTATGTCTGTTGTCCTCTGCTGTCTCCATCATTCTGAATCTGCAATGACAGCTCACCAAAAATAATGACCCATAACATCTACTATCAGGAACACAGACAACTACAATAACACGTTTTGTGTGTTGTGAGTCTTTGTTTCCACCCCTATAATTTAACGCACAAAAATACGACTATAAAGCAGGTTTCATCCAGATTCTGACATTTGAGGATTTTCTGCAAAGGGCACACTTACTTTCAGATTTGAATTTATGACTTATTATATTATTAGTGTGCAAATATACAATATCTTAAAATGAAATGGAAGTATGTGTTTCTGGGTTTTGTGTAGATAAGGACAGTGAGAGAGATTCAGCTGTAAATACAAGCTACAATTACCTCTTTGTTATAATTTGTATTTTGGGAGAAGAAGCTTTTCTTTTTTAACGACAGGTTATTTTATGATAAATTTATACAGCATGTTTCACAGATCTGCTGTGTGTCCCAAACACAGAGATTCTGACCTGAGAGTCTATTTAAATCCCAAGCTGAAATAAGGCTGAAATAAGGCTGAAATAAGGCTATTTTCATTTAGAAATATGGGTTAGTTGATAGCAATCATATACTCCATATTTTAAAACACAAAGCCAAGTGAAAACACAGCGTTGATTTAGAATATTATAATAAAACCTGTCTGATTTGTTGATCCTTTGCACGCAGCAAAAAAACAAAATGCTCCAAGTAATGGCACCAAACCAAATCTGGGGATTGTCCTGTGTATTAATATGGAAGATGTGTACATTAATATAGATATATTTTTAAACTAGCAATCTTCACCCAAAGTTGTTCATATAATGTTTAAAGATTTCAATCAGGCTCTCCACAAATTAGAAAAAGGCCTCCAGACATTTTGAGTAATGGTAGACAAGAAGATTCATGTCACAAATCTGAGATGGAAGCAGTTAAATCCAATTGAGCTACCATTATTCTGATTGTTTGTGTCTGTGCGTTATACCTGTATGGTTGCCTGTGGTGACAAAAGTCTAGAGGTTAGACCAATGTCAACAAAAAGAAAAACAAAAGTTTGAGTCTGAATGTTTATTAGGGACAATGGAAATAATCGACTGGCAACAGAACCACTAATACACTAAAAACTATTTGCACCTTTTTTATCCTAGTTTCTACAGAAGCGAAACGGCCACCTTAAAACTTACACATACCCAAAATAAAAACAAAACATGTATACTGACATAAATTCTGAGTTACACTGAAATTTTAAACAATGACACATGACTGTTTGCACTAATTTCTTGGAAATTAGGTACTTAGAACTGGCAGGAGGGAGGTGTAAAAGAAGACCATAGACTAAATTTATGGATGTAGTGAAAGAGGACATGAGGTTCGTTGGCATGAGAGAAGAGGATGCAGATGATTGAGTTAGCTGGAAATGGAAAAGGAAAAGAAAAAAAAAGACTGTAAAAGTGAAAGTGAAGAAAAATAATTTTGCAAGTCAAATGCAGATCATGTGTAAAAACTAAGCCCTGTTGTGCAAACGGATCCTATGTGCTAATCACATTTATGGGGTTTAAAAGATATCCATCAGCAGAAAAGTCATCTTCAAACAGCAGAGAAAGGCATGAGACCAGATCATAACCTAAAAGAAAGAGCCGGCCGGTCGGCCACGAAGCTGTGACTGAGATCAAACGCTTTTGCTGCAAGAAAAACACCAAAGTACTCTGTTTCACCAAGGACATGGTGTCTGATATTTCAGAGAAAATATTGATGATTGCTCATGAGCATCCAAAGGTGAAAAACCTCATCATACACACAGCAGCCCTTTATGTTGTGAAGCAACACTTGGCAATCTTGAAAGTAACGAAGGACCACAGAAGACAGCAGATCCAGAAAGAGATTAATACGTCACCACAAGAGGTGGATTCTCCCCCAGAATCCGACTTCTTGTGGTGATCCCCCACCCCAGCCTCAGTTGAAGACCCAAAACCTTTCCCCCCAGACCCCACCCACCTCCTCACACTCTCCAGTCAGCCACGACTCCCCACTCCTGGATTTCACTGACAACATGAAAAACTTTGTCAGGATTTGAATCCAACTCATACCACACCCAAATGTTATGTTTTCTCCTCGTATTATCCATCATCCAGCCATTCGCACTAAATGAGCATCCAGCAAAAGTCACTGAGCTCCCCCACCTCCTCCTCAAACTGTTCTTTTAAGGTGGCGTCATGATTTGTCTCCTCAGCCTATCAAGGATGACGAGGATGTTTGTGTTCAGAACGTTCCAGAAACAAACTGATAAGCACTGGGTCCAGGCGGTAAGATTATCAGCAGTGACTCTTTCCACGTAAAGCTTGGGCCCCCTGTGGGAGAACCCCATAAATATCTGTGCGAATAGGTCACAGAAAAAGAAAAGATAAAAAGAATACAAGCATTAACACTTATTCCTTGTCAATCACAACTTTTCCCAATACCAGTTGCAAAGTCACTTAAACTGGCTCAGTAAACCACCGGATCTCTGTCAGGAAATACACTTTTAATCAACGATTTCATTATTGCCCATAACTTTGACATTATGTTCTTAACAGAAACATGGTTAGATGGTAAAAGTAAGTTGAAAGAGTCGACGCCCCTCACCTTTAGTTTTCTAAGTGAAAGTAGAACGCATAAGAGAGGGGGAGGGGTCGACCGCCCTGTTTCATGAGTCACTGAACTGTAAAAAGCTCTTCTTGGAAAAATTTGACTCATTGGAATATCTGGCTGTTCAGCTAAAGGGTCTATCTTGAGCCATGTGTATGAACACAGGTCTCCAAAACACAATGCAAACTTTTTCAATGATTTCAATGACCTAACCCTAACCCTAACCCTGCTGTGATATGTACTGATTATTACTGTTTAATCATTGTAGGAAACTTTAACATCCACGTTAACAACCCCCAAAACAGACGGGCTAAGAAACAATGCGATGTGCTTCAAAGTTTTGGTTTGACTCAACCAAGCAGGTTGAAGCAGGCAACGCACAGATGAAGACTTGCTTTAGACTTGATTATCAGTATGGGTCTTTGTGACTGATGTGGTCCCGTCTGGCCACTTTTCTGTTTTTCTTTGAAAGCCCCATTTCCATCAACTCAAGTACCCAAAAAGAAGTATACACAAATGTTTTTTTTTTTTCATCCCGGATAACGAAACTAAACCTTTAACCAAGTCTACTCTTCCACCTTCACTTTGCCCTGTAACTCAGTAAATGAACGTCTAGATAACGTCCACTCTAAAATTTCAGATATCAATGATTCCATCGCTCCACTAAGGTGGAGGTTATCTCTGATTAGAAGAAACTGCAGTAGAGAAATGCCCTACTAGTAATAAGAGAAAAAAGGGAGTGTCGAAAAAGAGGTGGTGAAAGACTGGACTCCAGGTTCACTAAGAGAGACTTCCCAGATGACATTCACAACTAAGGAATCATAGGGAACAGCAGTATCTTCATAGGTCTGCCTAAAAAAGTCAGTCAGACAGCTACAACCAATCTAGAATGGCGCTGCCTGAGTTCTCACTAGAACTAAGAAGGTGGAGCACATCACCACACATCCGAGGTCCTTACACTGGCTCCCTGTACCTTAAAAGAATAGACTTTAAAATACCTCTGTTACTCACTGAATACATCAGAGACTTGTTGTTGCCATACCCATCAAGACCTCTTAGGTCTTCTGGTTCAGGTCTGCTCTGTGTCTCCAGAATCAGAACCAAACATGGAGAAGCAGCATTCAGCTTTTATGCTCCACAGATCGTGAATAAACTTCCAGAAAACTGTAGGAATAGCGAAACCTATAGTTCCTTTTAATCAAGGTTAAAAACAAATTTTTTTAGCAGCTGCCTTTAACTAAATTATTTAAACCCTCCTGTATTTGGATTTAAACAATGTTAATTTCAGTACTAAACTGCAACCCTAACTTAATTTTTTTTTATTCTGCCACTGCACTGTAACACATCATTTTCCCCTCTTTACTTTTCATGTTTCTGTTATATAAAGCCTTGAATTGCCTTGTTGCTGAAGTGTGCTATACAAATAAACTTCCCTTCCCTTCCCTTGCCTTGCCTTGCCTTGCCTTGCCTGTGTCTATCCCGTTTATTGATCTGATTCTTTATTCATTCCCTTGTAATTTCAAAACCAGATTTCAATGCAGAAGCATGAATACATAAACAGGTCTTAGGCACAACACAACACAACTGTTTCACTGTCTCGGCTTCAGTCACGAAACACCTTTGCAGGTTCTGGTCGTATCTCCATTTCAAGTACAACTAAAATGCAACTACACAAAAAAAATGACTCTGTAACTCCACTGAAATATGTTAAAATATCTCATATCTTATGTCTTGATGCTGATTTCCTATGCTCATTTGAATACCTACACATTTTTATTATTCTTCGTAAAGTTTGAAACCAGTTCTTAGCTGGAACTGGTTTTTGATCTTTTGCTTTTAATCATGACCAAACACAAAAGATGAAAGAGCCACAGTTGTGCTTAATTAAAGCAAAAAAGGCCATTTACATGCATATAAGTAATTTAAACACTGATACAACAGTCAGAGTGAGCGGTTGTGACTCTACAGGTAAGGTTTATATCTGAGGCTCCAGCTCCTTTTTCTTCATTATGAGCTGCAGTAGCTTGGCCCTCCAGGCTGCCAAATAACAGGGGCTCATTAAGGAAAGGTAAATCTAGTTATGAGTCTTGAACACCACAAAGAGCTGTGTCACTGCTGGAGGGAAATGGATGATGTTACAACATTGCTGGGTTGCGCCTGTGACCCCTGCACCACCAAGTAACTACTAACCTACAATTAGATTTATGTTTTGCTGCTGAGTTATAAGGGAAGGTTCCCTGGACATTCTGCTCTTTCACAAAATATGCTTTATGCCCTGTGAATTAAACTACACAAATGTGTCTGTGGCTAGTTGCATTTACTGCCTGTGTGTAGGGGCGAAGTCTACTGCTAAAGTAAACACATTTTTAATTTTTTTTAAATATATATTCATAAAGCACACTTGTTAAACTATGAGTTGAATCCACATTAAGAGTTTGCATGTGCATAAAAATAATAATACTAATACAACTACTACTACTGCTACTACTAATAATAAAAATGATCAAATAAAATCAATCAGTATTGTTACAGTTTCATCACACAGTTTAGTCAGGATGCACTGATGTCACAAATCAACACAGGATTAAACCTTCGGCGACAGTAATAAGTGTGAACTGATGTATCATTAGTGGTAAGACATCCATCCATCCATTATCTATACCCGCGTTATCCGTTTCCGGGTCACGGGGGTCTGTCGGAGCCTATCCCGACGCATAGTAGGCGAAAGGCAGGGGTCCACCCTGGACAGGTCGCCAGTCTAAGTGGTAAGATATAGTTGACTTAATTTTATTTGTGTAGCTTTTTAACAAAAGCACAACTCAAAGTGCTCTACAGAATAAAAGAAAACAAAAAACAGGAATTTATGAAAAATAAAGTTATGTCAAACATTAAAAGACACGTTTAAAAACCTATTCACAATGAAAATAAAAGGTTTTGAAATGTATTTTAAAGTAAACTGGTAGCCAGTGTACAGGGCTTATGATAGAAGTTTCCTCACAGAGGAGGAGCTGGAGGAGGTGGTCAGAGAACGAAAAGACTGGGTCTGATTAGACTGCTGCCCCCATGACCCAAACCCAGACAAGTGGAAGTGGATGGATGGATGGATGGATGGATGGATGGATGGATGGATGGATGGATGGATGGAATGGATGGATGGATGGATGGATGGATGGATGGATGGATGGATGGATGGATGGATGGATGGATGGATGGATGGATGGATTGGAAGTGCTATGAAATGATCACTCATCGTATAATGTTCTCCAGAGAGCTCCCCAACCCCTTTATCACATTGCAATGGACACTATTGCTCCCATTAAGGTGAAGATTATCTGTGGATGGAAGAAGTCTCCATGGCAATATTCCACCATGATGGAAATTGGTAAAAGAGTGTCAGAAAGCTGAGCGCAGATGGAGAAAAACAAATCTCCAGGTTCATCATGGTATTGATAAAGATAAACTTCCCACAGAGGAATACAAGGAATTTCTACTTTTCTGACAATATCACCATCATAACAGTCACAACGCTCAGGCGTTATTTGTTACAGTTGACAGGCTAACAAACCGTCCTGTTTCAGTGTCAACTGAACTTCATTTCACCACGGCCTGCAATGACTTTGTCAAATTCTTCACAGACAAAATCCAAAGTATTAGACAAGCAGTTGGTAAGTCGACAGCATGTTCAGGATATGTCCACCGATAACCGGTTTAAACACCATGACACAGTTTCTTCCCATTAACAGCAAAGACCTGGAGGACAGCTTACGTCAACTGAACTCCTCCTCTTGCTGTTTAAACATTCACAGTGTCGAACTCGATTCCTCAAGGGCCGGTGCCCTGCAGGTTTGAGATATGTCTCTGCTTTAATGCACCCTGATGCAAATGATTGTGTCATTAACAGGTTAGTCGAGACCTTGATGACATGCTGATGATGACCATTAATCAGAATCAGGTGTGTTGATCCAAGGAAACATCTGAAACATGCAGGACCGTGGCCCTCTTGCTAGGAAGACCCAACGGCACCTCTATTTCCTCCGAAACCTGCGGCATGAGGAGCTTCTACTGCTGTGCGGTGGAGAGCGCCCTCAGCACCTGCATACCCATGTGGCACGGCAGCTGCTGGGTGGTGAAAGGTGCACAAAGGATTGTGGGGAGCAGTCTACCCACCACTACGAACATATACACAATCAGATGCAGGAAGAGGGCTATCCACGTCGTGAAGGACCCCACCCACCCTGCCAACAGACTCTTTGACCTCCTCTAGACTTTTTTCATTCGCTAAAACAATTAAGTTGACTCGGTTAACATTTTGTCCTTTTTTTCATTGCATTATAACAAGATAATTTCCAAGACCTAACAAAATACAGATACCAATAAAGTTGGAACATTACATTTTAGGAAACAGTCATGTTTTTTCATTCCTATTTTTATTTAACATAATTTCATGTAGAGGTAAAAAGCGTTTTATTCCAAATTTATGGGCAACAGTGCAGTTTGAGCTCTATATATAAAAATTGTGTTTTCCTAACCTTACCATCTAGTTTTTATGTCCGTTAATGGCCAAACATTTATACTGAGTAAAAACATATACAGATTCAAGAGAAAAAATGAAAATGAGGAAGGGGAGAAATGGTTAAAAAATGTGTCCAAACGGGATCCAAACTCAGGTCTTACTATTCAAGTAGCAGAGACAAACAGGGAGGTTGTCTCTTATATCTTATTGATTTTTTCCCCCTACTTGATAACTTCAAATAGAGAGAACAACATTTCAGAGGCACAGTTACAGTATGCTTTTCCCCCCAATAACATAGGTTAAATATAAGCACAAAAATAACTCAACACATTGTAGTATTCACATCATCATGGGCTCCATACATTTCCTCCTCACTCTTTCATCCACGTAGTCCTCTCATAGTCCACTGCATCCATCATCCAATTTAATGCACCAGTGTCACTGCAGCATTTATTCATGTGTTTACAGCAGCCAGACTATCTGCTTTACATTGGATTACAACAGTCTGAGATGTCCTTGGCTCTGGAATATAAGTTTAAAATATTAGTTTAATGATGACCATTGCTTCAAGTTCTATTATGCAGCTATGTAACGATTACTGCTATGAGTTTGTTAAATCTAAAAAACAAGCTTGTTGACCAATGCAGTGCTAGGGGATATTTTCAGAAGGACTCTTTCCTAGATGTTTTCTATATTCCTTGTAGCTCATAAGTAACAAATAAACACATTACTGCTACTTATCCAATGAGTTCTCAGTTCACTTGTTGTGATTGATGGAAATTGTTGCTGAATGGCGTATAACTCTTGTGAGTTTTTGTCCTGCTGGGCATGTCGAACAAGATGAACACAGAGGGTATTTGGATGCATCCGGACCACACACAGACTTATCAGATATGACATTTAAAAAAGCACAGGCAGCAAACAAAGGCCGAGTGAGATGCACAAATTGTGCTGCCTTAAGCAGTGATAATGACTTCAAGATAATGATCAAAAAATAGTTTAAAAGGTTAAAGCCACTGCTTCCTTTAAATGAAGTATTGAGAAATTTTACACACATCATCCGTCTTTAATTACAAGTTTAACGTTTTCTTTCCTTTCCGTTTTATCATCAAGGCCTGCTGCTCCTTTTCTAAATGCAACACTTAGAACTTTGAAAATAAAGCTGAAATGACGATCAATTTAGCGTTTTCCTTCAAATTACAACTCCTCAATCAACTTGCTCTATTCTGGCGTAATGGGATCACATCAAATTACTTTTTTTTTTTTTGTACCTTTTGTAAGAACCAGCTAAGCATGAGGCTAAAAGTCTGTTTGAAAACAAACCAAGACTGATTTAAAGTGAGAATCTGAAGAATCTACTTTGGGCTCCAGTGGTAAATAATGTCGGGGTCACGGCAGCCTGCTGGTAAGACTGGAAACGTGTCTGGTCATGTCACTGACACAGCTGTGCAACTCGGCACTTACTGGCCGCCGTGGCAGTAGAGTGATGACGGCAGTTGTCATGGACCGTTGAGCATCAGTGCCTCAACCACTCGTCCACCCCGGGAACACTTTATGCCACCGCTGTCATTACACATGTAGACATAAGCATTAGGAGAGCACTCTGTGTGATTACTCATTCCACTTGGCAGCTGTATTTTGACACATGCAAAAACAATCACAGTCATCAACACAGGCGCTCTGTTGGAGAAAGGTGTTGGGAAAATATAAGCCTTCCGAAAAGCAAACCCCCCCTTGCTCTTTGTGTTATGTATTTTCCTGCCGAATGCATTGACGAGGCACTGAAGAGGTGACAGTCTAAATTCTGAGGGTCTTCAAGGCTAACTGCGATTCAAGAGAAATCCATACATTAATATTTCTCAAAATGTGTCTATGGATTTGTTTTCATGGACATAAATGTTCCTTTATCTAATGTGTGTGTGTAGGTTCAGATATTGGTCAGATTGGGCCAAAAACTGTCCTTTTTGATCATTTGAATTTCCATTTATTCAGGCCGTTGAAAGGCCCCCCCATCATTTACCTCCAACCTCTACTTTCTTTATGTTTTTTTGTTTTTTTTTTATATTATTGCTTATATTATCACTTATCTTGCACAAACTACCCTTGCTTGCTTCTTTGCAGAAGAGTGACGGAGAGGAAAAATGCAACCATTTCAAACAGACCATTTAAATCCCTGAAAGCAACACCAGGTTTCATCAGACTCGTTTGCGTTAAACGGATCACTTCAGATCACGAACCATCGTGAGACGTGTACGGCGCGTGAGACAACTGGCTAAAAATCCTGATTTGCTTCAAACTCAGCATACTTTAACGGGTTACCTTCCACTATGCTGCTATATTAGTGGCTTCCACTCTCCGACTGAAAGTGATATAACTTTTTATCTCTTCCGTGTAGGTTTTGTTTTTCGGCTGAACCTTTTTGGTCTGCAGATACTAATCTGCATAACAACAAAAAAGTGCCCTGCCCATTGTTTGTCAGCTATATGCCATTGTCGCTGTCTTTCACGGTTATTTTCTCTTTTCCTATCCCCACCCCCTCAACGGTAAACGGCAGACAGTTGTCCTCCTTGATCCAAGGGCACAACGTGTTTCCTCAAATGAAATTGTGCTGTGAGACTAATTTTTCCTTCTTAAATTGATGCTTAAAAAATACATTTGAACTGATAGTCTCATAGAGAATAACATTTCCTTGCAGATGTTTTTGCTCACTGTATTGGATCAACCTTTTTTCAGATTCTTTGGTTCATACGAGGCTCATTTATTATGAGTCACCTGCAGGTGCTCAGTTTTATAGGTGACAAAATGCACCTGTCTCCAATGGTTTCACAGGACTCGTCAACGGGTATGGGTAAATGTGCCAAAGACGTAATCAAATACACATACAAGTAAGACTTATAATTATGAAAAACACTGCAGGTGTTGCAATATTTAAATCTGATCTCTACACATAATTTCTGGGAATAGGAATCCTTTAATGATATCGTTTAACCCACAGAAAATGTTTTGCTGTGTAACAATAAGTGCATTTTAACTACAGAAGCTCAACAAGTGGCTCTTCAAGTTTAAAAATAACCAGGAGAAAAAACTAGTTTGTAATTTTTTTTTTATTGTCAACGTGCTTTAATCAGATTAAGTTTGCTCGTGGCTCATTTAGAGCATGTTTATCCAACATGACCATAGTTAATAATATATTTATTTAGGGGTTTTATCCTCATCAGCTGAATGAGTCTGATGAACCCCACAAATGTGACCAGAACGTTTCAGCAGAGTGAAAGAAAAAGAAACATGGACGATGATGAATAATAGCCCAGCTGGTGGCGTTAGCTGCAATTAGTCCGTGTGAAGTCCCACAATTGTGCAGGGAAAAGCTGACGCAAAGCCACAAATGTGCCGTTGAATCAATACATAATTGTAATAATTATCGCGCTGATGCCATTTGTGGACATGTCCAACACTTCCAGAAAAGATGGTGAAATTGGATAAACACATAGGAGGGTTGAACTGAAAAGAGGCGCTGCTTCTTCAAGTGCGACATTTCTAACAAAAGGTAGCCTTGATACCTGGTGTGAAGGATGGTGGGGTACACTCAGTCACGGCTTCCCGAAATAACTTTCCTCATTTCACCTTATGTTAAATCTTCAACCACATCATAAATCATTGCAGTTTCTTTATATTAACTGCTGTATGCACAGGGCCAGTGGATGTTTCTCTAAGCTCTTCATTATCTTCATATTAACAATTAAAATTTTTATTTCTTCTCTATTTCTTGGTCAGAAACTCAAATTAAAAGACCCATTTAAAAATGACACCTACAAAGCCATTGTTTAAAAAGCACTGATTGAATGACTGGATGAATCACTGCTTTTACACGTAGGTAGAGGTGAAAAGCGTACTTAAGTATTCTAATAAAAAGTTATTTCTCAAGATGTGCTATTACTTCAGCTGAATTCCTCTCAAAGTCTCAATAAGGAAACTTCAGACTTAAATGGAAACACATGAATTCTGTGACAGAATAGTGTTTAAAAGCATATAAAGGACAACAGATTGTAGTTGTTACACCATCCTTGTTTCCAGCATTGCAGGTGTACACCTCCAACCTCTATGGGCTGATCAATAAAACCTATTGACTACAATCACTTGCCACTTTCTTTATCCATGACTGCACTATAAAACTGTGCTTTGTGTCATTGTAAAGTCTACAACTAATATGTTTGTTCTTGTGTTTTTGTAGACTTCCTGCAGCTTAAACCAAAGCTCATCACAAGTGTCCCAACACGTCACAAATGTTGGATCTATTAAAGGATTTTTGCTTTTTCTTCAGGGTGTTTTAAGGTGGGTTTATATTTAGGGCTCCAAGATGAAGCAGGCAGATATTTCAGAAAAGCAAATGCTTGCCCCTAATTTTTTAAAGTTTTAATTAAGCCTAAGATAGATTCAGCTTTAACAGAGCCAGGCACAGTAAAAAAGATATGAATAAGAAAGGAAAATACTAAATACAAGTTTAGTCGAGTTAACAAAGAAGAAGCAGCACAGGAGGTGCTTATGAAAACATTATTTACACAATGGTTGCCTACTTAACAACGGAGGACTAATGGGAAGAATTGAATGTGGCACTGAAGATGTTGGAGGGACTACATATCAGCTCAGAAACTCTGATTTATGCACTGCAGATGGGAGAGCCAAGTTAACAAACATATCGACACAGCCGGGTGTTACAGGACTGTAGGTAGGAAGTGCATTTGTGTATTCATTCATTTATTTAGAATGACAGACCATTGATAAACTTTATGTAGCTAAAATGGAGAACCAAGACTCCCCTACAGAAAATCAAAGACTACATGCACCAGCAGAGGCAGCTGTGGATCAGTGGATTGGTTGGTGGCCCTCGCACTGAAAGGTTGGAGGTTTCAGGTCCACCATATCTTGAAATGTCCTTGGAAAAAAAAAAACAACAACAAAAAAAAAAACTGGACCCATGTTGCTCATTTGGATATAACTGTGGAGTCAATACTCGCCATACAGTTTTTGGCATCCAGATGTAAGAAGCACTGCATGTTTGCATGAAAGTGCTAAAGTTGGACATATACAAAAAAAAAGTGTATAAGTGCAAGTCCTTTACATGCTCAGAGAACCAAATTTGCACATGCAGAATATATATATATATATATATATATATATATATATATATATATATATATATATATATATATATATATATATATATATATATATATATATATATATATAAATTCACATCGTAAATTAATGTATGCTTTTATGTATAGGTATACCACAATATATATTTATACTGTGCAAATTTGTCAAAGTATGTCAAAATGTTTCGATATCTTAAACCACAGAAATAATGACGGATCTGAAAACCGGGTATTGAGTTCATGGGGTAGAAGTTCCAACGATTTTCACTTCTTCCTGCTGCTTTTCCAACATGTCAAGACTGCTGCTGCTACAAAAAATGTGTGCTTATTGCGAACCTTGTTCAGTATGTTCAAGCATGTCTGTTACTTCCTATCGTGTTTAAAATAAAGACTTTTGAATTGAATTTGAATTGAATTGAAATTCTAGAGACTTGCTGGAAAACAAATGATGGCAGATGAACTCTAAACATGTTAACTGGATCATATAGTAGCTATGAGATGTCCCAGCAGTCACTGGGCAAAAGGTGGAGTCCATCACTGGGCTCCACTGAGATAAAAACACAGACACCGGTGCATCTTTCCACTCACACTCCCAGCCAATTCAGACATACCGATTACCCCATAAAACATACCTTTCGACTGTAGGAGGAAGCTGGAATATGTAGACAAAAATAAAAAAGCCTGCAAAAACAAAAAGCTCATGATAGATCAAATAATGTTCCTTCTTCTTGATTACAGTTCAGTAACATGCTTTTTTTTTCTCTTTTTTTTTTTTTTTACACAAGAGCATTTTATTTTATAGTATGACACCACACAACAACAGGCCTTCATTAGTGTGCCTGACAGCCATGGAGAAGAGGTGAAGGTGGATGGAGACTACAGATACTTTCACCTGGAATCACAGGTAGGCAGTCCGGTATGTAGGTGAAAGCCAAACAATACACATCCTTTTAAAATGAATAATTTTATAAAACACACTGAATCTGTGTAGACACAGTTTGACATGTTCCTGTGTCAACCACGGCAAACATTAACAAACAGAGTTCATAAGAAAGTGTGACGCTGCTTTGTGATCCACCTCAATTATGTTTATTATTAAGTATAGTTATTGAACAAAATATAAGTAAAAACCCAAAATAATTATTATCATTGCTCTCCTGTGCTTTTAATAAAGCGAAACACAAAAACTGACAATTGGATATAATCATATCTGAACTGAAAATGTCTGTTTAGTAGATTTATTTTTTCCAGCTTGTATTTATCCATTTTCATTTTAGTAGTACATGCAATACATCTAAATGAGGCTCTCCAAGGTTTGAACAGCCTTGGAAATGAGACAGGCTGCCTCTTATTGGGTTTTCATACAAAGGTTTTGATGAACTGTGCTGACACAAGAGTGCAGACTTTCAAAAACAGGAGGAGAAATGAGTTTATCTTGAGCCTTGTACCTGTTCTCCTGTCCCTTCCATGACAATAAAATAACCCTTTCATAAGGTTTGGAAGTCAGAGAGATTAACTTCTCTTTCTCCACTTCTATGTGGGGTGGACGACTGTAGGGTTAATGTCAGTGACTCAGAAATTACTATAGCAGTCTGTTATCTATCGTTTTTTTAGTCTCTTATCGAGTGCATCTGGCTTGCTTAAAACAAAATAAACTAAACTTGAAAGAGATGGATGGAAGAAGGCATAAAATTGATAATTGCTCGTATCTCTGGATAAATGTCAAGCTTCTGTCTGTTTCTTAGCCTTTTATGACATTGTACTTCCAAAAAAGGTCATGATAAGAAAGAAAAAAAAAGAAAACCCATTTAAAGAGATGCACTACTTTGTTTTTCCCGTTTCCACACAGAAAACATCCTTACAGCTTTAATGTTACTGTCAGTTTCTTTATCTTTCTCTCTAGACTTGCACTGCTGCCCTCCAAGGCTGGAAGTAGCTTCTGTCCTCGGTGCCCGGGGCAACATCAGTGCTCTTTAGCATTTTCAGCCTGAGTGTTTACGTTGAGGTAACAGTCACCCATCTGCCTTCTCTGCACTCCCGCAAGGTTGCAATTGTGGCAGCAAATGATCGTTTTACCTAATCTAGCCTTTGGGCACCATGCATCACTTATAATAATATTAACAACCAAAGTCATCAGCCAACGCAGTGCAAGTTCACTTGATGTGGTTGTTGCTGAGGTAAGAAACACAGCGCCTGGAAATGGAAAACAATATTGTGTCACCCCGCCCTCCCCTCCATCACCTTTTTTTTTCTTTCCTGGCCACAATCAAATCTAATTTGTGTGGGGCTGTGGAGATTGGATTGAGCTGATAAAGTGACTTAATTTTCTACAGTTGACTTTTCTGTAGTGTAACCTTTAAAATAAGCCTTGCGGTTAAATTGATTGTTAACTAATATGACTGTACCTGGTCAATATTTTAATTGTTGTCTGTAGTTATATATAATAATAATAATTTAAAAAATGTCAAAAAGGTAAATATCGTAATCCACACATGCAAAATGTGAACTATTGTGTTGTATAAATAAAAAAAAGGTAAATATGTTGTAATCCGCACATGCAAAATGTGAACCATTGTGTTGTATATAAAATATAATATTAAATTATTAATATACTCAGACAAATATTAACAGGATATGGTCATTTTAGATATGCGTGTCTGTTAAAAATAGCTACACAATAGGCTCCGAATTAGACGATAAAATGAGTGTGATAGATCCTGCGCACCAACTGATTAGAGTGAGATTAGTGTTTGACGTCAGAAACAACAAACAAATGATCCTATAAAAAGAGGAAACCTGTCTGGGTGGAAAAAAGAGAAAAACTCTGGTCACAGTCTAGAGCACCCCATAAATACACCATCATTTTCTGTCACACGCAAACAGGCAAAACAGAAAACTTTTGAGCGTGAAGATGCCTCTTTCAAGCAGCTCCACATCCTCCACAAAGAGCATCCGCAGAGCCGCATCCGAGCTGGAGAGGTCGGATTCCATCACGGTAAGCACTATCTCAAGGGAAAATGTACAACATCCAAGTCTATTTTTACTCAACTACAAGCGCGAGTGTATAGTTTTTAGTAACTGATCAAAATTTGGACCAGCGAATCTGTAAAACCGCGTGGAAAGCTCTGCGATCTGTTCATTACGCAGTGATAGTGCGTGATGCGCTATGTACTACTCCAAACTAGGTTAGATAAAAACAAAAAGAACAACAACTAAAAGTCGTATACGCTCGAACATATGCTAAAATGTGTGCTGTGGTAGCTATGTTTTAGGCTTTACCTTGATTGCATTGCTGTTCCAATGCGCATTTGGAGATGTAAAGCGCTACCTTCAAATACCCAAGAGACATCCCAAAAGTAAGGAAAGCTCAGCAGTTACCTCTCTGTGGTGTTTTGACTGTGTGCTGTGCCTGTGACTTAAATCGGAAAAGGCAGAATTCTTTCTTTTTTTCTTTTTCTTTTTGGGACAGTCTCAAAGATTCGTCGGGAGACGCCAGAGTTTGATCGAAGACGCGCGCAAAGAAAGAGAAGCTGCGGCTGCAGCCGCGGAGGCTGCCGAGGCCAGTGAGCAAATAGTGTTTGAGGAGGAGGATGGAAAAGCGCTTCTCAACATCTTCTTCACCTTAAGGATCTCCAAGACACCTGCTCTGTCACGGACACTCAAGGTTTTTGAGGTATCACACGAAGAAGCAAAGCCAGTTTTAGTTATGTTACAAAATACTTTTTTCAGTTATGTTCAACTAGTATCTTAGTTATGACTTATAAATAATTATCACATGCTGTACTCATGAGTCATGAGCCATCAATTAATGAATCTATTTTTTGTTGTTTTGTTTTGCTTTGAATACTATAAAATATGTTAATCTAGTTAAACAATATAGGCTGATAATCAATTGGAAATAAATATAGTTGGTTTGCTGATACAACCGATCATTATAGTGAATAGTTTTTTTTGTTAATACATTTCTGTAGATTTTTGTGTTTTGTCTGTCGACTGGAAAGCAGTAAAAGAAACTTTATTTTACAATAAGTAAAACTGCTCCATGTCCATGTATGTCCAGAATGGAACTGTATAATTTATTTTTTCCACCTTAATCCTACGCTACATTGCACCACCACTAGAATTACATATCAGTAGTGTTGATGATATTCCAGACATTTGGAGCCAGCATCCACCACTTGGAGACACGACCGTGTCGGAAGCTGAAGGACAACCTCGAGGGTCTGGAGTACTTTGTTCGCTGTGAGGTGCACCTTTCAGACGTCAGTACGCTGGTCAGCTCCCTCAAGAGGAATGCAGAAGATGTCAAAACTACAAAAGAAGTCAAATGTGAGACATTTTTGCTTTATTATTTATTTATTATTATTTATTAAAAAAAATAATTTACGATTTGAAGTACTTCAACTAAATCTCTTTTTATTTGTATTTTTATTTTGATCTTTTCTGCACTAGTTCACTGGTTTCCAAAGAAAATCTCAGATTTGGACAAATGTCACCATCTGGTCACTAAATTTGATCCAGACTTAGATGAAGACCATCCCGTAAGTGATGCCCATTCCCGCACAAGAGGAGGAACAATTCTTATGATGCAGAAAATGCTATCAATGTTTGATATAATTGATTTTAACAGGGCTATAGGGATCCGGCCTACAGAGAGAGGAGGAAAATGATTGGGGACATCGCTTTCAGATACAGACAGTGAGATACAGTTTTTGGCTTTAATACTGCACAGAAACATATGTGAAAATAAACAGAAAACACAATTTGGAGAGTTCCTGACAAAAGTCTCCATGTGCTTGTCCTCAGTGGGCTGCCGATTCCCAGAGTGGAGTACACAGAGGAGGAGATCGACACATGGTAAGAGCTAATCCATGTCCTTCTAAATGTACATATGAAGGCTAAAGCAACAAGCATAAACTAGTGACGGATTTTCCCTTATATTCAAGTAATCCATTGGATTATTACGCACAAAAACTGAACAGATCAAACAAAAAGAAAAAAAAAACACCTGATTAAACAGAGAGTAAATGCTGCAGAATAGTTGCATTTCAGGATATAAATCAGTGGGCTGAAATGTTCGCTTAAAAAGTTATGATGATGTTATACTCTTTTATTGAGCTGATGTGAATTGTTGTTTCCTGTTACCCTTTTAAATAAACAACAGATTTTGTTTCAGATCTAAATTTGTATGCAATCATGTTCCTCTATAGGGGAAAAGTCTATTCAACTCTGAGGGACTTATACAACACCCATGCATGCAGTGAACATCTTGAGGCCTTTCGTCTCCTGGAGAAGCATTGTGGGTACAGTCCAGACAACATTCCCCAGTTGGAAGATGTGTCATGCTTCCTCAGAGGTAATGTCTGGGAAGCAATGGAAGGAATGATACCTAAACACAGATGTTAAGTGCCTACCCAGGCCGTCCATCAGGGTTTGATTATTTCTCCCTCTTGAATTCAAACAGAGCGCACAGGGTTTCAGCTTCGTCCGGTGGCAGGTTTGCTCTCAGCCAGAGACTTCCTGGCCAGCCTGGCATTCCGTGTATTCCAGTGCACCCAGTATATCCGACATGCTGCCTCCCCTATGCACTCCCCAGAGCCGTGAGTACTTCTGTGACCTGTCCAGTTTTGTTTCTTACAAATTCTTCCATATATAAACACATTTGGTGTAAAACTTTCTGAAAATAGTGTTGAATCAGCTTTTAGGCTGCCTTTTCATTTTCTCTCAATCTCAACATAGTTCAGTAAAATGTTTTTCTTAACATTAATTTACTTGTAACATGTGTCATATTACAAGCGCACAACAAAGCACTCAGAATTAAACAACCGTCTATCCATCCATTTGTTTACATGCTTCAGTTTATTCAGAGTTGCAGGGGTGGCTGGAGCCCATCCCAGCTGTAATGGGAGGGGCATACTGGACGGGTCACCAGTCCACCACGGGGCATAAAAAAAAAAACAAATAAAAATGAGAAGTTTCTTTTGTTTAACCCATGTTTATATGCAAAACATGCATCTAATAAAACTAAGAAGAGTTAGAAATGTTATGATCTGTGTCTTTTCTCACTAAAGTGCCTCTTGCTGTTTAACCACTGCTATGCAGCCAAGCCCAGTTCAACCACCTCGAGCGCTCCAAGTCTCTTCAGAGTTAACGGCATCTTTATCCTGTTTTTCAGTCTTTCTACATCATGGTCATAGCTAAACTTTTCTTTCTATCTTCAGTGACTGTGTCCATGAACTGCTGGGCCATGTCCCGATGCTGGCTGACCGAACCTTTGCCCAGTTTTCTCAGGTTAGGAAAGGACACTCTTGCAACCATTCAGATGGTTATTCTGCTTTCTGTGATGTTATAGTTTGGTGACAATTTTATGGTTACTTTCTGCAGAATCTTGGTCTGGCATCACTGGGGGCATCCGATGAAGACATTGAAAAACTATCAACAGTGAGACTTGAGCCCTTCAACATAAATTACACACAAATTGAGGAGTAGAGGAAGTGAAGCTTATGTTGAGCCTTTTAGGAAATAATACTGCCAGTAGGGTTATTTGTAGTGGTGCATTGGGGGGGGGGGGGGGGGGGGGGGGGGGGGGGGGGGGGGACACTACAGGGGACTGTTTTTGGACTACAGTTCAAACAATTCTTGATCTCAGATGTGACATACATAAAGTTGCCATTATGCCATTTTATATATATATATATATATATATATATATATATATATAGTAGTCTAGCCCAGAATGCCTTTTTCAACTACAGTTTTTCTCACCAGCTGTACTGGTTCACGGTCGAGTATGGTCTATGCAAGCAAAACGGTGAAGTGAAGGCTTATGGGGCTGGATTGCTTTCTTCTTATGGAGAACTTGTGGTATGTTAAAGCATTTTTTTTTTGTCTTTGAACAGAACAGCCACAGTAAACTGAGCACTTAGCTGATTCTTTCAATTGTAACCTCCTTCCAGCACTCTCTGTCTGAAGAGCCAGAGACACGAGAGTTTGATCCAGAGGCTGCAGCACTGCAACCCTACCAAGACCAGACGTACCAGCCTGTCTACTTTATTTCTGAGAGTTTTGCAGATGCTAAGGAGAAATTCAGGTATTTCTTTTAATTACTGAAGGCAACGAAATACACAAGATACACAAGCAGCTTAATATTGTGTAGGCCCTCCTCTTGGCTCCAAAACAGTGCTGAGCGGTCAGGGTGCGGATGAGGAAAATCTGAGGGTCTCCTACATTGTCTCTTACCAGGACATTAACAGATCCTTTGGGCACTGTGGACTGATGGGTGTGTTCATTGCCCATTGGGCTTACCTCCCACAGACGGCATCAGTTCTGATCAGAATGGTGTCAGGTTGTGGGCAGGGTTGCCATCTCCAACTCTTTGCAGTTTTCTTTGAGCCATTCCAAAGCGTTTTTGCAGGGCTCGCTGTTGTCCTGCGGGGGGAGGCTACTACCGTATTGGAGTACTATTACCTTATGTGGGGTTGGTGATTAGGTGGGTGGAAAGCATCAAAGAAACAGCCATGTGAATGCTGAGATGCAGGTTTTCCCAGGGGAACATTGAATTGTGACAAAATCAGCAGTGCAACTCGTTCCGCCTGTCACTGTTTTTAATGTTACTGCTGATCCATGAACAGTGAGTGGGAGAAGAAGAACAGGGTCATATATGGACAAGGTCGCAGAACAGCCAGCCAACCCATGAGGCCACAACCTTTAGTAGGTCAGCCACAACAGTCAGAAGACAGCTGTTACTGATGTAGTCTTTATTACCAAGGCAAAACACTGGAGCTTTATTTGGCGAACACATCCTGCTCTGCAAAACAAAAATAAAGTTGCTTTATTTTGACAGTGGAATGAAGCACAAGGCATCTTTGCCACACTTGATGAAATTACAATCAGCATGTGGATGTTTTGAAAAGGATAGCAAACATAAAATACAGTGCAGTTCCTGTCATGATATAAAGCCCAAAGGTTTTTATGCATACAATGCAGGCCAAACAACAACTGAGAAACAGATTTTTTTGTCTATTCAAAGGAAGTTTGTTCAAGCGAAACGATAAAAAAAAAAAAATCACTTTCTGACGTGTCTACATTTAAAATCTTCACCAGGAGGTACGTATCTGGCATCAAGCGTCCCTTCTCGGTCAGGTTTGATCCATACACCTGCAGTATTGAAGTCCTGGACAACCCACTGAAGATCCAAGGATGCCTTGAAAGTGTTAAGGATGAGATTAAGGTGCTGACAGACGCCCTCAGCGTGTTGTCATGATGAAGCCCCCGTCAACAACCACCCTGCTATTGTTTGCTTCCTCTCTGCTAAGCTCTGTGATGTCCAACATGTGACAAGACTAATGTGTTCATCTTTTTGTGCTGTACCTCCAGTATGACGCTGAGCTGTTTCTTGATGTGGCTGCCCGGTTGGCCATTCAAGGCTGCAACTTTTAAAACCTCAAAAGGCAGCATCAGCAAAGTCTCCAAAGATATTTAACGCTTTTCTGGGTGTGGATGCATTTGTGAATTGATGTGGTTTAACTTGACTGAGCTGCTCACGCTTTTAAAAACAAAACTGTCCTGTTTGAGAAAAGAGTTAAAGAAGCCAAAATCAAAGGGAACTGTGATAACGAATGTATTAAAAGAAAACTAAATGATTACTGTATCACTATTTTAAAATAATATAAAGAAAACGTTAGGCTATAGTGGAGAGTCATATGTATATTTTGATAATTTATTTTGACAAGAAAAACAAATAGCCCTCAGCTGCTTGTTAAACTTTAATTTCCAGGTATGTGACTTTGCTATTTGAGCGGTTACTTCGAATTTTTTTTTTCTTTGTCTGTTTATGTCTTGTCATGTATTTGATGCTGTTATTGTCTTGCAGTGTAAATGCATAGCAAAAGAAAGAAAGAAAAAAAACTTGTAAAACATGTAATAAACTGTTGATAGCAATGTTGATAATTGTCATGCATTTAACAGTGTCGTTTTTCTACCACAAGATGGAGCAGTCCGATTGGTTGTTGGTTGTCACGAAATCATAAAGTCATGGTGTATCCAGTGGGGTTTTTAATGGCATTAATCTGATTTATGTTTTCCTCTGCTACCCAACGCAATATCCTGTTTTGCCAGTTTACTTTGTGTTTTTGAAAAAAAAAAAAAGGAGCATGCCCTTAGAAATATGAGGAAAATAAAACTTCTTATAACACAACACATATAACACATGATCAGAAAATGAAGGTAACACTTAATCTTCAAAACACAACATCAAGTCAGTTAAATTAGGATTTCAATCTGGTTATGATTACCTAATGATTAATTTGGTTTTCCATCCAGCATATCCATGTGGGCCCCATCTGGGGCAAAAGTGGCATCTGTACACACAGTGGGTTTGGGCTTCAAGCGGACAAATGGCATGGGTTCCATATGGTTTCAGTATTACGGGCCAGGAAGCCTATGTGGGTTAAATATATGGAGCCCAAAAGGGATTCAAGGGAGCTAAATGGCCATGGGCTAAGAAGGGGGGAAATTGTGTGTTTTAGTAACAGCACAAGCACCGCGTTCTTCACAGAACACTGACTGGCTTTGCCCTCTCCTCACCGAGGCGATTGCAGTCAAGACCGTTCTTTCATGCCGGTTCTCATCGGTGGAACAAGTTGTCATTCTTTACGTTCAAGAGGGTGTTTAAATGTTCTTCTTTCAGGAACATCATCTGCCATGAACTTTTCTTCCCTTTAACTTCCTGAACTGCCTTTGATTGTCATCTTAGTGGAGCTCAGCTGCAGTTATTTAAATACTGTTTTATTTGCACCTGCTTTGTGATCTACTGTTACGCTGGCTTGATTGTATTCCTCTGTTGTAAGTCACTTCGGATCAAAGTGTCTGGTCAGTGTAACGTAATGCAATGTAACATAGGATCCCACCTACCAACCAAATCCATATGGACAAACACTGGCAGGGTACGGCGCTGAACCTGCGGACAAACCCATGTGGGACCCATACTTGCAGCAGCCCACTTTTAACCCATATGGGGCCCACAAATAAACGCTGGCTCCTTTTTTTTTTTTTTTTTTTTTTTTTTTTTTACTGAAACATGTACATCAGTAAAGATTTTCAATTAATCAATCATCTTCTGATGTGACGTAATTGTTCCCTTGATCTCTTATATATGAGTTGTTCTCGTGCATGTGGGAGTATGCATAAATGTCGGCAAATACAGTGCTATGCTTGACTCCACATGCAAGAACAATCTTTCCTGCAGGTCGAGTGTGAGGTTGGTAATCAGATCCTGGACCAGTACGGTAATCAGTCCTCAGCTGTGTCAAAGGTGTGAGACAAACCAACAGAGCTGTACCATCCTTGACCAGTAGGTGTCAGTCTGAGTCTGAAGAAACGCCCAGGTTTTTACCTTCCACAGAAGACACACTTACATAAGGGAATCCCTACTCACTTTTACAAGAAAAAAAGTGAAAGTGTTTGCCTACACGTATAAGCAGATTTTCTTATCAACGTATATGGCTCAGGGTGCTTTCTGTATTGAGGAGTCATGAATTCATTTACCTGGTTGAGGCTTTATAACTTGCATTGATATACTTTTTTAAAATGAAGAATTGTTTCCCTCTTGTCAGTACTTGTATCCATCCTGACTCTTGGTAATGTCAGTTCATTTTCAACTGTCTACAACTGTTTTTCTTTTGTTTTTTTTTTTGTTGCCCTTAACAGGCAGAGAGTCACAGTGAGTCAGCAGGGCATCCTCCTTCTCTTCATCACCGTCAGTCTGATGTCCCTCCTGACAGAGAATAAGCACAGTTATTATCCTCCGCTGTCACCTTTGACCCCGATGACAACATCTTCACCCGAGTCAGAGGACAGCCGCAGACCATGGCCACATCGATTGCACTGGATGTTAATCTTAATTACAGCAGGGCGGAGACATTGACATTTTTCTTGGAGTCAAAGGAATTACGTCTATTCTTGTTAAGTCTGCGCCCTGTGTGTAAACATTGTGATTGCAGGTTACATGCAAACGTGAAAAATTCCATATTTTCTGACTCTCAACCTCTCCCTCGCACTCTCATCTTGCCGTGTCTTACTTTAAGCACTTTTCCATTAAACATCTCTGCCATTTTTCATCAGCCACGAGGAGGAGGAGCGAGGGGGTGGGGTGGGTGCAAGGGGCGTGTTTTGGTATATAATACTTCTCCCTGAGAAGTTTTGCCTGTCGCCTGGTATTTGGGACAGCCTCTCACACACCATCTCTATAGCCTCACCAACTGGGAAACTAACTCACCTGCAACCAAAAAGAAAAAAAAAAAGAAAAATAAGAAGAAAGAAAAACAAACTCCCACCACGTTGACTACTGCTATCTGACATGGAAACCCAGCAAAGATACGGAACCCGCTCATTTTGCCACACCTGCCGGAGAACGGAGAACAGCAGAATGAAGGTAACCACAGGAGAACGTACAATGTTCCCCCCTTCTCTGTCTTGCGCAGAAAAAGTGCGCTCTGGCAGACTTGTACCGATTTGTTCTTGCTTGGCTTGCGAGAAGTAAAAAAAAAAACAAACTGTTTCGGATTTAGTGGATGCCTGCTCGCATCAGTTTTGTGCAAGTTGGAGCAACTGGACATGTCCATCTGAACTGCAAAAGTGTTTTACGCATTAGTGATAGGACAGAAGAAAAGAAGTTGGAGAGGTGTTTTTAAGCCTCTCTCTAGTCTGGATGGTGCGCTGCTCGCAAGACACGATGCAAACAGCTGGTCTCTTTTGCCGGTAGATAGGGGGCGGTAAGTCTGAGGGTCATTGAGCTCACTCAGGGGTGAGCAAGGGGAAAATATATGCTGAGTCTAGCTTTTCGGGTGGTTAACTATCGAGCAGCCGGGCTTGCGATTTCTGGAGAGTTGTGTAAGAGAGTGAAAGCAACAGATACGGGCGACTTTTTCCTTCAGAATAAGCACTTCTCCGACGTGCCACACATGACTGATAAAAATCGGGGAGGGGATGCGGGGTCCGTGCTCATTTGATAGGCTGTTATGTGACTGAGGCAAAAGACTTTTTTCAGAGTGAGGTCGGTGCATACAAGAGCTTTTTAAGCTGGGAGTAGAAATTGTACAAGCGTCCATGAGAATAAATAAGACTTGTATCGCTTCTCCTGCACAATATCTGGTTGTCATCTGGATTTATGATCATTAATAGCCTACTATTCGTATTATTTGCAATTGATTTGAAGTGCTAATTTTTTTTTTGTTCTGCGTTGTGTGTGTGTGTGTGCATGTGTGTTTGTGCGCGCGTGTGTGTGTTTGTTGTTGTTTTTTCAGGCCAAGAGGATGTCTCCGACCAGTCATGCGCTCCTCTGCGCGCTGGCTCTCACGTTTTACGTTGTGGAAGTGGCCTCGGCAGAGACGCTGTGTGGGGGAGAGCTGGTGGATGCGCTGCAGTTCGTCTGTGACGACAGAGGCTTCTACTTCAGTAGGTTTCAGAGCATTACATGGTTTTCGCGACCAGCCACGTAAAACGTTGATTCCTTTCATTCATCTCCCGTGCCAAGTCCCCACTGTTATCCTTTCACGCGTATTTGGATAGCTTAGAGCGTCTGTTGCTGTGTGTGGCATGCATGTTTACTGTTCTCTTTTCTCATGCACTGACGCCCATGCACGCGCAGGGAGAAGGGGGGAGAGAGAGAGAGAGAGAGAGAGAGAGAGACAGGGAGGGAGGGAGGGAGGGAGGGAGATTATAGCCAGCTGTGTGTCTCCAGACCTTGTCCAGGCTGCTCAGCTGAGGCTGCTTACTGCCCTGAGCTGGTGGAGATTCTCAGTCATCCAGGTCATGGTAACCCTAAAAAACTCGAATAGAACTGTGCTTCTGTACTTGGTGCAGCCCATACCTCTCATTGCATATGAAAGGCCAGCAAGCCGCTAAGGCTCACAGGACACAGTGACACAATGGACTGCTTGTTTACCAGTAAAGTAATAGCACCCCAAGAGGCATACCAGTCACCTCAGCACTAGTGTTCCCAGGCCAGGAGACCACACTGATGACTTGGATAAAGGGATGAAGGGGTCTTGATGTCAGGCTAAGAGGATAGATCATTAACATGAATTCGGACTGTTGCTTGCATTGTAGTGATGATGGAGTAGTGGTGAAGCTTTTTGTGAGAGCATTGTTGTTAATCCTCATCTGGATAAGCTTCTGTTTGCTCAGTCTGCAGGGTGTGTGACATAAATAAATTCATCTTCTTCTGATTATGTCCAAAAAAGATGCGAGCTGTGTCCCAAACAAGTGCTGCTTTTCTTCAATCAGAACGAACATTAAACAGTTTGGGCCAACATAGATGAGCTCCCTCAAGCCTTTTTTGCCTCCTCCTCCTCCTTCCTCGTGGATCGCCGCTCCTTCTCTCTCACTTGCCTCTTCCTGCAACCAAATCTAGCATCCCTCTCATGAGATTTATCCAAGACTTTGTGGGTTTGCACGACTTCAAACAAGCCGTTTATTGATCATGTATAATTCCACTTTGTGCATTTTGCTCACCACCCTCCCCCTCACCTTACTCTTCTCCATCATCCTCTTTCATGTCTTCACTTGGTTTCTCTTTTGTTTTCCGTTCGTCCTGTTTGTTTTGCTCATTGCACCACGTCCGTCTTGAATCCTGCTCCCTGTCTTCCCCTCATCTTCTCTCCCTACTAACTTCACAAAGCACAAGGTGATAGAAGAGTTGTCATTCTATGTATTTACATACTGTTTGTCTTTTAGCGGCAACGGCACAGGGTGTTTACTTGTGTATTCAGTCATTTAAGGACTTCCAGATAGCTCCAATCAGATTATCTCTACAAACAAAAAGATTTGTTGCAGTTGGTCATAGATTTCCTTTTTATCCTCTTTGCACCAACGGCTGCTGTGATTGTTGAAGTAATCCCGCAAAAACAACTCTGATTCATTACCAGTGCCAGTGTTGTGCGTTTGCCCTTAACCTTCACCCTCCTCACTGCCTTCATTCATTCTCTGTTGTGCTTCTCCTCAGGTAGGCCAACCACCAGGGGTAACAACCGACGCGCCCAGAACCGTGGGATCGTAGAGGAGTGTTGTTTCCGTAGCTGTGACCTCAACCTGCTGGAGCAGTACTGTGCCAAACCCGCCAAGTCTGAAAGGGATGTGTCGGCCACCTCTCTACAGGTCATAACCATGATTCCCGCACTAAAGCAGGTGCGTCTGAGCAATAACAACAACAGACCAGTATGGGAAACAGTTCTAACGTCAGTCTTTATCTGTCCTCCCATCTCTTGTGCCTCCATTCACCTATGAGCCTCACCCCTATGTCACTGACACCGAGTACAGACTGAAATCCACACAGAGACAGGTTTATCTTGTTCAATGGTCAAAGCTAAGCATTTACCTTCCACCCAAAGTGCTGACCGTGATGGAAAACATCAAGACAGATACAGCACATTATATTCAGGAAATGGCAGAGTCATAGGAACATACTCAAGTGTGTGTGTGTGTGTGTGAGAGATGGTGGAGATTGCTGAACCATAACAAAACAGTGTGTTTCGATTGTCTGATTATTAGTCACGGAACAGCAAGCTCTCTCCAAAAAAAAAAAAGTGATGGTCTAAAATGCCTGCCATGGCCAGGAGAGCTTCACTGAAATATGCTAGAAACATGCAGGGAATAGTCCATATGTTTCAGATCGCTCCGCAGTCACAGACTGAACCATGACTGCTTCGCAGACATTAAAATCCTTTAAATACCCTTTGCTCGTAAAGCTTCTGCGTTGCCTGTAAAAAATAATAATAATAACAATATTGCAGATATGAGACTGATAAGATCAAAAAGCATAGATAAATGTTGGAAGAAAATACATGGAGCCTCTTTCAGTGTGAAATAGGAAAGAGGGAGGAAAAAAAAAAAAGGCTGCTAGGGAATTAGTTTGGACATGTCCCTAGTTGGTCTCAGTAGGGAGAGTTGATGGGTACAGCTTGCTCTGAAGGCCAGCTGTTCTTAAGCAATTGAGTGTTCCTGAAGTGAATGAAGAGGGATAAACACTCTTCAAGTGGCAGGACCAAAACAAGCCATTGAGATGGAGGACTGGCTAGTCACGCATAAATCTGAGCTTTGCTGCCACTGCTCCCACTTTGTCTCGACCTCTGGTGCTCCAAACAACACCTAACCCCGTTTAGGATTGTCTGCAGCGAAACCAGCGATGCTCGGAAATGACAGCGTCTCGAAGCAGTGTTTCATTTGGTCTCTGGAGGTTACATAGTTCATTGAGTTGTTAGCTGAATGACAATGAGCTCCTCGTATGGATTTTAGGCAAGTGACCACCCTTCCCTCTAACAGTTTGCTAAAGAGGCAGAACAAAGCATTTGTTGACAGCTTCGCTCAGTCAAGGAAACCAAAACAAGGGCCAGTTGGAGGCAAGACAAGGCTATTATGACTTTCAGCACTATAAGAATGAGATTTGATTTCAATTTTACTGTCCCAAACAATGACTGAATGTTTTCCCAAAATAAACAAGACTTTCCTCCATTGTAATAAGCACTTGAAGAGTTTCTTATCACTCCTAATGAACTGACTCCTTCTTTTCCTTTTTTCCTCTATTTTTGCCCGGACACCACAATAGGAAGTCCCAAGGAAGCAGCATGTGACTGTGAAGTATGCCAAAAACGAAATTTTGTGGGAGAGGAGGGCGGCCCAGCGGCTCCGGAGGGGCATCCCTGCCATCCTGAGGGCCAAAAAGTTTCGAAGGCAGGCAGAGAAGATTAAAGCCCAGGAGCAGGCAATCTTCCACAGGCCTCTCATCAGCCTTTCCAGCAAACTGCCCCCAGTTCTGCTCACCACGGACAACTTTGTCAACCACAAATAAGCCCGCTGCCAGCCCTTTGCACAGACAAGAGTTTGAGGGCGAAAAAAAAAAGACTAGGGGATTATAGCTTTGTCTCTGACGTCATTTCTGTGGCAGCCCTCTTTGACCTCCCCTGCCCTGTCCGAGCCCACCAGACCCTTCCCCCTGCTCTCGTCCACCATGTCTTGAACCCCTGGCCCTTTTTTTTCTAATGTCTCCCCACCAAAACCTCACCCATCCACCCTCCTCCGGCACGAACATGCCTTCACATTCTTCCTGTCTGAACTCTTTCGCTCCCTCTCTTTCAGTCACCGATACAAAAGACACAAACGCAAATGTTGAACAAAAGGTTAACAATTCGGCTGAATGCAATTCAGGTGGATACTTAAGCAAAAGAGAAAAAGGAAGGGGGAAAAGAAGATGAAAGAGATCTGCGGTTTGCGAGTGTCAAGAGGACACCTAGCGGAATGTTTTTTGTCCTGACGGAAAACAAGCGAAAGTGAAGAGCAGCTTGCATGAAAGAATCCATTCCACATCATTTTTCCTGAGGCAAAAGAAAATCTCTTCTAGTTCTTTTTCTTATTAGTTTGCACCTCTACCTATAAAGGGACTTCCACACTGTAAGGAATTATTTTGCAAAATTAGATTCCTGCTCCAGCACCTTTTGATCACAAACAAAAAGCAGAAAAAAAAAAAAGTCTGCAAAATTGCACATTGCCACGGATTACGTCAAAGTAAAGAAAAAAAAAAGGCACTATTTTTTTTATGAACAATGAACGTGTAGCTTAAAAAAATGTCATGGTGCTAGCTTTGGGAATGGACTCAAAGAAGAGATTGAAAAGCACGTTTTTTTTTTTTTTTCTTTGAATGAATATTAAACTTTCCGTTTTAAGGAAAGTGTGACTTTTAAAAAAGGAAAATAAAGGATATGGGGGAGCTCCTGGCAGTGGCACTGTCAAGGGGAAGAGTCAATGAGGAAAATTATGGGCTGTGTTGGCACCTAGGCTCATGGCGAGTACAAACAGCTGGTCATCACTTGTTTGCCAGCATAAGCAGCGAGGGGCGGGGGAAGGGACCTGAGGCCTAGTCCCTGTTCCTCCTGTCCCTCTGAGGCTGATGGACACACAGCAATGAGGGGACACATATGGGACACTGTGGACCGCCTGGATTGGGACAGTACTATGGTTGCGGGACAGTACTTCCTGCTTGCCATGGCTTTGCGGACTGCTCTGACAGGAAGTAACATGGCATGGACAAAGAACGAGTGGGATAATGATGATTATATTTTATTTTGTCTTTTTTCATATAAATATTTCAATGAACAAAAAGGAAAACCCTGTCAGTTTCTGGTACCGTGACATTCCTGTTTTTTCAAGTTAGGACATTTTTTTTTTCATTCTCATGGTTATTGTTCAGATGTTTTTTTGCAGTTTTTAAGAAAAGGCACAAAATTTCAATTCAAAGGGAAAAAAATCAGCAATAATGTCAACTAACATTTTATTTTCATTTCATTTATATCAGTAGTATTCACATGCTTTTGCCTGAAATCAAATACTTGAAAAAAAAAACAGTATACACACACACACAAACACACACACACACACATATATGTATATGTGTATCTATATATGTATATATATATATAAATATACATACATATATATATATATATATATATATATATATATATATATATATATATATATATATATACATACATACATACACATATATGTATGAGAAATTAGTTTCCAGGGACGTTGTGTTATTTTCCTTTAGTCTGAGCTGTATCTTGCGTAATGAGCCGCCAAGCTTTTTATGTTTGTTTGTTGAAATACAAATAAGGGCACTGTATAAAGGCATTATTTATTTTGTTATAAAATATATTTGAAAAATTGGTCCAAATAATATACATAGCACTGATGCTCAACTGACAGATTTATTTTGTATGATTTCTGTTTTCCAATTGGAGTTGTAAGGCTTTTTGTAGATGCTTTGTACCAAAAATAATGTCTTTTTTTTTTTTTTCATTTGCAATAGCTACCATAAATTAATACTTTAACAGCATCATAGCCTGAATTGCTTAGACATATTATTTTACAGAAATAGGCACATATTCTGAAAAGGATGGTCTGCATGGATTTCCAGAAGCCTGTCAGGGTTGTCTGAGAAAAGTAAAATCATCAATAAGTGACTTTTCTATTATTGCTAAAGTAACTGTTCAACATTAATTGTACTCAAACCCACTATGTTTTTGAAGCCACTTTAGTATTGATGGCGGGGAAATGATCAGTCCTTCATTAAATCGTGTCTTTGTAATTGTGCATGGTGTCCTATGATCTTCTGAGGAGCGTTTTGCGTGTGCCACCGGCCATAAATGTCCATTCAGCCGTGGGCCAAGTCATCATATCGATGCCCTAGTGATGTCACAATGATACAAGCATCCACCAAGGGTCAGCCGCAGGTCATTGTCTGTCTGTCTGTCTGTCTGTCTGTCTGTCTGTCTGTCTGTCTGTCTGTCTGTCTGTCTGTCTGTCTGTCTGTCTGTCTGTCTGTCTGTCTGTCTATCTATCTATCTATCTATCTATCTATCTATCTATCTATCTATCTATCTATCTATCTATCTATCTATCTATCTATCTATCTATCTTCATTTTCTGTCCCTGTTTGTAAGCGACAATGACGCTGGTCTACTATACAGCTCTTGGGATTCGGCCCCTACAAGCTTTCAGCAGCGCATCTATCAAACGCATCTGATGTGATGAATGGCTGTCATGATAGGCATTTCTGAAGCACTCAGGAAGAAGAGAAACCTATGCTCTCTGAGGGGAAAGAGGAGTTGTTGCTGAGTTAAAGTGGTCATTTTGTTGTGGAAGTACAGCTGAAGTTGTTACCTATACCTGCCCACAATGATAGAGTTCTCTGACAAACCACTGAAGGTCATGTCTAAAACAAGGTAATTCTGTTTTCCATTATCGTTCTCTCTGTTGTGACATCCCCACCTGAAGAAATAGAGACATAATGAATACTCACCATACTGTACTGTGGTGAAGAGACAAGAAAATATTTATCTCAGAGATCTCTGTTTTCAAGGCTGCATCTTGTCTCTAATAATATTCTACTTCGGTTGTACAAAGCAGGCAGTGCAATTATTATTATTATTATTATTATTATTATTATTATTATTATTATTATTATTATTATTATTATTATTATTATTATTATTATTATTATTATTATTATTATTTTCTCCTAGGACTGCATTCATTCACTATTGTAATGTTCGAACAGGCTACTATATTGTTCTGATGAATGGCGTGAAATACAACCACTTCATTTCGCTGAATATGAAGAGATAACTTGCCAAGCAATGGCAACTTTTTCTGTGTCAGTAGCTCACTCAGCCTGTGTGTATTTTATTGATTTAACCTCTGCACGCTAGAACGTCCGAAATGCACAATTCATGTACTTTCATTTTTAATATCAATAAAAAAGAAGCATTTTATCAAACGTACGACGCCTAAAAAAATCATTGCTTTGTTTGCCCGCCTTTGAAGTGCACCGGCAGCTTCTGGTGTGCGTTGAGCTCGAGGACCATTTCTGAAATGTTTTTATACTCCATTAAACCTTGTGTTCCCAGCAAACAATTTATTACATGTTGAGGCCTTGCAAGGAGTCTTCAGCTGCTTTTAGCTGCCTTCTTTTTCCTTTGCACCCAGCCGACCCCTTTGGCTGCCTGCGCAGCTGTCTGTCTCTCTGTCCCTGCCTGTCTGTCTCCTGCTCATCTGTGACAGGCCTAAGTGAAAATGAACACCCTCTGAGCTGTAAGCAGACCAGCCACAGCTCCTCAGTCCTGTCTCCTCCGGATGCCCTCAGAAGAGACAGGACTTGCTCTTGCTGCCTCTGACGCCCATCCATCACCCTCGTCATCTTCCATCTTTAAATACCAGAGCAAACTCTGGCCTCTGTGGACTACTCCAGCAACTAACGTGTCTCAAATTATCACATGCATTCTGAAGACGGCTCAACTTTTCATTGTAGTACATGGAGGCACAGACCCAGGGCTCACTGGAGCTATTTAAAAAGTTTAAGGTTGAACGAGTTTGAGCTTTACAGCAAGAAATGTAGGAATCTCTTTTTCTTTGGCTTTAGTGAAACGTTTTGTCTTACAGTGATGAGATGCACATGTGTTGCCTCTGGCAAAGTGGAAAGGCTGGCCGGCTATGATTGTAGAGGAGCTCATGTTCTGTGTTTTATGGTCATAAATCGCTCTATTAAATCACCTATGCCTGTCTCATGAAACCCTTTTACCCTACTAAGGGGTCTTTACTCTGCAAAACAAGAAGAAAAGCAAAATCACTGGTACATGCTGTCATATGGATTCTTTCTCATAGAAGTTGCACAAGCTCTCACACAGGATGCAGGTACTGAACATTGGGGTATAAACACATCAAATATTTTAGATTTTTTTGGTTCTCTTTTAACAACAGTGAAGTGCGTAACCTTTATTGAATGTGTGTGTGTGTGTGTGTGTGTGTGTGTGTGTGTGTGTGTGTGTGTGTGTGTGTGTGTGTGTGTGTGTGTGTGTGTGTGTGTGTGTGTGCACATCCTCTGGAACTGAACCCATGCCCTGCAGATGTTTATGAGTCTATACCTTGGAAACGAGATTAGGCACTCTCTGGTCCTAAGGGCTCATCATGTCATCACTGAACCTGGCACGACACCATCTGGCACGACATAAATTAACTAAAACAATCTCAACTGTTGAGACTGTTAAGTGTGATACTGCTCTGGGGTGGCATGGTATCAAAAGAGAAGATTTGACAACACAGTATGAATCATTTTGTTAAGCAAAAACCTTGAGAAGACTAACGATGTGAAGGGAAAGGGTTATTTCCTCTTATTAAAATATGCGTTTGGCTTTGAAGCGTGCATTTCTGTCAAACTTAGAAGGGCATTTACACCCAAGATTTGAAATAATCAACATTAATTAAACAATAGAAAGGCATAGTGACTCTATCTTTACCTAAACCGGAGACGCATCAATCATAATCTCAAACTTATACATCAATCTCTATCAAATAGGACCTCCTAAACTGTGGAGCAGAGTGGCAGTTTCCAATGTCAAGCCTGGGAGAGCTGTGCCACCCACATGTACAAAGAGCACACTGGAGTTAGTTGTGGTTGGCCGGATGCACGGGATGCATGTAAGGCCAGGCCAACTATTGAGGCACAGGGTTTGGCAAGCCCAGACCCTCGCAGACCAGCGTGGCCACACAGGCCAATTAAGACGGTCCTTCTCCTCTCCTTTTTTCTCATCTCCTCCTCTGTCTTTCTCTCATCTCCCTCTCTCTTTATCTCTCACTTTCTCTCTTGCTCTCCCTTTCTCATTCTCTTGATCCTCACAAAGCTAGCTCACACATTCCTCTTTTCCCACTTTGCCTCTAATTGCTGTGGACTGAAAGGGGGATAGAGAGAAGGCAATGGGATTGAGAGAAAGAGACAGTGAGAGGGAGAATTAGAGGAAAAGGGGGTCATACCACAGAACCTCAATTGCCAGGACAAACTGTACTGGTCCCTTGGAATAGTCAAAACTCCTCAGAGTGGTGTGGACGGGCGCGAGAGCATCCACTGCTCCCTGTCTCGTTAATTACGCAGAAACTTAATCATTCAGCTTATTTCCCCTCCTCAAACAGTTTAAAGTCATAATGTAAAATAGAATTCAGTCTACATCCCTGCGAGGAAGCTGAGGTGATTACGCAGAACCAGAGTATAAAGGGGGGATTGTGTTTCTTCAGCACCCCACAAAACTACCTAATTGTTGATTCCTAATCAACCAGGAGCTGCGATGAGGCTTTTATAATTATGTAACCGTATGTTCTGACATGTTAACAATGTAGCGGAAAATTTATCGGATTTTAAACAAAGTCAAATTATGAAAGGAGACGATAAGAAGACCAGGGTATTGAACTGTGTTTTTGGACACCTTCGTGTGTTTATGAGTAAATTGCTTTAGTTATTGGTGTAGTTAATTGTTGCTTTATAACTGCATTTATTTAACCTAACCAAATAGAAGGTGAAACATCTTAAAGCATACAAAGAAGAGAGAGCATAAGAGAGAGCGAGAGAGAGGAAAAAGGCAGAAGTATTTAGGCAAACAAAAACAACCACACAGTGCCAGTGTTTGTCTTTAGTCTTTGTCTGATTATCTCTTAAAAAGACTGAGACACATCCATACAGCCCACTCACACACTAAACATAGAAGGACTTGAATACTGCGTCTGTAAAGTTTTGCAATTCTGAGGCTTTTGGTGTTTTTGTCAACAGACAGAGAAAGGTCAGAGAGACAGCATAGCAATGTGGATGTGACAAAACATGCTGGGTAGAGTGTGTGAGTGTATTCTGGAGGGTCAAAACATGGGAAATGAGTTGGTTAAGCTGTACAAAGTCATAACAAAAGGAGGAATGGTTTCCAGTGTAGTCACTGGGTCATTGCATGACAATTTCTTCCTGCAGGAAAACAATACGAGGGACAGTTTAACACTGAAATATACTATGTGTGTGGTGCAGATTAGACTGGGGCTATACTCATTCAAAGGGGTCAAATGCTGCGCTTTGCGGCTTCTCAGTTCCAGGATGTAAAACTATCCATGTTTTGAATCAAACCAAATCGCTGCAGACCTTCAATGTTCTCAAACAGAGGTGCCCTTTTGACATTTTTGAAAAATTCATGAACTTGTTTGAGGCCAAAATGAATTGAAAGTGCTGCAGAAAGAATGAAGGGGATGGCAGTAAATGTTTAAAAGCAAAATGCTGTACTTAATTAAACAAGAAGGTCAGCATCTTGTAACGTTTAAGGCTTCTTTTTTTTAGCATTAAATTTAATATTAACCAGGTGGGTCTTTACTTTACTTTCTCAGGGCATTCATCATTTTTGCACGTCAATGTCGCTTTGTTGGGGGTAACTAGGAGCACTACCTGGAAACCACATTCACACACACACACACACACACACACACACACACACACACACACACACACACACACACACACACACACACACACACACACACACACACACACACACACACACGCAATGCTTTCCTGATTTGACCAACTGGGGCCAATTCTGGCAATACAGTAAAAGGTCCAAAACTGAAATAATTTGCTTTATTGTGAATGATAAATAAAATAAAAGAACTCTGAAAGCAAAAACAGACAATCAGGGATGCTGGCACTTGTTGTGGCACTGGAGGCACAATAAAGCAGGCTGCACAATCACCAGGGACACTCCCCTCTATGTTTGAACAACATATAATTACAGATCAGGATAGCAGAGCCCATTCTGAGGGGAAAATAGCAATCTCTCCTAATTACAAGGCAGGCCATGATCCATACCTATCCTTCTCTTCAAATAACTGTTGGATGACTCTCTGTTGGAGTGGCTGGCAGTAATATTTCTGTTCAGGTAGAGATAAACAGCACAAACAATGAGGGGGACACAAGCTGCATTGAGCTCCACGCGCTAAAAAGCAAAGAAAATAAATCAAGCCTTTGGGTTTTTACAAACTAGACTAAAACATAGAAATATATAAGACTGAATCCATAAAGACATTCCATAGTAAAGTCACAACACGTTAAGCTCTGTCCTGCATGCTTTCCCATTTGTGTGAACCTCCTCGTGGATCTTGCTGTGCACTTTTGAATGACAATTTTGAACTGGACTTTTGTGCATTTGAGTGAGTTCCAACATGTCTGTCCAGCTGTCATGCTCTCACACACATAAACAGGTTTTTATAGTCCCCAGTGATTAGTGTCAGCATACAGCTATGATGGTCTTCTTTCTGGCCAGATGAGCATTCTAGTTATCTTCCCCACATAAACAAGATAAGCTCAATGTGTTTGGCCATTGCCAGGGTCCAGGGGTTAGGAGGTTCATTCATTCTATTTCTCTCTTTCTCTTCCTCTGCTTGGCATTTTACTTTTTTGTGCAACTTCTCTTTCCTGTGTTGTAAGGACTTCTGCAGAGAGAGAGAGAGAGAGAGAGAGAGAGAGAGAGACAGAGGGAGAGAGAGGGAGAAAACTCACCCTGGGCAAAATCTCCTTGCACACAAAAACATTCAGATCATTAATTTATGCAGTGTCCTTGTCATTTAATGAGGAATTTTGTTTTATAGTCATCGATTCTGCATCATTTTCTGAGAATAAGACATTTCAGACATTGTTAGAGTCCATGCAACAAAGCAACGACACACACTGACGTATCTGCACAGTCAACAACAATACAACCGAAGAGTGAAAATATTTGTGAGGAAATTGCTCAAGAAGGACATTGCAACTATGCCATTTGGCTGCCCCAACCTTTGCCATGGAAGCTGGCAGCAGTTGTTTGTGTCTGCTGTGCAATCATTCAGCCCGAGACTGTCAATTTCAATCTCATGCTTCAGTAACGTGGAAGGGAAAATGTCCAAAAATGCCACAAATGAAAGACTATGCATATAAACTGTATATATGACTGCGTGTGTTTGTGTGGGAAGTGAGTGTGCATGTAAATATATATATGCAGCGTCTAGTGACGACAAAGTTTTCTTTGTGAAAACCCACACTTACACTTACACATAAACAAATATATATACAAATAGGCATCCAGAAGGCACCTGCATGCATCAAAGCAAATATGCATACATTAACCCACACATGCACGCGTCCACACATCCAGCTATGAGCATATGTACAGAGATACACACATGCATACTCACTCGTTCGTGTTCTTGGAGCCCTGCTAATAATGGGTGGTAGTTTGATGTTTGTGTGTGTTCCAAAAGAACTGGCATTACTAGATGGGCCAAATCAGCAGCCAACAGCAGCAGGCTATTAACAAAACTGTTTCTTTGTTTGCTTTTTCCTTTTTTTCCCAGTTTTTTTCTTGAGAGGCGCCAAGCAATTAATGACTTGCCTATGGGAGTCCAGTAAACTACGCCACGGCAGAGAACATATGTAGAATAATTTGACACATGGGGGGAGAATAGATTATATCATGAAGTAAAGACCAAAGCCTGTGTCTGACATTCAAAACAGCTTCGGTGTGGTTCAGGCTGAAAAAGATGAAAGCCTCCACGTACAAATATATGCACTTGGGTGTGAAGCAAATTCTTCAAAAAAATCTAGTAGGAGAAATGTCTATTTGCAGCAAATATTTTTCACTCCTCTGTCCAAAAGACCATTATGAAGTATCCAGGTATTATTAATCTGTCTTTAAAACTTTGTTTTCACAAAGGTAAAAGGAGATAACAGATAAGGGAGAAAGCATGGGTCACTTATGGCCACGAGGTGGTAAAACTACAGCAGTGAAATGTAAACAACTTCTGTTAAATGGCTTTCATCTGCTGTTATATTGTACCATTTAAATGAAACTGATAAGGCGTAAAAAAATGAAAAAAAAAACATCACATGAAAGTTATTTGAATTATTTCTGTCACTTCTGAAATAAACAATAAAAAATAATTTTAAATACATTTTTTATTACTCACTAGAATTCATCCTGTAAACCTTTTTTTTTTTTTTAAAGAGAACTAGGATGGATCAAATTCCTGTCTTCCATTTCCCTTGAAATCAAAATATCGAATTTACAATATCATTCCTATGTTGCGTCTTTAGTTTGGCTGTTTTCTTGCTGAAACACGTAAGTAGAATTAAACAACAACAAACAAAAGGATGATAAACGTCTCTTTTAAATGTTGCTAAATGTCTCGCCCTTCTGCCTACATTGCATTACTGAGTGCTGACATTTAACGGCTCTCTGCCAACAACCTCACAAGAAATCAGTCCATGGTTCAGTGTGTATGACTACCTTTCCAGCGGTACAAAAACCACTGCTCATGTCGGGAACAGTGAGTGTGCAGGGTGGATGCGTCTGATTAATGTTCAGCCACATGCTGTCAAATCAGAGGATGCAGCTGAGCCATAAAAGTTGCAGAATGTAAGATAAAGTAGATTTATAGATCTCTGGCGGTAATGGGTTCATAGGCTCATGTGAATATTGGATAGGTTTAGCTGTTTGGATACTTTAGATTCCTTCTTCAGTGCATGTGTGTGCAGCACTGAAGAGTTTTTTAAGTCAATGCAAATTAAGTCACTATTATCAACACTCTTCTGAAGAAACTGTAGCTTTTTTTCCTGATGGAGAAAAAAAGCGAGATGTCAGACGGATTAAAGAGCCCTTTTTAGATATGGTCCGACAATGTTTTTTACAATGCTATTAAGAGCAAATAAAAATAAAAACAAAAAAAGGACCTAAAAAGACCTGAAAGTTATCACATCACTTGAGAGACAGAAACTCCAGCTTCTAGTCCACTCATCAGGGTTTTAGCTCTACATTACAAACAGTACCAACCCAATGTTTGTCACATTAAGCACAGTATGACGACTTTTTTTGTCTTTTTACTCCCATCTAACCAAGCTTGTTAGGGGGCAGAAGTCACGGTGCATAACAGCCTGCAACAAGCAGCTTGCCAGTTCTCGCTCTTGACCGCTGAGCAGCCACTGGTAATAACAGCGCAACGAAGTTTTACTGCTTCAAAAATGGCTTTCTTTTATTGTAATTAACCCAGAACATCATCAGAAACTTCCTGTTGTCTCAGAACGCTGACAGCCTCTGGGGTTTTGTGTGATCCTGAGAGACGACGTAATAGTCGTGGTTGCAGCTTATCTAGGTGATTCGGGTGGGAAAAATTAGCTGCAAATCCACATTTGGCTCCCCGTGCATGTTGACTAATTCATATTGTGGTGTTTACATTTTCCTGAATGCACTTCTCTGCGTGTGTTTTCTTTTGTAGTGTGTGTTCGTGACCCATAAAAGTTTATTTGCTTGGTATTTGTATGTTAAAGGTGTTTGTGTGAAGCGGCTATGACAGGTAACCAAGAATTACCCAGTGGCTTGCTCCCCAGACAGATTGTGCGCACAAAGTGCACCAGCCTAGTAATTGTGGGCTCGGAGGGAGAAAGGCTACACCAAGTTAGCCTTATTATTATCATTAAAGCGAGAGTTAGCTAGCTGTCTGAGGGCAGGCTGAACAAGGAGATATTCTCCAGACAAACTGCTGCTCACAAGCCTTCTGTTACTCCTACGTGTGCTCGGTGAATCAAGTGCTCCCTGGTAGCAATTACTGCCAGGTCATCACCACAAATAACAATTTGTCTCTATTTGACCTTCATGCTGTAACTAATTTTTTTTTTTTTTTTTATCGAAAAATAAAGGATTGCAATGACGACTTCGAGCATCCTCCTCCAGCGGCAGAGCATTGTCTCTTGTTGAACTGTAACCCAACAGCCACACAGGTATGACCACCTGCAGCCCCTCGGTCTGATAAACAATGAGTTCCACTCAGCTCCCACTGCAGACAGCCAACTGCAAGTTTCTGTGTGACAAACTGTACTTGTACTTTAGCTCTGGACTCTTTTAACACTTGTAAGTGATGAAACAGGTGCTCAGCTGCTCCATGAAGACAGTAGATAGGAAAGAGGGGAGGTCGGGCAGGAGTGAGTTCATTCCTGACCGGCAAAATTCTTTAATCTGTGTCTCAGGTTTTATCGAGGGTGTTAAATAATGCAATGCCTGACAAGTAAAACGCAAAAAATAGCGACAGGAAACACAAAAGGAAAACGTTTGGGTTCTTTTGAGTTCTGCCAGATATTTTTACACTCCAAGTAAAAGAAGAAATGAATGTCCTTTTAATATTTCCCAACTCAAGATCATGTGGTCTTTTTTTTTTTTTAAATTTCACTTTTTTTTTCTTTTGCAGTACTAGAGAATGTTTCTTTGAAAACAAGCATAATTTTCCTCTAAAACAAAAATATCATTCTTACTATGTGTCTCCCACAGGTCAGGAGGAAGTCAGAGTTCCAGCCACAGACAGGCAAACCAAACAAAAAAGTGAGCAAAACAACCCCGGACAACAGACAAAGTTTTATCAATAAAGATGTTCTTTCTACGAAAATAATGACAGCGGCCAAACAAAACATAACTCAGGATCCAGAGTTGTTGTCCGACATTTGGCAGCAGACGTTCTTAAAGGCACCCGTGCAGCACAGGGGACAGGCAATGACGCCACGGGGTCTTTCAGTGTGACACGCACAAAAAACCCCATCTCCCTTCACCTGTCCCGGTCCGAATTCCAGCAGTACCAGCTGCTCATCTGCGTACCCCACAGGGATTGTCCACGGGGTCTGGGTGTCCTGGGTTTCTCAGCAGTCTCGTTATAAGGGATGAAGCGTCTGCCCGCTCAACTCGGCTCCCATGAGTCAACGATGTGTTTTTTTTTTTTTTTTTTGAGTGGGGGATGGGGAGGGCAGACAATAGGAGAAAAACAGAAAGATTAAAGCAATCAGTAACATTTTTTGGTCAGTATATTTGGTTGACATGTCAAAATGTGTTCTGCCCCACACATAGACCATGAAAACAACACCTCGGGGTGAACAACATCCGTGGCTCACTTGTTTTGCTCTGCTGCTTCTCTCCTTCATTGCTTGTCACTGTACAGTCAGTTATTTTTTATTATTTTTAAATCTCTAACAATCTTGACATTATTAACTTCCAAAATTACCGTTTTAGATGCAATTTAGGCTTCTGAATAACAAAATTTCCACTGATAGAGATGTTAGGTGGAACATAACCTGAGAAGTGACATACGAAGTGACGCAATATCTCAATGGACATGTCGCTGGTGTTTGAAAGGCAATGGAAAGTATTTTTGAATATTTTATTTATTAATAGCAAATCGTATTCTTGTGCTGTGTGGAAGACAGTGTGTATGTGTGTGTGTGTGTGTGTGTGTGTGCATGTTGAGCTCACAACAGGTGCCAAACATAACAGAGGAGATGAGAAAAACATGGTGGGGTTAGCTCACAGCCAGACTTCCCGCTAATGCGGAGTCACAAACAAAAAATGGGACAGTGCGTAACTTTGAGCATACCAGTGCGATTTTGTGACTACGTGTGATGTTATGTGTGTGCGGCTTTGATAGAAAGTGTGGCTAGGATGCATGATGCGTGTGTGTCTGTGTATGTGCGCCGTCTGCAGCTGTTTGTGCAAAACGAAGGAAAACAGTGCAGGGAAAAGGATGAGGTATGTGTAATGGCTTGCTGCTCTGTTATGTTCGCTGGGCTACAAGTATGTTTGAATGTCTTTGTGTGTGTTTATGTCTCTCTGCCGGAGTCTATTTGCTGTGCTTAAACACAGATTCCTGGAAAACAGCAGGAGGCATGGAAAGTGTTCTGTGCGCAAGGTTTGAGGATCAGTTGTCAACGTTGTTGGTGTAAAATCACTGACAGACATAAGACAGATGCTGACACTGCAGCAGATTACATGACACTTGCTCGGATCAATCTGCTGATAGATTTCTCATTTCCATGCTGTGTCTGTGTGTAGTATAGACATAAATATTGGCACTCGCACGTTTTCTGGTGGATTTTTTTGTCATTCATGGGCACGGTGAGAGTTTGCTCTCTCAAAAATGTTTTCACTTTGTTGCAGAGGTTTGACACATACACCACAGACATGTGTGGGACATTTTTTTTCCAGCCTTTGAGGAAATACATAACACACTATTTTCTCCCTGCGCCACTTTAAATAACTCTAGATGGTGCCTTCCATCAAAGTGGATAGCAGTTTCTCTGCATACCCCTCGAGTTTCGACCTCTTCTATATCACTGCTTTTTGTTTTTTCTTCTCTTATGTCGATGGGTTTGATTACATATGGTCCGCATGGTAGTCCAGTAAACCAGGGAAATGTGGCTGAACTATGAAATTTAATTTATTACACGGCAAGAGGGTAAAGTGGATACGGAGATCCTAATGTAATGTGGCAGTTTTGGCAAGCCCTGTTACATAAACAACACATATATTTCCAGAGAATGGAAACTCTCCTTGAATTCCCTTTAAATCAAAGTTCTTGTGTGAAAGATCACACAATAAACACTCCTTTTATAACCTGAAAGCTGGGCTGTCATTAAATGCATGGTTTTTGTTAGAAAAGCCATTATGTTGCCGCTATTGAAATCATTTTCCATACGAGGCTGTGCATTTCCCAGTGTGCCTCCTCTGGGCTGACCTCCAGCACATTTTACTGGGAGTTTCACTTCTGCAGCCATACCCAAAACACACTTTCCGACAGCGGTGCAATTGGTCACCCTGTAGCTGACTTTTACTGAGTCTCAACATATTCACTGAAGTTACAAGATTCAGCAGCGGGATTGGATGACAACAACAAAACATCAGTCACGCATTGCATCTTGCTGAGTAAGTGGATACAAAAAACAGCCCGAAGCACAGGCGAGGAATGTTAAAGTATGACATTACGCTGAATCTGGTATGGGAAAAAAATAAAATAAATACAGAATGGGATGATGTTCATATTGTTCAAACCCTGTGTTTGTTCAGAAATGACAGAAATATAATATTCTTTATAGTTTTGTGAAAAATACGTGCTCTTTTTCAATTTAGACTTCCATTTCATTTAAAAGAACATTAAACAAAGACTTACAAAGGAACAGAAAATGTGTTATTGTTTAAAGAAGCTCACATTTTACAACTAATTTGGTTAATTGGGAGCAGGTCAGTGACATGATTGGGTATAAAAGATCCCAGAGAGGCCGAGCCATTCAGAGGAAAATTTGGGATGTTTCATCACTCTGTGAAAAACTACATGGGCAATAAATACTCTAATTTTGTGAAAACAGTAATGCTCAACATGAAATAATAAATTAATTGGGGATGTCATCATCTACAGAGTATAATTTTAAGGAATCAGTGTGTGAATGGGACATGCCTGGACATGACCTCTGAGCCTCCAGGGAGCATTGCATTAGATTCAAAGATTTTGTAATGGAAATCTTTGCATGGGTTCAAAAATTCTTCTTAAAGCCACTATCAGTAAACAAGGTTCTCTGCTGCGTCTACAAATGCACATTTAACATCTGACATATAAAGAAATGTACAAATTCAAGTACGACACAGACACCGTGTTGCTTGTTATCTGGGGCTGAGGTCACTTCAGATGGGTTGAGACCAAATGATCGGCTTAATTTTTTTGTCAATCATCTTATTAGAAATCAATTAAATAATCAATCTAGATGGCTGAAAAAGGGCAGCGCGGAGACATTAATCACCGCAGCACTACTTCACCAGACAAGACCCCAACTGCAGACTGTAAAGATGCCCCAGAGACAATCCAGCACGTAATAGCCGGATGCAAGATGCTGGCAGGTAAAGCATACTTGGAACGACACAACCAGGTGGCGATTATAGTGTACAGGAGCATCTGCACTCAGTATAGGTTGAAAGTCCCAAAGTCAAGGTAGGAGATACCTCCAAGGGTGGTGGGGAATGAAAAAGTGAAGATCCTGTAGAACTTCCAGGTCCAGACTGATAAACTAGTGATCGCTAATCAACTGGACATAGTAGTGGTTGATAAACTCCAGTAGAGAGCAGTGGTGATTGACATGGCAATCCCAAGCGACAGCAATGTCGAGAAGGAACATGAGAAGCTGGAAAAGTACCGAGGGATGGAGGAGGAGACAGAGAAGATCTGGAAGGTGAAGGCAGCAGTGGTGCCAAAAGTAGTTGGAGCACTTGAGAGTGGCTCCAGAAAATTATCTGATACACACACACACACACACACACACACACACACACACACACACACACACACACACACACACACACACACACACACACACACACACACACACACACACAATTCTGTGTTTTGGTTTTTTCAACTTTACACAGAACATTGATCAGACCTCTGGAACAGATGGATGGAGTTAAAAGGCTGAGTCCTTTTTGCATAACTAGTGGCAATGAACAGAAGTGTAAAGACATAATTAAAAACAAAACTATTGAACTGTATTTCTTGGGTATTTTGACCAAAGTTTGAGACAGATCTAAAGAATTTTTTTTAATCAAATTGCAAGCAAAATTAAATATATTGTAATGTTTCCTTTAAGAAAGCAAAAAAAACCAAACAAACTGTAAGTTAGTGTAGTTTGTCACCAAACCTGTGAGTGTGGCTTCTTTAAACCAGGTTCACTTTTAGGTCAAATGTTCACACTGCACAAAAGTTTTTGTAGGTCATAGACAAATGACCTGGCACAGAGACAAGCCGGCATTTGATCAATGATCACCAACAGCGGTGTCTTAAACCTTCAAAGATGTGATTCTTGACTCATAGCAGACACTAAAAATATGTATAAAGCCGAATATTTTACTGAAGTCGTCAGAGGAGAAGTCAGAGTCGGAGAAGCCAGAAGGAGACTACAACCAACAACAGAACAGAATGTTGTTAACTTTTGGCAAGACTCATTACAAACTCAAAGGAAAGACAGTGAACAGAAAATGCCAGCTCACTTCAGTAACTAGTTGAGCAAAAGAGGAGGCTTCAGTAGGAGCTACCTGTGTTACATTGTTTATGATGAGAGACAGACTTGCCTGTATAACGTTTACATGTCAGCTGTAACTTCTTGACCAGAAAGACGAGTTAGGCGGTGGGTCTGGTGAAAGGTGAAAGGTGTGTTGCCCTTTTTCAGGGATCATTTGTGTAATGTCATACCAGTAGCGCTCCAACACGCCAGGTGATGAAACAAACACGTTTGACGTCTGCTGTCTTAAGGTTAAAAAAGTCAATATTTGCCTGAGCAAACACTGCAAAATACACTACTTTTAGAGTGATCATCTAGCCTCAGCTTGAGTCTTGCTTGCAACAGATTGTAAAAAAAAAAAAAAAAGAAAAAGAAAAAGCATTTTTCGAGTTTTCCTTTGTGCAAAATGACCCTTGGAACCATAATTTACATGAAGGAACTTGCAACTGCTCTATCTGATAGTGCAGTATCAGTGTATATGATTGGTTGGAAACTTTTTGCTTGCAGCAAATTCCTTTTAAGCCAACTTACCGTTTGAGTAAATATTTCAGTTACGGGGGCTATTCCCTCCCCTGGCTCACGGAATATCAAGCATTTATGTGTGTTTTGGGGAACGGTTTAAGGTAGGATTGCAAATAAAAGTCCTGACCTCAGGGTGTGGAATTCCAGGGTCGGCATTCGAGGAACATGCTCAGCCCTCAGAGTAGGCCAGCCCAGGCCCCCCTCTGGGGCATCTTCATCCTTACACAACACATCTCCAACAGACACTTGCACACATGCACTCGCACACGTCACACACACAATAAGCAGACAGTCCCCTGCCCCCTTCCTTTTGTTGTTGTTGTTTTCTCCTCACCTCCTCTCACAATGGAAAGGCATCTCCACTTTTTGAGAGGCCACAGTGAGAGATTTGCTCTGAAGCTGAACTATAATAGAATCTAAATTGGCAGCACTCAGCTTCTAGCTTCGACTCAATCGACCACCTATTCTTACGTACAAGATAAGAGAGAGGCATGCATAGTTTTAGCAGGAGTAGAAAAAAAAAACATACACAAATATTTAGTTTGAGTAAAACGAGTTGTTGATGAAGCCAAACAGTATCAAGCTCTCTGTAGGGAGAACATCACAGCTGAGGCCCCGGTGGCATCGAAGCGCTCACTAAGTTGCCGTCAGTACAAAGCTCCTTTGAGCTTGAGCATTGTGTCCTCCCTGGCTTGTTCTCTATGATTAGTCAGCAATCCGTTATCGTACAGGGCCCTGGCCTACTTCTGCACAGGAATTCGACCTATGACATCAGACTGCTGCAAAGAGGCCAAAGTCTGTAATGGGACTTGTGGAGTTCAGGTGGAACAGTATGAAGACCTGTTTTAGACCTGCTGGATCAAATAATGTCATATCAGTGATATCTTCTCCCCGTTACTTTGCTTCATTCGTGGAAACGCATACGGACAAGCCACACAACAAGAAACCACCTGAAAGGTTTGCTGAGGGAAGAGTTCTTATTTAAACATGACCAAGACCTTTCAAACCTGAACCACGACCATAAACCTTATTCAGAAACCGTATATTTTTGGCTTCTTAACCTTAACCGGATATTTAACCACCTTAATGAGTCATTAACTGCAATCATTAGGCAACATTTAATGTGATGAATGCAAGATGTCAAATCTGCGCTGTAATATAATCAAATTTGCGGTAGGAAAATATACCATCTGCAACACAGATAGTATATTTCAGACTTTGTGCTCATTTCCCGACGTTTTACAAGATCTCGATGGTGTGCTCACACACACTCACACACTCATGCTCTCACACCCACACCAACAGACTCAAACACACACGGAAAGATGAAAAAACATGGATGGAGGAGGGGTGAGAGAGAAGAAAAACAAAAAACGTGAGAACAGAAATGGGGAAGAAAGACTGATTAATCCTCCCTTTGGTGGTGTTCTCAAGACGATTGATTCAAGCGCACGCCCCCCTCCCAACCTGTCTACTTCTTTGCGAGGTGGTTTGATGTTTCATTCTTTCTTATCAATAGCACCTTTGCATCAATTACCCAACAAAAACATCCTTCAGAGGGAAGGGGATGAGAGAGAGGAGAGGGGAGGGGCGGAGTGGGTTTGCTGAGAAAGTGTGGGAGACAACCTCCTTGTAGCACATTCCAGGCTTTTGTCATCCCTGGGAATTTGTTTCCTGTCAACGTCTTAAGCCAATAGATAATATGTTATCAGGCATGAGAAGAGCCCCACCTCCCCCATGATGAGAGAGGAAAATATACATCAGGAAATACCTTTTAAGTGAGATGTCTTCTTTCATGATAAATGTTTGCTGGTTTATGTCCATGGCAGTGAGCATTAAAACAGAATGGGGAGACTCAGTGGGGTCAAGATCTAAAGCACGGGAGAGCAGAGGTGAGGGAGGACCAAGCTCTCTCCTCAGGGCACCCCCATAATAATTTTCAAGACAGCTAATAATTTATACTTGAAGTTGCACTAAGGATGTTTAGAGACTTCTATCAATTAAGGATGTTTTGGGGTATTATTTCATAGCTATTAGGCCTTTTTTATGAGGCACTCCACACACAAGCTCTTTTGGTTTTACAGTGCTGCGTTTCCCAGTCTCTGTAAAGCGATGTGTGGACCCTCTAGATAGGCAGCTTGGGGCCAGTAAACTTCTTACTCTGTACAGGCAACCACAACCATTCTCTCTGAATTACATCACCTTTCCAGGAGCCAACTGTGAAACCAGTGCTTAGCTGTTGCTGGATTCCCTTTCTGACTTTTTTTTTTTTACATTTCTTAAATCCAGTAGAAAGAAGTCTTCTCTTAATTCTTCTCTTTTGTGATTCTTTCACATCCAAAGTGACTTTCTCAGCAATATTTAATAATATACTTGAAATTTACTCTTGAATGACAATTCTCACAAGTGAAACCTGCACCTTACGTCATCATCTCCTAATATGTCTCTTCTCTTTTTCATCCCTGGCCATCCACAAGACTAACTTGGAAGGAAGTGACTGTGTGTTAGTGGTATGTCTGCAGAGTAAACAGTGGCCCACAGAGGCCTGGACTGGGCTTATCAGGTCTGTCTGATTGACCCTCCACTCCCTCTTTGTTTAGACGTCCTGACAGGCGGGTCACCACTCCACATCCTTCTCCGCCTCTGTTCCATTATTCCCACAATTTCATGTTGTAAAAGTGAAAGGCCATGTTTTACTTCATTACTTGAAAGGCAAATAAGCAGCCGGAGGTGCTTTTGAGGAAACCAAACACTTAAATAATAGGACTCAAGCATCCACCTGAGACACTGCAGCTCATGATGCCCAGACAGGCATCTCCGATATGTGGCCTATTCAGTAGAATCAGTGGGGAAAGGTAAAGACATGTTGCGGGCCACTGACAAATATTTACAACTTGCTAGGACAACAGGAGGAATGCAAGGGAATGACTCTATCTGAGTTCACTTACACCCCCCTCCAACACACACACACACACACACCTTCGTCTTTCCTCTCTGTGTGTGGCACCGATGTGTTCTTCAGCTGTTTCACAGGTCGGTCTGAGACCGCTGTGGCCTGTCAGCCTGTCAGATTAAAGGTTCACTCTCCCAGTCTTTCTTAAATGCCACACGCTTTGTTTTCACTGAGGAGGCATGTAGAATGTGTGTGATCTCTTGTCGGCCTCCTTCTCATCCATCTTTGCCAGAAACCGAGGGGGCAAAGGGACTAAAAGGGGTTCAGGCAGGGGCAAGGGGCAGGGTCACCCAGGGGGAAGAGCAGGGTCAGAGGTTGAGCTAGGTTACCCCCTGCCTTTGGACTAGACCAGCAAGGACCTAAAGAGAGGCCTACCAGACACATACACAAACATGCTTTTCTGCCCATGAGTAATAAAGTCTTCCACTGACATTTCACTCATGTCTGCAACACTGCTGTTATTCATGTAGAGTGTGGCTTGTTATTGAGTGCAGATGTGGGGCTATAATGAGCAGTCGCTCTGTTACTGACTACTTGGTGATGAACAGTGGGCTGCACTGTGGAGAAAGAGAGACGGAGAGGGTTGAAGAAAGTGAAAATTTATAAACTGAATGAGATGAGACTGTTATTTCATCACTCTAGTGAGATGATGAGCTTTAGGGTCTCCTGCAGGTGCAGAGTGTGTTTTTTCTGTGTCACCTGTGATTTCTCAGAGGAACTCTGCCCTACAACGTGCCTTCAAAATTGTTTTCCTGGACACTTTAGGGGATTGGGGTTCCTTAATGAAAGGACACCAAACCAAACAGATTAAATATGAGAGATACATGTAAGAAAGATTGAAACTGACAAACAGAGCGTTGAGTGAGAAGGACCCTCCATAAGTCTCACCCATTCTGCTGCTATAGTTCAAAGATCACTTATCAGAGGACCTGGTGTACATTATACATGTCAGCAAAATTTTCACTCATCATTATACAATACAAAATGTACATATGTTAACATAAATATTTTAAAGAGTTAGTTCAAAAGTTGAAAGCAGTCAAACCTTACTGGAAACACATAAGGCATGACTGATTATTTCCCAAAAAGAAGATATCCTCTTTTTCCTCCAACTGCACTTTTAAACTGTGAAATCAGCAGTTCAGTTCTTGCAGAAACTATTGAGTAACTAGTCAGTGAGCATTTGAACATGTTTTCACTTCCATAATAGCTAGTAAAACAGGGCCTCGCTGTTCATGTGATGAAGCTAAAGATAGTATCAATGCTCCATGAATCGCTCCATCATCTGAGAGAATCAAATTTGGCAATAGTTAAATCCTGCTGTGCTTTTGCATTGCAGCCTTTTCAAAGACATAGCCTGTGATGGTTGCATCTTTTCATAAATGAGAGAATCAGGAAAAAATGTCCAGATAACTGAGAGGTATTTTGGGGGACATACCTTGGCCCTGTGTGGTGTTTGCCAAATGAAGAGAAACCTAAAGACAAGAAAACATGAACAAATATCTTACCTGATCACTTTCCATTTTAAATGGTCTGATTCACTGTCAGCAAAAATGACTAAAAACATTACTACTTTTCATGACACACACTCACAATAAAAACATTCCACAGCATATGAATCAGTTAATGTAGGGGACTAAAAAGGTCATATTTCCTGTTTTGTCTGAATTATAAAAAAAAAAAAATGCTGCATGAGGTATTCCAGTGTTGAAACTCAGTCCCTTGTAGCAGCACTGCATTTCCAAGTAAATTGAGGATGTCTTTAAAATTGTTTAATAATTACCCACTGTGACATTAGTGACGGGGATAAAAGGAAGTGGAAGGCTCCAGCAGCAGAATATCCAATAACAGAATGTGCAATTGTCTGAGCCTCTGTCCATGGTCCTGAACCACTCATCTACACCCATAGATCTGGAGCAACTAGAACAGACTGACCAGACTTCTGTTAACAGGGTTACCCAAATGAGTGATATGGTCATAAACACATAAGGAGAAATATGAAAGAAAAATAGTTTTTCAGGAAAACATCTTGGTAGAATGTTACATTTTGAGGCATTTAAAAACACTTAAAAATTAGAATTAGAAGATAATACTATTAGATTTGTAATGTGTTAATATCTTACACTGTGAGCAATGACACATCACTGCTGTATGAGTGGCAACCACTACAAAAAAAAAATGATATTCAAGTCAAATCTCATGGAAAATGTAAAAGCTATTAAAGGTTTAAGAGTTAAAAGTATATTGTGAAAAGATCAACCCTGCTGGAAGACAGCGTGGTATCATCCTCTGTTCTCTGTCCTCCTTAGTTTGCATCTTCACGCTCTCTCCTGAGATGTTGAAGAAGTAAGTGTGCCGGGAAGAACAGAGCACTCATCTCAAATGGCATCCACTCACATAATGCATGAGGAGACATCCTCAGTAAACACTGTTACAGGAAGTGTTTGAATCTACATAACATCCTGCTTTCTGAAAGTTAAATGGCATGCTGTAAATATGCTGCCTGGTGAGACAGTTTGTGTGGGTGCGTATGTGTGAGTAATACAGGGTTCAGGCTGTGGTGCACACAGCTGGTAACCCAAACTTTAAACTGAATCTGTTAATCAGAAAACCTTTTTACAGTTTTAACAGGGTGCCTATAAATCGCTGCGGATGTGTGTATGTGTCTTACTCACCACAAGCCACAGGCCATAAACCTCAAACTCACTTCTCCATGTATTCATTTTCTGGTAAAAATAACTGTTGGTCAGTCTGTTTAACAATGTAATTAAATATTCCTATCACTGGAAAAACTTGAAAGGATTAGTAAGTCAACTTTCCCACCTACTGTCAGCACTGGGTGTCTTTAGCTATGACCACAGGCCTTAAGTTACCTTAAGATCCACTTTTGTGTTTAAAATCAATAATCTCTTGGGTTCTTCATTTAACTAACTGACTTTTATCATAGAGGAAAAGGATTCCAAAAATGTTAAAAATTGCGATAGTGTGATCATAAGAAAGTGAAAACAAATACAGCTATAGATGTACAGCTATTTACAGCTATAGACAGAGAGTCCTGTGAAGGGTTAACTTGAGGACGTAGGAGAGAAATATTCGTTTTCTTTTGGCCGTTCCCTTCAGGGATCGCCACAGCAAATCACCCAACTGCATCTAACCCTATCCTCTGCATCCTCTCTACTTTTTCTTAAAGGAGAAATGTAAACTAGGCTCACATTCTCAGTCACTGGTTTCAAGTTTTAATCAATATAACATCAAGTTGTCATTGTGGTACTGAATGTAAAGCTTCAGAGCAGATTTCAACAAACGAATAGGTAATATCACTGTGGCTACATCCAGTTTTCGTTTGTCGAATCCAAGTTTGTTATGCTCATTGCATGGTGCAGTTTAACTCCACATGACTCTACTTGACCTGGCAGCAGTGTTTTCTCACTTATGCACAGACTTGGTGAGCTGCTGATGAGGGTGGCTGTGGATCAAATAGGTCATCCTCCAATCAGACGGTTACATGCAGGTGTTCTCAGGGAAGATAATAAACCTCCATATTGCCCCATATGCCCATTCATGTGTGATTGTAGAAATACATTGCTACATACTGTACATAGAGTGCATATAAATAATAAAAAGCCCTGAATTAGTCTTTGTGTGAGTGGGTGATTGAGAAACCCATTATGAAGGGCTTTGTAAAAACAAAGTGAAAAAGATACAAATAGAAAACCCTGTATTATCTGTATCTGTTTAGCTCTATTTAGGGTCACAGGGATCTGCTGGAGCCTGTCACAGTTCTCATCAGGCAAAAGGCAGGGGGTAAACCCTGGACAGATCACCAGTCCATCACAGGGCCACATAGACTAACAACCACACACACTCACTCCTAGTGGAAATGTAGTATCCCCAATTGACCTTACACATATGTTTTTGGACTGTAGGAGGAAGCCAGAATACCCAGAGAAAGCCCAGACAAGCAGGACCCATCCAGCTGTGAGACAACAGGGTTAACCACCCAGCCGCCGCGACACAAGGACGACTTAAATAGTCCTGTAACACGTAATCTTTGCTAATGCAAATGAAAAATAATTAAGATTAAAAAAGTGAAAGCATTTCATTAAAAGAAATTTTAAACAGTTTTCAAAATGTTTGAATGTGAAAATGAACCTATAGAAGAGGTACATGAGTATGACATAACAACATAGAAATCTTTTTTAAGATTTTAGCTTAAAAAAATAAAACATCTTCCAAATCTTATGAAGTCAGCAGGTTCATCTATAACATTTTTGTACCAAGCACCTGCCTCTGCTGAGGTTATATTTATATTTTCATATAGATAAGAGAAGCCAGTGGGTTTATCCACACACACACACACACACACACACACACACACACACACACACACACACACACACACACACATATGTATATATATATATATATATATATATATATATATATATATATATATATATATATATATAAACAAATGTTTAATTATCATTATCATAGAAAAGTATTTCTAATCTGGCGTCTACATTCAGACCTTATCTCTCTCCATAGACTATATCTTCACAGAGATATTGGGTAGTAGTGAGCAACAACTTAACCCCCATCCTGGGACTCAGAATCAGAGCCTGCAGGTGGATGCTGGACTTGTGACCATTTTCCTCTTTTAAATGGACCAGTGAACTTTCTTATATTTCTGACCTGCTCCAGCCTTACATCCGAACCGCCAGTCTGAGGTGAGCCGGTCTGGGGTGCCGAAACCTGTTTCAATATGGGTGGTGACCACTCGTTTGCGGTAACAGCTCCAAGACTGTGGAATATTACCTCTGTTGATTCGCTGCTGGGTCTCTGTTGGTATTTTCAAAAGCAGTTAGAGTCCTTTATTTTAAAAAAGTCTTTTAGTTAGCATTGGTTTTATTGGTTTAGTTTACAGTGTCACTTGAGAGTCTAGCTCTGTATTTTATCCCAAACTAATTCCTTTCCCATGCAGTTATGTCAGTTATTGATGAATGACGATTCTTGATGCACTGTTCGGGTCTGGGGACCTGGAGGTTATAGGCGTCCAGTCTAAGCTTGTGCCTGTGCCCCTTAAACACTGGGATTCCTCCAGATTCTTTTAATGTTGTTTAATGATATTATGCACACTAGGAGAAATGTGAAAATCCTTTTCTATCTCTCTTTTGTGCCCAATCATCATAAAATACACCCTTAAAGTAATTTAGTTTATATCCCCTCTCAGACAGGGCATGAGTATTTGAGGCTGTAGGAATGTGAATGGGTAGGGTCTGGACATGAAGACTCATCTTCGTCTCCAGATGTTCATTTTGATAGGGGCACCACCATGGTGTAGTGAGCACTTTCCCCCGTTTCACAACAAAAGGGTTCTTTGTTCCAGTCTCAACTTGATCCTTTAGCGTTCACTTATTCTGTGTTCTTCTCACAGTCAGAAAACCTTCGGGTTCTAAATTAGTGTGAATGTGCATGGTCGTTGTCTTGTTTGCCTCTGCGTGGTCCTGCGATGGACAGGCAACCTGTCCCAGCGGTGTACTCCAACTCTTACTCAATGACAGCTGGGACAGGCCTGCTTTTTGTTAGTCTTCAACCACAATGGGGATGAAAGTTCTCAGCATTGACCTTCCAATAGCATAAGTTCCAACTTGCAGTGGTTGGTCACTCATTAACCAGTGTCTTGATAAGATCTATTGGCTGAGCTGATAAGTCAAGCACAAGAGGAGATCATTGACACTCACACAGCATTATGAAACACTAGAGCTTCAGCAGCAACCTGTCTTTTCGCAGAAGTGGATGACTGACTGATTCTGTTCTGTCTCTCCGTTTTAAATGTTCTGTCTGATGATTAGTCTTTTCCTTTGGCCTTCTAACCTTTAAGACAGAATGCAAACATTACCTTGTACCATGTAGAAATTCTGCAGAATATGAACTATCCAGGGGGAAAAAAGAACAGACTGCTTTGTTAAATTGTTTGTAAATGTTATTTGACCAAATTTCAACATTTTATTTTTCATATTTCCTATATTTAATATAAGAAATATAACGCATGGGCTGCAAGTTGGTTAATTCCTTGTGACCTGCACATCTGTAACATATCCATGATGTCACAGGAGTATGATATCAAATAAAAGAAACAAAAAAAAACATCACCATTGTGAGATTTGTCCACTACAGCATTAGGATATGCCCAATCAAATGAAATATCATCAATCTTAAATGTGGTAAAACTGAATTATTAATTAAATTAATTATAACTTCCTTCCTAGAATTAATAAAGTGTTTTGAATTGATTTGAAAATATGACGTCAAAGCCAAAATCTAATCTGTCACAGCCTTAAATAGCAAATTTTAACTGAAATCTTTCTTTCTTTCTTTCTTTCTTTCTTTCTTTCTTTCTTTCTTTCTTTCTTTCTTTCTTTCTTTCTTTCTTTCTTTCTTTCTTTCTTTCTTTCTTTCTTTCTTTCTTTCTTTCTTTCTTTCTTTCTTTCTTTCTTTCTTTCTTTCTTTCTTTCTCGACAGAATCCCTCCCAAACCTTGGTGTCATTGCAAATATGAAGCAGACCGATTCAGAAACATTTTGTGTTCTTTACAGGCATTAATATAATAATAACAATGTTAAATGACAAACATAATTTCAAGATTTAAGGTTGAAAGTCATACAAGGGCTGAAACAACAAAAACAACAACAAAAAAAAGCACAGCTTAAACATGTACAGTGGGTTGGTATTTAATTAAAATGCTGTTTCATGAAACAATGCTGAAATATAGTAGAATATCTATACTGATTTTAGCTTAAATTTATTACGTATTAACTGATTGATAAAATATGCATCTAAACTGATGAATGAAAAGCACAAAGTATTAATTCACTCAAATTGTACTTGATATTGTGTACTGTGCTGCCTGGAACAATCGCTGAGGTTATACAGGCAAATTCAAATGGTTTAAATGAATACATTGATTGTAATTTGAAAGAGGGGAAAAAAGGCAAATAGGCAAGAAAAACGATTGCAATGTCAACTTGCTCCTCCTTTTTAACAGAATCCTTCCTCTCCATCATCCTCTTTCCCTCTGTTTCTGGCACAGACACTCTTTCACATACGTTGATGCACACGGAGTATACCTGCACTTCTCCAATGGATAAAGTACATCCGAGACATACAGTACATACATGCACAAGTACACGAAGCACACACACGCTCGTTTCAACAGCAGTCATTTTCATGTGAATTATACTTCCAAGCAGGGAGCAAAAAACTTTGCTTAGCAAACGCTGCCCTTGAGCAGATAACTTTGTTTGGTTTGCTAGATTTTGTACTTTAGGATCCGTTATGTCCAGGAAAAAAGAAAAAAAAAAACCCACTGAAATCATGTGGCTCAACAGTCAAACGTGATGTAACTTTATTTAACTTTATTGTCACGGTGCTTTGAATTAGCACAGTGACAATGCCAGATTAGTGGCTGTGTTTCAAGACCGACGTGAATAAATAAAAGCCAAAACAAAAATGATGAATGAAACTAGAGCAACAGATTTGATATATACAGAAAGAGACATAAAGGTTCACCTGTTGTTATGGATATTTAAAGATCCCCTAATCCTTTTATGGAGTTTATTACAACAATATTTAGAAATGAAGTCACCGTCTTTATTACTCAGGGACATTTGTTCAGTGTAAGGATTGCGTTATCATAATATCATACAGGGTATGACCTCAAATAGCTCAGATGACGTAACTGCTAACACCTGCTCCATGTCCCGACATTCCTGAGACCAGCAGCCGTCGAGTTGGTGATTATCACCCCCCCCCCCCACACACACACACACACACACACACACGCACGCACACACAAACACACACACACACCCTCAGAAAAAGCTCATCCACTGCAACCATGTGAGAGTGGATTTCATCCAATTGTGAGATGTGACAATGCTTCCCACCTCCCCAAACACGACTGCCAGAGGATTTTCATGCTGACTGTGTTTTCTTTGGCTGTCTCTGGACATTTTGTCTAGGTTGCTGTGACAGGGAATCTCTTAGGAGTACTACAAGTAACAGCAGTGAAATGAAAAATGGCTTTAACTTGTAACAGCGGCAGTCCTCGGGGCCTCAAGTTAAACTGAAAGTGGAACAGCCGAAACTCATTAATGACATACCTGTTTATGTGTGCGTAAATGCTTTTGGAGAAATGCCTCCTTGATTTCAAAGGCCATAGTGGTATGCTGCCATCTGCAGTTGTCTCTTTTACAGTGTGTGTTCATCTGTAAATGTGAGCATTCATTTGTGTGGTTCTGTCCTCCTGTATTTGTCCAGTCATTGTTGCTCTATAAGCCGAAACGTCACTTATCTGGTTTTTTCGATTTGATGCATACTGGACAGAGCCACAGTTGTATTTCAACAGCTGAAAATTAAAAACAAATTGTTTGCTCTACCAGTGTATGTCAGCACAAGTTTTATTTGGTCACGGCAAACAACAGTAGCAAGTGTTCATGTCAGTCATGTTTTATTTAATCTTCATCCACAATTATTTTCTATGGGTCCTGCATTTTCTGCATTTCCTCAATACTTTTCTGGGGGTAAATATACAGTAGGTTGGACATCCAGACACTTGCTGAATTTGGACAAAAGCAGTCACTGAAAATTAAAAGTGTATATTTTAGAATTGAGTGTAAAGACCCATCTGACCTCTGACAGAAAAAAAATAAAATAAAATAAATAACATCTAAACTATTAAGAAAGTGAATAAAAAGTAGATATTATGTGGTTTCAAAGACGAGTTTGTGTTATAGATCTGTTAAAGTTGCCATGTTAACTGTGTGTCTAGTTCAAGGTGGAGTTCTTTTGTCTAGAATCAAAAGAACTCCACCTTCATCCCTTCAAGCAAGCTGGGATTTTAATTACTTTTCTAGCAGATCTTCTTTACTTTTTAACCTTAGACTCAGTCGATCTTAAGGTATACAAAATGCGGTCAGGCTCCATGAGCTTGATTTGTAAGGAGCCGATGGTGCACAGTGGAGGTTCAAGGGCTGTGCACCTGGTTTTGAGAACCAAATCAATTACAGGAGTAGCCATGGTAGCTGGATGGATGGGTGGCTGATTCTGAGGAGAGCCAGGTTGAAAGAGAGCTGAGGATTTCCGCCACCATCCAACAAATTTCTTACACTAAAAACAACTGAAATGAACAGGCGCATGGCTACAACAGCCAAACCCTCTTTCTCCCTTTCCCCAGCGTGTTTACGTCTCACTGACACACTAGTTGCATCTTCCAACATGATATGGACCACCATGAGATTTTAAGTTGCACAGTTTAGCAGTGTTGTTAACTAATCAGAGCTGGAAGATGTCCAAAATATTTGATCTGCAGTGTACATCTGTGATTTCACATCTGAATAGTTTGGTACATGTAAATGAACTAAGGTCTTTCTATTCCACTAATGTTTGTTCATTTAAACTGGTCTGAGATCTGTAACGCGAATGTTTTATAATTTTAAAAACTAATTTTATATGACTTGAAATTTTGAGATGACATTTTACAAATTCCAAACTTAAAAATAATTTATCTGTGTTTATGTTGATATCATTCGGTGGCTGTAATGACTCAGAAAGAATTCTCTGGTGAATGGATTAAATTAAGTGAACTCTTATTGAGGGCAACACTAGTTCTCCTTCTTAGACTTGAGAGAACACAGAGTGAAAAGAAAGAAAAAAGAAAAGGAAAAAAAAAGAAAGAACGCGCAGCCCTGACATGAGCTGGAACAGAAGCTACAAACCAGGAGTGGTCACGTATTCCACATTGTGGCTCCCACAAAGGTCAAGTGTAGGTAAGATAAAGCTGGCAGACCGTATTGTTAATGTTGCTCTGACCTTATGTGTTTTACAGATTTTTTTTCTGGAAAGAGCCGAGAGCCATAAACCACATAAAGTTGAAAAAAAAAAAAAGAAAAGGCAGGAAAGTTAAGTGTCTCAGGTTTCTCTTAATGTTGATAATATTTTATTCACAAGGAAACATGCTGGTATGTGAGGTTGCCAAGCTGGAAATGACCAAGGTCATGGGATATTATATACACCGTCAGTCAGATTTATACAGGTTTAGAAGGCAAAGAAACCAGGAATCGTAATCAGATACTGCTTGCATATATTTTACATACAAGTATATATATAGTCATGTACCTACAGCTTCATTCAGAGACACAGAAGTTCACTGATGACACACTGTTATATGTTACCATATATATTTACCATAAGACTAGACTGTAAAATATGTGATGAATATTTTTTGCACTGCAACATATCATGCTGCCTCTGTAGTTTGACACAAGCAAGTACTCTTTAAATTCATGGTACAATACAGGTGAGTTCACACATAAAACAAGTTTCAGATTGGAAGGCAAACAACTTTTTTAACTGTATGATGAGGATTAAATTTTTCTTTTTTTGATAAAGCTTATATTGAGGATTGTGATGATGTGAGAGAATGATGCAATCTTTTGATTTCCCAAGGCTGCTTTTTATTTAATTGTTTTCCCATTTTCTCTGCCCATTTAATCCTGTACAGGGTCACGGGGGGTCTGCCAAACCTAACCCAGCTCATTACAGGCGAGAAGCAAGGGTACGCCGAGGACAGGTCTCCAGTCCATCACAGGGCCACTTACAGACAACAACCAAGCATGCTCACACCTACGGGCAATTTGCAATCACCACTCAGCCTGCCATGCATACAAAAAGGAATGCTTCCGAAAACAAAACTATTCCAACTTTATGTGCAACAGTTTATAATGAATTTTATTAAACTGAAATGAAGTGGATCATAAATGGATGAACACAATTTTGACTGAATTGGAGTACATTAACATTGTATTTTATGTCTTTGTAGAGACTATTAATAAATTATGTTTCATGCTATTGAATGCCTATGACAAATTTTTCAGAAATATTGCCTTTATCGTCCTTTGAAGAACAATAAAGGATAATCTAATTAAAATTAATATAGCCCTGATCATTAAAACCACAGGAGATTTTAAAGCTCTGAAAAGGCCATTTATTGTAAAACATCCCCGACAGAATGACGTAAACGTAGCCCACAATTTCCTACTTATTTACACAGCAAACATATAAGGCAATTTCACTGTTTTTTTTTTTCCTCTTATTTTTTTTTCTCTCTAAAAGCCACATGCTTTATACTGTAAGCACTTAAAGTGTGGGATGGTGGCAACAAGTGGTGACCCGACATGATGACATCATCTTATTTTGACAGTTCCTCCATTTATGGAAACGATTAAAGAGGAAGACAAAGAGGGATTTCACCCATTACCCATTAAAGTTAACCACCAAATTACGTGGGATTTTATAGGTCATAAATAAGAAAATGCTGCTGGATTTTGCCCTCCTCTAGCCACTGTTGAACCTCCCCTGTGAGTGTGTGTGTGCACGCTGCCAAGCTCAGGGGGAGAGACTTCTCCACAGGACTCACCCAACTCACTACTGCACAGTCAGTGGAGATTTGAACAGCAGGCAGGGGCTATAATGCTAACACAAAGACGTGCACTCATTCACTTTCAACATATTGTACTAAATTCAAGCCTATCAAATTACAGTTCTTTCTTAGCCAACCACCCCTGGCAGGGATCATGTTAACAGAGCCGACTGCTGAATGCTGTAATTCTTGGAAAGTGATGGGCAAGCTTTTTACAGTTTATTATCTCACGCAGCTCCCTCTCATCCATCCATGCAGCCATCACAGCAAAGGATCTCTCAGCACTTTCTCCATTGCACCACTCATTCTCTCAGCCATTTGGTTGCTATTTACTACCAAGACGTTTACAGCAAATTGCTCCTTCCTCTCTTTTTTTCTTCATCTCGTCCTCCCTCGTGTTCTTTTCCCATTCTGATCTGTATTATGGTATTTGTGTTTTGTTTGTTTCACCGTGGCTCCTTTCATCTTCCAGTCTGTCTGGCCTCATATCATTTTTAAAGTGGACCCAAATGCTTTCCCTGGCAGTTGCAAGCATGCGATTCCAGTAAGTCTGAGACATAAATCGAATATTTGAAAGAAGACAAATAAATACAAGTGTAAATATCCTCTTGGAAATGGCCTCAGCAACTTCTGTGTATAATTAAGCTGTCGTCTCTGAATGTGCACATATGTGTCCATTTGAGCGTTTTCCTGTTGGTCTTTGTGTGCAGAGGTGAGGGTTGGAGGTGAGGGATGGGGGTGGAGGGGGAGGTGAGATCCAAGATGTGTTAGTTTGTGTGTCTACATTAGTGTGTGGGTGACTAAATGCTTTTCTTAACCATTGTGTGAAATGTTCCTAGCAGGGCTGGAAATGACTTAAAGCCCTTGGGGTGATGGTAAAAAATGGTCTTATTCGTGTCTGAATGCGTCACAGTGACCACCCTGTTGACCACCTCCACAGTTCCAGGATGGGCAACATTTGACCAGAAATTGGCATTTATCTCAGGGCTTTGTACATGGCTGATTTACAACTGTGTGGCTGCAATTCCAAATTAGCTTCCAGGAACACTGAAGACAAGGAATAGATAAAAAGAAAAAAAAAAATAACAGTTGGCACTGGAAAGATGATTCAGAGAAACCAATACATGTCTGGCATCTGTGACTGTCATAAGTACAATAAGATGACAGGGTAACCCCTCTGTTTTTCCTGCTGTTGTTTGAGTGTGCATATGCATGTGTGTGTGGGTTTGATCTAGTGCCAGAGTGCATTTTATGCCAGTGTCTCCAGTGAGTTGGCGTATTTAGTGTGTTTATGTGTGGGTATTGTGTCTGGACTGAGTGGTCATTGTATTCCAGACATGTGGTATTTTCACTGTAGAGTGATTCACTCCTACCAGCATCTGTTGTCTACCTTTGGAGACTCCGAGCGGTCTGATTAACACAACACAACTGACCAACTTGGAATTGACCAAATCTGACCGGATCTGACCCCACCTCCAGAAATAAACCAGAGATAGCCAAGTCAAACCAAGAGGAAGCAATCATCATTCCTTCAAATAACCACATTCCATCAAAGTTGCAAATATTTATCTTTACTGACCTAACCATTGTAGCAGCCCTTTTTCTTGTTTGTGGATGATTTGTCATAGCTGTGAATGTAAACTTTGGAGTTTTGATCATGTTAACTTTGTCAGATGCCTTGTATTTGTTGCCGAATTTTAAGACACAAATATGTTATGCCTTTGGTAATTGAATCTAAAATAATTCTGATGCAAATGTTTTATTGTACATTTAAACTCAAAGTAAACATCATGAACCTTTACATAAATTATAAGTTAACTTGGAATTTTATTGAAACCATGAATAGATAAACGACATTAGGTTTCAGAGAAGAAAAACTAAAAACATACACCGCAATTCGAATTTTCTGTCCCTGCTGAGCATATTTAAGTGCACAGGAATGTGCGGTGGAGGTTACATCACCTGTCTAACATAGGGAAATACAGAGACAAACAACTGTGCACGCTCACAATGGCACCTAAACAAATCCCAATTACCAAAGGTGCCATCACCTAAAATGCAAATATTGAGACTTGGTGGAAACTGAGTAACCAGAGAAAACTCAGGTCAACTATGGGAAAAAACATGGAATGTCACGGAGAAAGACCCTAGTCAGGATTAGAACCAGAGATGCTCTGTACTCCGCTCCCTAGATTTGTGCAAAACCTAAATATCGCAAAGAAAAACCTGCAATGAAAATGCCTCAAATATCGAAAAAAAATGTTTTACAAGGTGGTTTTTCAAATATGTTGATAATCAAGTTTATCATCAAAGTGTAATGGAAAAACATTTTGTGCATTTGGTAGCGCTGGATGTCATGTTGTCGGTAAATCTAAAGTCATCAGAATCTAGTTTACTGCTGTTTTTGGCGTCATTAATATGATGTAGTTGTGCTATAATGCATTACTCCTTTACATAAAGGCTTCCCTGAATAATCATTTAAAGGATCATCCGCTGCCTTCATCCTCTGTTGACTATTTTTGCAAGACTGGTAGCCATATTTGCAATAATTTGTCAAAGACTAAATATATCTTTGTCCATCTTCTTCAATGTCAGCATCTTCTTTTTCATTGTTTTGAAGAGAAATCTCGCAGAATGAGATACAGAGAGTTACGGAGATATGGAGAGAGAACCAGAAGTTATGCTCATAAAAATAAAAACACAGTTCAATGGAAACAACCCCCCCCCCTGGCCCGCAAAGGTACCATTATCGCAAATTCAGAGTTTTTGGCTTTTCTTTTGTGAAAAAGTGAAATGGAGCTGTGGAAAGTGTTGTTCATTGTATAATGGTAACACAGTGATCTTTCACATTGTGGTTTCAAAATTCTGGCCCACTTCCTGTAGAATGTTTCTTGGGTTCATTGACGTCTGATTTCAGGACTTCGGCTGAGTTGTGGCAACCTTTATTCTTTTCTTGCCAGTCATATGTAGATTTGTTGCTCTGCTTGAAATCGTTGTCCTGTTGCATTACCCAGTTGACCTATTAGCAAGTCCCGCCCCGCTTAGTTTCTGTTGTTTACTCAGACTGGTGATCTGTGCTGTTTACAGTTTTACGGCGGCAACTGCCTGTGTGAAACCCTTGTCCCAGGATGTTTTAGACTAATTTTGAACACAAGAGGCCCACCTTTTTTCTTTTTTTTTTTTTACATTTAAATGAGACTTAAACATGCCACAGAGGAATATGTACAAGATTTTGAAATATAAATGGTTGGTAATAAGGTTAAATTGGAGGAGAGGGTTTACAGATCACAGCGCAAGGAGGAGAATCCTCATCTAACAGTTGTCATAATCACAGATGACTACATCCAGGATAAACACAGCTTATACACCGCAGGCTATAATTACATGAATTAAATTTTTAATGTTTATTTTGGAAAGGCATCACTCTAGCTCCACTATGCTAAATAACTTCAGATTTAGTGCTATATAGTTTAGAAAAGCTCTAAAGTTATACAAAATAACTTGCGATCTAATATTAGCTACCTAGATCTGAAACTGCAACGATATGATACTGCTAGCGATCCGGCACTAGATTTAAAGTTTTACCTTTGCATCAGGTGCTTGGTCGCGTCATTATCTGATGGACGCGTCATTATCTGATGGTCGCGTCATTATCTGATGGACGCGTCATTATCTGATGGTCGCGTCATTATCTGAGGTAAACACGATGCTACTGGTGATAAGATTCAATGAATGTTAGCGCCAGCTAACTTTTCTGAAGCAAAAACTGTCGCTACAAGTGTGACTTTAGGTAACATTTGCAGAGTTAAAAGCATGGTTGCTTTGTTTTATGACTGAACAAATGTGCTTGTTAATCTTCTAGTAGTTAAGTTAGCAGCTTAATCCAAAATAGACATTTAGCTGTGTTTTGTTTGGATTTTGTAAATGGGATCAAATACGCTTCGTCGTCCATCCTCTCATGATACCTGGAGTCAGTATTATAGAAGTACCCCTGGAACATTGTTTTTTGGGTTTTTGGCATAAACTCCATAAAGCAGATGAGCGTTTGTGATTTGCCATGTTTTCTGTTGCGCTGACAGGTACGATGTCTGAGTTCCGGTTCCTGCGCGACTGATATTCAACAGCCATTGGCTCATCTGGAGAGGCAGGTATCACCGGTAGGTCAGTTTCAACCAAACGTAAGCTGCCAGACAGACCTCATATTTGACTCCAGCCTACTTTGGTTTACAAACTACAGTGCACTTGCAGTGGATCAAAACCACACATGTTATGCAAGAATGTTGAACAATATCCATTCTTGTCTTAGGACAGCTTTAATTAAATGTTTTGATCCACTTTAAATGTTGATGACTGTAGTTCAAGGTCAGCTCAGTGACTAATGTCCCGTTGCTCATATTTCTCCTCTCCAGCACAGTGGATCACCTGTTTCCAACTTACTCTGTCTCCTGCATCTTCTTCTGTCACACCAATCAAATGCATATTCTTTCACAACATCCAGAAATATGTCCTTTTCCTGTTTCCTGGATGCTGGAGATGGAGTTGCCTGGCAACTCAGCATCTCCATCTCCAGTATCCCTCCTTTTTATATGTTTAAACCATCTCTTTTTGGACTCTCTTACTTTGTCTCCAAGTTTTCTATTCTTGACTGTTCCTTTGATGTGCTCATTTTAAATCTTATCCATCTGTCTCACTCCAAAAGGAAAATCTTAACACTTGCAGCTTTGCAACCTCTAGCTGTGCCTTTTGTTTCTCCCCAAATCATGGAGAAGTGCCGGCCTCACTAGCGCCTTGTAAACCTTTCCCTTTACTGTAAACTCACTGCAACTCCTCTATCACAGGTGACTGCAGACAGTCCACCTCTCAATCCCTCTTGCCTCTTTTGGTCACTCCTGTGCCTTCTTCTTCAAGTCTGCATCTAGCTAACTTCATCACCCTTCCATCACCATGCACGACAGCTGATATGAGCTGTTTCTGCCAGCACGCAGTGTTCAGTTTTTGCTAAACACAGCATATTATTATGATTATGTGCACTTTGACCACACATCTCTACTTTGCCCTTGTCTGACCATGAGGCAAACAAGGGCACTTTTTCTTTTTTTTGCACAAAATTCCACATAGAGGGGGGCAGTGTTCTCTCTGAAGTTCACTTTACACTCTATAACTCTATTTTATAACTCCCTTTTTCATTAGCTTTTAACAAGACACAGAAAACGTATGCCTTAGAGAAACAGACAACAAAGTTAGGAGTTTTCTGTATTTTGGACTTACTGTCAGAGGATTAAAGTTAAAAACACCGCCAGAAAGTGGAAAGTTTGTGCTCCATCTGAAGACAGAATGAAGCAGACTGAAGTTGTTAAAATTAGTTAAAATTTGTCCTGTTTTGTGTTTCATCTCACATTAGTGACCCTGTGTTCTCATTAATGGGTTTTATTCCTTAAACAAACACAACCTTTCTTTCATTTGTTTATCTCAAAACTATTTCAGCGGATTGGGGAATAAAAATCCCATAAATTCACAAGAGTGGCTTTTATTCTGAAATATCTCTTTATTAAAATTATAGTAATTAAAAGGGAATCAAACATTTCTGTTAAAAGAATAGCGCATGATGAAATTAAACTGTGAACATATAGATGATACATATATGGATGGGAAAAAAATGTTTCTGTTTTCTTTCTGTCCTTCTTTGTTTTTGTCTTCTTTTTCATAACTGGGTTTCATTTATTGAAGCAGGCTGTTGATATAGCTATGCTCAGGCAAAATAACAAATAACATTCATGTAAGCAGTTTGTTTTTGGCAGTGTTTATGCCTTTCACAGTTTTTTCACACATTAACGTGAGAGATCAGCATTGCTATGCAAGGCTCACCAAACAACAATGAGTAACAGCAGGGTTTGCACAGCCCATTTCTCCCAGACACTTTTTAGTACAAAACATCTGTATCCTCAATTTAAAACAAAATCTGTACAATGATTGCATGTGAAGATAAATGCCAAAATTTCATAGTACTGCTTAGCAGGCCGTGCTGGTGTTTATTCTGCTTATGACTCTGAATTGATGTTTGGATTATTATTTATTTATTTGATCAAAATGTGGTCTGCAGAGTAATTGTTCATATGGATTTTCTTGTGTAGCAATCTAAAAAACTGGACATCTAAAAAATGTTAATTTAAACAAATAGCTGTTGATTCATTTCCAAATAATACAATTGTAACTGAGTCAGTGGTGCACTGATTAAAATAAAGTACACTTCTTATTTTTTTTTGGCTTTTCCCTTTGTAGGGGTTGCATTTTGATTTGGTAAAGGTTTTATATCAAATTATCCTTCTGAAGCAACCCGTTCTATTTATCTAGACTGACACTGCGGGTGGTTGTGGAAGTTTGGGCAATCTGAGGTTTGGTGTCCTGCCCAGAGACGCTTAGGCAGATGGAGCTGGGGATCAATCCAGCAACATTCTGATTGTAGGGCAACCAACTGTACTCACTACTCCACTTCCATAGACAAGGCTCCAGCTTCACATGAGGATAATTTCGCCGGAATAACAGCTTTTCTTAGAAAGCCGTCACAGGAAATGTAACGTGTTTATTTGTGAGCTCAGCACTCGCTCGTCAACAATTTGACTATGAAACATGACGGCTGCCGTTTCGGCACCTTTTGACAGATGATATTATGATTCAGGTAGAAAATAAACAAGGAGAAGCAGTCATCAAACGATGCGTACAACATACCTCGCAGGGTAAGTTAACCCTGAGTTGTGACTCGCGACTTGAGGCAAATAAACTCCAATCAAAGTCACATGTACAGGCAAAAATCAAGGGATGGACAGGTGCCTCTGAAACTGCACTGCCTGAGAGAAAGGATAAACTTTAGTCTCTCAATATTGTATAAAAATAGCTGGTTTTAAATAATAAAACATCCATTAGAAAAAATGTTTAACATGGAACAGGCACATCTCCACATTGGTATGGAGGCAGAACCCAGTCTAACTTAAAATAGTTGTCATTCACAAAACAGTTGTTGTAAAATGTTTGTCTAGTTGCAATTTAGGCTCATCAAGTGGAAATAGTTGGACAAAAAGCTTGATTTAATGTTTCGTTTAGTGCTGAATAGGTCAATTCATGTGTCAATTTCCAGTTTTGTGATTCAGCTTTAAATGCACTCACAATACCAATATTAAGGCTGTCTTGCGATCTGACCCAACAAGACGTGGGTTCTGATAGTGTCCTGCATATCCAGAACAAAGACATTAGGAGACCCTCAGCACTCAAGTTTAAGGTCATAGTCTACTTTTACCTTCACTTTGGCTCAGTAATACTATTGTTTGTTTGGTTAGGTTTAGGTATCACAACTAATTGTTTAAGTTTAAGAACAAAACTCATTATGTTACGTTTAGGAAAAAGTCATAGTCTTATAGTGGAGAAGATTAGTAATAGGAGGCAGTTATATTGTTAAAGCACTGCTCCAATCTCTACATTTGATAAATTCACTTCCACTGACTCACTCTTCACTGTATTTAGACATCACTACGCTGGTGGTTCCAGCTCTCCCTTTGATCTTCTTAGTGATCAATATATAACCAAAACCGCTTTCAGCGATGCTGCGCCGGTCAGCTGCTTCCATGAGATCTGGGGAAGATCAGTCACAAGCCCACGCAAATGCAAGTCCTTGAGGAGGCCATGAAAAAGGCAGCAGTATTTATCCCACTTGTGGTTGTTTTCAGGACTGGGAACAATGCTGTCTTTATGGTGTGGTTTTATCTCTCCGGCCACAGCCAAGAATGGTTGCTGTCTTGTGATGGCCACTGCATAAATCAGTTTTGGTGGCAATGTAGTCAGGCAAGAGTTGAAATTGAAAGACAGGGGATAGAGGAGGTCATGAAGATGGGTGGATTGAAAGACCGATAGAGGAGAAAGAACAGAAAAGCAGGCAGGGAGCTGCAAGAAAAGAGGAGAAGAATTGGCTATTACACATCCAGTACAGGCTGTGCTTTTAAGATCAACCCCCCCCCAACTGCCTAAGCTCCATTTGAATAACTTACCATAAATAGAGGTTTCTTATTCATCAAAGTGGTGTGTCATTCTGTCTACATCTGAATGAGGGAGAATGAGATGTTCTTGGAGATAACAACTCCTCAAGTTGGCTTCTGGGGATTAAAGAGAGTACAATAGAGCACATTGGAGTCAGCTAGAGTAGGTACTGCACAGATAAGCACTCAGAAGAAGAACTAACAGAGGAGCAACAGAAAACAACATGTTTTCCTGCCCATCTGTTTCAAGCAACTCCAAGCTAAGGCTTGATATATCTGTATGAACAGTGAAAAGATATATTTAACTTGGCTAAAAAGATTACTTTTCCAAACAGCATTACGTGGCTCAGTGAATATTTAGACATTTTTTTCCTCTCTCAGATAAACCGTACTGACACAGATAATAGCTTTTGACTAACATCAAAAGGCTGAACAAAGCACATTTATCAGATTCATTCACAGAAATGCAGATCATAACTTGTGTGCATGCTTGTCCCCGTGTGTCAGCATGTGTACACAGGCAAATGCGCATGGGAAAGGGGGTGGGCCCGTGATGCGTCAGGAACCCTTCATTAAGGTTAGAAAACACAAGCCAAAGTGAGGAGACAGGCCGTGCTTTGTTAAGCTGCTGAAGAAGCTAAGTAGTGCTGCTCAATGTGTGTGCTCAGTGGATCAGTCGTAACTGTCTTTGGCGTTGATGAGATTTATCATAAGGCACAATATCATAACCATATCATCAACACAATGCCTCCCCCGGATTAAAGGAGATTTGGTGCGGCAAGGTCTTTGAAGGTTCGGATGAGGCTCTGAAACATTATCCAAACATGAGTGAGACAGCAACACAGAGCTCTCTTTTTTTTTTTTCAAAGAAAATAAAAAACAATATAAAGACAGAAAGGTATGAATGGTGAACAGGTAGGTTCACTCAGCGGATATCTACAAGAACCCATGGGGGGCATTCCCAACAGAGCCGGACTTGGACTAAAAGTCTGTCATACACTCACTCGGGCCACCCCTACTCATTCATTAAAAATGACATCTTTTAATCAACTTTGCTCCTGATGTTTAGCTGCTACTGATACAAAAAGTAAACAAAAATAAACAATCTGTTTGGCTTTTGATCTATGAAAAGGTGAAAAAAGTGTGAAAAATGTTGATCACTCTTCCCCGAAGCCCATGAAGAAATCCTCAAATGTCTTATCTTATACAAACCATTAGTCCACAATCCCAAGATATTCAATTTACTGTCATAGACTTGGGCTGATGTGAGGTTTAACAATGCAATAACAATGCAACCTTTAAAATAGATTTAGGTTTTGACAGGAGTTAGTACCAAGGTACAGGATTTCTATCATATGACAACTAACAAACACAAATCATTTATTTGTGGGCGATGCCAGTTTCTGCAGGACAATCTGCTACACCAGCGTAGTTCCCGGGGTTTTTTTTTTTTTTTTTTATGGACAAGCAGCCCAGTCAGGCCCCATAGGAGACCCAGGCCACCGGGAATCGTCCCTCTGCACGTGAGGGCCAATCCGGGTGCAACTCCCATTCATCTTATTACATCTGCGTGCCCATTTATGTGGCTGTTCAGTGTTATGTCAGAATAATGTGAAGTACACACAGCTGTACTGTCAGCAGCGTTATCACAACATACTTCACAGGACTAGGAGGAAACAAGAGCTCCTTTGTGAAAATGTGTGTGTAAGAAAGGGAAAAAAAACAGGGATAGTGCTTTTTGGCAGACATTATTACCATACAGCCCCTCTCTAATCCTGCCCTTCCTCTCCCTTCCACCTATAATATGGCTGCATATACGTAAGCCAGGCTGCAGTCTGAGAGGAATCTGCAGTAGAGGAGAGAGCGATCAGAGTGTGTGTAATTGAAAACACACAAGAAACACTGACTCAAAGAGCCCAACTACCAAGAAAAGGTGCAACGTGTGCAAGTATGTTTGTGTGTGTGCCTGTGCAATACAGAGTGAGAAAGCCCTGATGAACAAAGGTTTGAATTGCGAAAGAGACAAACTCACTCTGCGTGACATCTGACTAAATACTTTCATTGTTTCTCCTGGCGAAAACAAGTATCAAGTAACGCAGCCGTGAGTGCAAAGAGACAGTGTTCTGAGACCTGCCTCATTAATTTGATCCAGCATGTGTTCACTGCAAAAGGATATTCAATGTAACAAATCAATATGCATTTTAGGGACTTATATTTGCTGATTAAGAGGCCGATAATATCTATCTATCCATTATCTATTCCCGCTCATTCCTATTTTAGGCTTATGAGTAAATTGTTGCTTGGCTGATACAATTCTGTTAAATCTGGCAAAACAATTCTGCAAACCAATTTTTGTTCATTATCTTGATATGATTGAAATCTCACTTGTGGTTTGTCTTGTACTGAGACAAATACTGTACGAAATTCTTTCATTTTCAGGAAAACCGGGAAAAAAAATGATCTCAACAGTAAAATAAAGATTTGCCTCAGGATTGAGATTGACAGTTGAACAATTTTGTTTTTCTTTAGCTGCCTGTATAGCTGTGTACACATATTGTGTAACTCTGTGTGTGTGTCTTTCAACACTAATTCACTAGTGGCAAGAAAAAAAAAAAGCTGTTTGAACACTGTTTATTCATCTGAGAGGGTAAAACAATGTAACCTTCTCCACCACTACTTGGAAGCATCCCGAGGCCTCTTGGAAAGCTTTAACACTCAGGGAAAATTCAACTGATACCAGCGAGAACTTGAGATTTCTCTCACCGAGGTCTGAAATTTGCTTCCAGAATTCAAGCCATGAGGATGAAAAGCTATCAGATCAGGGGACCGATGTACATTAAAAAAAAAAAAAAAAATCTGCGGCTATATGGTTGAATTATTTTCTCCCTGTACCGTACCGTATTTCAAATGCTTCCACTGCTCAAGTGCAGTTGAGCGCTCGGTTTGTTTGATTGTTTGGGGCTGTCTGGGCTTTCACTCATATGGCAACGCAGCTCGGGACACGGGCCAAACTCATAGCATATGTTGGAAGGGTATGACAGGAGTTCAGTGAGAATGTGTTTTTGAAGTGTACACACACACAGAGACACCCACACACTGAGAAATGGCCTTTGTTTGAACGATATGTTTTTGGCAAGCATTCACACTCATTCATGAATAATGAATGCATATGTGTGTGTGTGTGTGTGTGTGTGTGTGTGTGAGTGTGTGTGTGTGTGTGTGTGTGTGTGTGTGTGTGTGTGTGTGTCAATGTCTGCCCAATGATACACACACATGCACACACACACACTTTCTATCTGTGAGCTTTACACACACCTAGTCACACACAAACTCTAAATAAACACAGACACTGAAAGCAATTTGTCTTGATTTCAAAATCTTTAAACAGAAAGGTCAAATATTTCTGATAGGTTGATCAGGACGCTGATTTTTCTCTGTTTTGTTTTATTTTGTCTATCTGCATCATTTGTGTGGACGGGGGTTGTTTAAGTGTGTGCTTCTCTGTGTGTGGGTTTACATCCCACATTGTTGCCAAATACTCAACCGGTGTATGGTAATTCAGCCATCCTGGGCGGTGTTTCATGAACATTAATATCTCAAACATCTGTGCGCGTCTGTGATTATGACTTGGCAGTTCCTCCAAAGTTAGCTGTGGACCCCGCGACACAATCAAGAACATATTTGTGCCAGCCTTATCTTAAGACTGGCTTTCATCCGCCATGCTGACTGCTGCTCTGGTATTTTTCTGTTTCCCATTCTGTCTTGCCCTCCCTCCTTCCTCCGCTTTTCCCTCCATCACCAGTCTCAAGGATTTCCTCTATTATTCACTTGTTTTTCTTCACTTTTCTTCACCTTCCTTCTCACTTTCTCTCTCCCTTTCTTCTTCTTGCAGCCAGTTTTGATTCAGGATGTGCCAGTTTGGTTGGTGAGGATGGAGCTCCCCAGACACTGGGGGGTTATTGGAGTCCTAGGAACATTGGTCTCTGCCTCTCCATGCGTCGGCATTGTAAGCATGGGCTAATCGTTAGAGTGAGGCCTCAAAGAGGGAGGACAAAAGGTCACAGTGGGTCACTTTGGCGTCCTAACATGAAAGAAGCTCCGAGTTCAATGAGGACTAACCAAAAATTCCATTGACTACAACACTATGGGAGCTCCCTGAATCTTATACATGTGAATTCCCCACAAAAAGAAAGTGCCTTCTCTCCTTTCCTCAGCTCCTCCATTCTCCTCTCCTTTCCTTAGTTCTCCCCTTCACCCCCTCGGCACACATGCAATCGCAAACACACAATGGACACATCATTCAGTAGGGAGTTAAATGAGTTCAGTGTCGGCAGTACTTACAGTCAAATCCTGCCCCTTGACCCTTTGGGTGTCTTTCAGTGAGTCTGGTTGTGCACAATTGAGCATTTGTGTGTGCAAGCATGTGTTTGTTTCTGCGCGCGTGTGAGGGAATTAAAGCGTCTGTGTGGCCAAAGGCAGATTAAGGTCCCCGCAGCAGAGCCTGTTTAGAGGTTAATGTGTCAGGTAATGAACTTAATGTGCAGAGCTCCATGGTGCTACGAGGTGAGGTCCCGCACGTTGTACCTCTAAAGTCACTTTAAGTCTACCCTATTGTGACTGAGAGGAGCATTACACCTTTGTGTACTCTCTCATGGAAAATGATAAAACTGGGATCAAAATTCAGGTCTTTGTTTCACACAAGATCAAAGGAAGAAGAACAGAGAAACTGAGAGGACTGATTGAAAGAATGACAGAAGGAAAGGATTACTGAATCATGGCGGTGCCCTCCGTGTAAATACAGTCCAAAGGTCGGGGTGGGGGTTGGGGGGTGGGGCGGGGTAGGGTGGGGGCACGCCGTTTCACTCATCTCTGATCTTCACATCGTACAGAGGCCATCACCGGGGTGCTGCTTCACTAGCTTGGCACACATTTCATGACATGGCAGTGTTTCATTGCCACATTCCTGCTTGGGAGTAAAACTTTATGATCCCAAACATCTAAGGGCTCATTATGATAGAAGCAAGATCCTTATTATCTCCCCGGTCATAATGCCCCAACAAACACGTCCCCCGAAATCGATGGCTTGATCATGCAGAACCAAGGCCTATTCAGGTTCATCCTTTTAGATTCTTTGTTTACAACATGTTTTTGTGCACACTTGGTGAGTTCCCGCACAGAGAGCTGACTGCTGACGAATCTCATGATTACAGACAGAAAGATATTAATGCTGAAATCAGTGGACATCAGGAAAATTCATGAAACTTTGTGCAATCTCACAAAACAACTCAACTCAACTTTATTCATAAAGCACTTTAAAAACAGCACAGTTGACCAAAGTCAACCGCCCAAATAACATGACACCCATCCTTTCATTTCATTAAAACACTTAAGTAATTGCTTAGCTATTCCATGCTTCAGTGGAATATATATTTGGCTCTCATCAGCATAAAAGTGGAATAAAATTCCATGTTTTTGGAGAACTGAGCCAAGCGGAAGCAAATATAGTGAAAAAATAAGAGGGCCGAGAATAGAACCCTGAGGCACTCGGAGGTGCTCTGGAAGACTCGACAGCTCCAAGACGGACACAAAAACTCCTGTCAGTTAAGTAGGACCTGAACCAGCTTAATGCAAACCCCCAAATGCCCACCCAGCTCTCCAGGCGAGACAGGAAAATCTGAAAATAATGTGTAAAGACTGTTAAGTTGGAAAACATGTGATGCAGTTCTAAATCTGAGTCATAAAGCCATTTTTATCTGATTATGACTGATTCATAGTTTAATTTTAATTTGACATAATTCCCAGAACTTAGCAGCATTATATAAGGTGCAGTAAAAATCCCAGTGGGACACTCAAGCACTCAGAAAGTGTGATAGTCAAAAAAAGGATTAAACAAAGGTGAGGCTTGACAGAGGCCCTGGTAACAATAATAGATTGTTTTCTTGAAAATTTCCATGCAAATCAGAATAAAATCTGGAAATTCTTTGCTAAGCTTGTTGAGCTAAGAGCTCCTGGGAGCTATGCACACATGTGTGTCACTGATTAATACTGCAGGCTTTCCCAAAAAATGTGAGGCAGAGGAAAAAAGAAAACAGCAACAATCAAAAAGAAAACACAGATTTCCCATCATCATCCCCCTTTGTTACAGGCCAGTGGCAAAAGTTCTGGGAAATATGTCTGGCAGTAAAACTGGTAGTCTTGATTCGGTGGTCAGTAGTACGTCAGATACAAGCCCCGGTGTCCACCAGCGCATTATTAACCATCAAACATCAGCGAAGCTGAAGACAATGAAGTCATTTAATCCTATTGTCAACTGCAGTGGTTCATAAAACAATAGAGATATAGCACACCGCCAATCAGAGTCCCAGAAATGGAAGGAAATGTGTTGCCTCTGATATAGCGACATCCCCTTTGTGCAGTCAAACAGGAGATAGGGAATGTGGCCCCGTGAATCAATGGCACATGTTCACCAGCATATGTTACCCACCGACTGAAAAAGTAAAGCGAGGGCTGTGTTAACCTCTGAAGATGCTCCTGCACGGGGCTGAACATTTCATTACGTCATTAGGTACTTTAGGTGACCATAGATACCTTACAGGTTACAGGTCACTCATGCTTTCAATTGTTTTTTATTTTTATTGTTTTATTGTAAGTGTAAAGACTCACCATAGGCAGGGGGTATGAGATTTTGACTGCACAGACAAAATCAAAAGAATTGCACTATATTAGACAGGCTAGACGGGCAAACTTTTATGTTCTGGAGCATAGAACATCTGCATGCATAAAATGAATGGCAGACTATGCATTCAATGCATGTTAAACTGAGGTGTATCTTCCATGCACACCATACTAAAATGTGCACAGAATTCATGTGTCCATGAATGTATAGTTGCTAACGATTTACAGCTCATCCTAAGTCTCAGTCTGCATAACCTCATGGCAAAAAACAAACAAAAACAATATGAAACTTTCTCTCTGACACAATTTCCAATTAAAGCTTCACAATGCATGTAAAATAACTTGTAAGATGTCAAAATTACCAAACACATTTTACTTTTAGAAAACTGACTGATACTATGGATTGTTTCTGCTGTGAACCTACCAAATGTAAAGGAGAGCTTCTCTGATAGGTACGGAAACCACTCAAGGTCAAAACAAACCTGCACCAAAGGAGGCGTCAAGTCATCAAAACACCATTAGGGTGCTCAATTATGGCAAAAATCACACATTAACATGAAACTTCTTCTTTCTTTTTTTCTTTTTTTTTAACTCTGTTACATGAGTTAAGATAGTCATGACACCTTACTGGCACTCCGGTCACGGCCGGCTCATTCAGGAAAGCGGGGCCCCTGAAATATGTGCTTGTTCTTCTCTGTTCTTCATGATACGTTTTCCCAGAAGTGTCAGTGTGTTGTTGAGTTAAAAGAAAATAATAGGGATTACTATTATTATTACATTTAATGTCTCATGTAATGTCCTCAAAGTGACTATACACTGGCCTGCAATTCATTGAACCACAGACTTTTGCTGGCAACAAAACATCTTGAGTGGTTTAGATGCTAATGCAGAGGTTCTCAACTGCACAAAAAAATGTCCTGAACTTTTGAAAGAATGTTGGGAAGCATTACAAAATCCCATTGAGAACACCTTAATTTGTTTTAATGTTGTTTTTCCTTGAATGTTAAATTCACTCTGCAACAGTAAAATGACCAACAACCTCAACCGTGACAAGTCGTAAGTAAAGATTTGTTGAGTGAAAATCCATAGATTGGAAAATGAGACGGAGCATGACAGAAGAACACAAACTGAAAAAAGAATGGCAGAGACAGACGTCCACATACAGTACACCAATACACGCACGCACTTACTCACACACACACACACACACACACACACACACACACACACACACACACACACACACACACACCAATCCCCAAAGGACAAACAGCTTTTGTCTCTGTCATGCGAGGCTCAGAGCAGAGGAGAAAGGCTTTATTGGAAAAAGGGCTGTGGTGTTTTCCTCTCCAAAATCACTAACGCTCATTAGAGAAGACGTTTCAGAGCTGGAAAAGAGCACATGACACATCAAACTTCAGATAGCTGACCTATTTACAGGGTGACTTGCTACATGTCTATAAAACACACAGAAACACTGTCACCAGTCCATGCAGTTGGGGAAATATAGACTAGTCAGCTTCTGAAGTTTCATGTACAGAGGCAGGGAGGGGCTGATTTAGATGCTAAAGAGTGAAGAACAGGAGCTACCACAGATCAAGCTTACTGAAATACAAAAGATGTACACATTCTCACCTCTTCTACAAACACACGCTTGTATTTGCACACTCTGTATCCTCCAACCAATGACTTTATATGTATGAGCACAGAAGCAAAAAAAATCTACACCCAGGGATTCAAAGTGTGTGCATCTGTTACATTTATGGCTGCTGCATATTGCTTAGATTAACTGACAATAAGTTGTGCAAACAGTGGCGCCCACTGGCCAAAAGTACAATGATCTAAAACAGCCTCTCTCCTGCTCATTAGATTTCGAGGGGCCTATTGAAGTGATCTAGTTTTATGATCGGTCAACAGACCTTTTGTTCACGATTCTGAAGCGCTGACAAGTGCTGATAGGAGACCAGATCGAGATGCTCAAAACGTTCTTCGTTTCGCATATTTTTAATAATCATGCAAGCGTATTCTGTTATAACCAATTACTCTCAGTCAAGCAATGAATGACAAGATCCCTGAATGTGCATGAAAGTGCATGAATGTTGTCATTACCAGTACTGTTACACTGATGTCATTTAGTCATTCAGGTATGGGTCACTTTGATGTTCACATTCTTCCGTCTGCATATGTACATTACCACTGTGTGTGATATTTGCCATTCATTGGCGATAGAAGACTAAATGAAATGACATCTAATAATGAAATCATATATATATATATATATATATATATATATATATATATATATATATATATATATATATATATATATATATATATATATATATATATATATATATATATATATATATATATATCAAATTATTTTTCTCATTTTTCTCATATGAAGTGTATAAAGTGGGGGTTTTTGTACTCTAGTGAGCATGTCAGGGGTCAATACTAGTTATTTTACTCCATGTAAAGTAACTATAGCAGCCACAGCTGTAACATAGATGAAGTAAGGTTTTCCTCTGAAATATTGGTGATTATACAAAAGTATAGTAATTACAGTCATTAGTTACATTTTGTTACTACAATCTGTCAATCTGTTTCCAGAAATTTCACTGCTAGTTTATTCGGGTTCTCAATTTTATGCTTCATACTCTGCTTCAACCACCAGCCGCAACTGGTGCACGGGTCTGTAGGCGTCTGCTTCCAGTCCACAAGCTTCCAGTGCTGATGGTTTCCATGTGTGCTATCTCAGCGGTGATATTTACCTTGTCTGTGCTAGAGGAAGGGCAACCCGACTTTGTGGCATCCCCCGAAAAATCTCCTTCTGAGAAAAAGCCCCCATTGACGAAGAAACCATAAATCATTTAGCGAGATGAGATCATACATCGGTGGGCCAAGGGCGCCACGACCTGGAGTTACGCCATAGAAAAGGTATATTTTACTCCTGTTCTACTTTAGAAAATCTGACACTGATGTCCAACGTGCCTCTTAAACTGTCTAAAAGAACACAAACACTGCTCTTTCTGTCCTAAACACCTAAGAGGAGACAACCAAGTCTCAGCAGAATGATTGTTGTGTGCTTATTTTCAGCATAAACCAGACCAACTGCATATTTCTGCACGTCTGCTGCTACTTTACTGGCACTGCTGTGTAAAAATCACTCAAAAGCCATTTTAGATAGAATAGATTGTTCCTGTCGTTTTAATATGCGAGGGGGAATATTTGCATACTTCAAAGTACGTTCCCACAGCACAGAAGCTTGTAGTATATGTTCTTATCTTTCCTTGTATCAGCAATGAAACTCCATCCTTTCCTCCTGTCTCGTTCCCACCTATCCAGTTCAATCCAGTTGTGTTTTGAAAGGGTGGTTATATTCACTGTTATTGTATGATTTCATAGAACCTCTCCTCCCAGCCTTTGAAGCACGGAAGAGCTGACCGAAGCTCAGCGATCCCTGCTGTAAGCCCCATTCTGGGCAAGACCTGAGTCAGTCCCACCACCAGGACTTTTCTCTCCCTCTCATACCCATCCACATTCTTCTTGCTCCTTCAGGCAACTGGAACAAATTTGTGTCAGCTCAACAGATTTTTTTTTTTTTTTTTTTCTGGGCACTTTTGAGGTGCACACAGGCCCGCGAGCCAGTTGAAGTTGACCTGAGGATATTTGTCCTGCTTGAGGCCTTTAAAAATAAACAAGAGGACAGAGGAGCTTAGTCTTGTGAAGTGGTGAGATCTCAGGGGCAGAGGAAAACAGCAATTACCTAAGGCGTTATGGACATTAGGTGCTGAATGAGAGCTGTTCAGAGGCAGGACTCTCAGAGTAAATAAGCAAAGTGGGGATACTATCTGGGTGCTGCAGACATCGATGAAAGGGAGTTATAGAAAAACATAAATAAACTTTATCTGACTCTGTTCTGACCTCCTTTGTCAAAGTGCTACTGCTGGGTTGGAGGTGTTGGGTTTCCATCAGCTCAGCTCTCTCTGTGTACTCAGTTTTCACACTATAATTAAGGCCTTGTACTTTCATATAAAGCCTTTTTGCCACAACAAAGACCTCCTTCCCAGTCAATAACAAAAGTGGCAAAAACAATAGTGCGTATGTTTATAAGACTGTGCAGCTGCAAGGAGATGGTGTGTCAGTTCAACAACATGCAGTGGGGTTGCAAAACACTGTGTTTACACTCCATCCACCCACTTGTCTTGGCTGTTTAATCCCTCTGCTCTTTCGAGGATTTGGCAACAGAACCGAAGGGCCTTCCAGCCTAACCTTGAATGTTTTTGATGGTCTTGAAATGATATGCTTCATGCATTTAGCCAGCTCCTTGGAAAACTCCCCACTGACATGTTCATCCTTCAAAATTCCATCAAATTCATGTAAAACGATCGTGTTAGCTGGCGAATACAGCAACTATTATTATTCACCCCTAGGTGCACTCACGAACAAGTAAACAAACAAAAACAGGCCGAGATTTGAAAACCTAACATATTTATGTTACTTTATGGTAACTGCTCATTACACGTCTTCTGCAATGAACAACATTCCTGAAGGCAAATGGCCAAAAATTGCCCTTGCTCAGCCTCCTACGTGTTGTTTGACGGTCAACAAACAATGGCTTCTAGGAAATGATGGATATCAGTGTGGGCCAATTGGCTCTGAACATACACGCAGAGCTAACCCAACAAGGAAAAGCCTTGGCCTTGTCACTGCTATAATGTTGTGGCTCACTGGGTCACCATGAATTCCTAATGACCTGAACAAATACATAATCTATCCTTGTGGGCTTCATCTGCCATTGATTCTGTTTTCCCAGTTCGTGCCATTGCATGTGCCAGCTGATAGGGGATGTTTATGAGCAATTACTAACAATTACAGTTGTCAGGTTTGCTCTATTTGCATGGGGATGTTTTATTTAAATGTGTTTGGGAAAGCAACCAAGCATAACAGGGCTTTTGTCACTGGATTATTGGATGTTGCCCTCATGAACAGTGACTGGCGGAAATTAAAAAAGGCATGCAACCAAGGTCACTGCGTGAGTCCGTGTTTTCACCTTGCTCTGCCACAGCTCTCGCCTTGGCGGAGGAGGGTAATTGTTGCAGTTTTCTGTTTGTTTGTTTGTTTGTTTGTTTGTTTCCTGTCAAAATTACCATAAAGCTACCAGCTCAAATTAAATGAAACACTGTAAAGAAATTGAACTTTTGCAAAGACAGATAACTTTACAGTTTGTCAAAGATCAGTATAGTACTCTTCGAAAGTGTGAAACTGGACACCGGTCAAGATGGAGAATGAGTTCTGCAAGCCTAGTCTTGTCGTTTACATTTGAAATTTTTAAAATTGAATTCTAGGAAGTCATTAAAGGAGTTTTATTAGGAAAGAAATCCCTTTAGAGCATGTATTTTGGTGTCTGGGTCTGAAACCATCTGACTTCATCCAGATGAGCCATTTAGATTTGCAAGGTTATGACTGCATCCCAGTTCAGCTCAGAGTACAGTTATTGAGTCTCCACATCTTTATCTACACCTGTAATTTGACCCCGTGCTTATTCTACTGTACCTCCAAATAAAAAAATAAAAAAACTGAACTTTTTGCCTTTGATTTTTTTCTGTTTTGTTCATCACTGCAAATTCTCACCGCAAGTTACGTAATTGACTTAAGAAAGAAACTAGCCAGATGTATTGTAGTAGTCAGTTGTCCGGCATTTCATTTAATCAAAAACAGCAAAATGTAAGATTTTATGTGTGCACTATATTTTTATCTGACTCAAAATGTGGAAGTCAAGGTGAATAACATCCTCACCTTGGAGAGCTGAGTTCCTTAAATTTATTTTCCTATGATTTTGTTTTTTTTTTCCAGATGGAAGTTGTCATTTTTTTTATTAATATTGCATCGATGAGCATGTTTGAGTGCAATACTGACCCTGTCACTATAAAAGCAAACTTGCACATGATTTCATTTGTGCCTCTAAAAACTTGAAAGGGACACATGGACTGCCAGCAAAGCCCAGGACTTATCAAGCTTACATGAGAAGGAGGAATTATATGAGATTTTTCCATTCATCCAAGTTGTATGCCAACTTCATCCCGTTCAGAATCACAGTGGGGACTGGAGTCTTTCCCAGCTAGATTAGAAGGTTAGGAGGTTGGCGAGCTCCCTCTGGACAGATTCTGGTTCATTCTGGACCACTGATCGCCCTTCTGCCCCCAACATAGATTCATCACGTTAACATGCATGTTCATGCTGACATGTAAACCAGGAACATTTCAACTCAAAGGCATATAAGGAGGTGACACTCAGGAGCAATCGTTCAGGCGTTCAGACATCTCAAGCAGGTTTCTGGAGATATCACCGAGGCGCGGATTCTGTGGAGGGGGAAAAGTGAAGTTCATCACCTGCAAGATCTCTACACATGCCTAGTAAATTGGGGAGGTGGTCTGAGCCTTGATGCCAAAACAGATGCATGTTTTAGCATTAATAAAGTGTTTAAAGTCTTCAATGTAAGAGTCATCTGTCTGACCTGTTTAAGTACAAGCAAATGACATAACTTCCTTTTGCATAATGTCTTTTCCTAGTTCACCAGATGTTTGTGGTCCTTCTGACTCATGAGAGAAAGTGAGCTCCATTGATGAGATTCTAGAAGTATTTTTATCCATTATCTCTAGTATTTGGTTTGAATCCTAGCTGTATGAAGTAACTAAAGTTACTTGATTTCTGACCACAGGTAAAACATAAATCTGTTCACTTTGTCCGACTCCCACGGGGGCCCACAGAACCTAAAGCTGTAAGAAGCCCAGTGGAAATGAACAATCAGGTCATATAGTTCAGTAAAAGTATGACAAGGGATTTTTGAAACTTCATTTATTTCCTGTTGAAATACAAGTGACAGCTGTTTGGAGTGGAGGAATAAAGAATTGATGCTGCATGCAGGATAAGGCCGCTGGGCACCAGGGGACAAGAGAGAGGTTGCTTATGAAATATTGAAGTATACTGGAGATGGGGCCAGAGTACATTTCTCCTTTCATCCTCAACTATCCCACCAGCCGACAATGTGCAGGCTCTGCAGAGGAACTCAGAATCTTGTGAAGTAAGTGAGTGCATGTGGGATTATACCTCCGAAACAACAGTGGAGTTTGAGCAGACGGTGAATACAGAGCTGGATTTTGTTTCAGAGAAGGTGAGCATAAGAAACAGGGCCAAACAAACACATTATATATCAGCAAGCGGAAGGGGTTTGACATGATGCTTTCATGACTTGCCAACAGTCGCATACACGTCTGCCTTTTAAAATGCAACATGTGTAAAATGTGACATGCAGATGTATGCATCCTCAAAACTCTTAGCCACTATGTGAAACAGACTTCCTTTTTAAATCACCAGCTGAGTGAGACACCACTTCGCCTGCTCTTTTATCAAGTTTTTGGTTGTCGACATTAGTGTCTGGATTAAAAATTGCGTATCAAAGCAATTGATTTCTGTAGTAGAAAAACAGCTAGACTCTACAGATTACTGTTGTAGATAATAATCGATTTTTGACCGTCAGCAGCCTCTGACGATGTCATAACAAGCCAGTGCGACCAACTTGTACACACCAACAGTTAGTAGAGCAGGTTTTGTGGTACCTACCAGTAGAATCAGTTACTTTTGAATGCTACAATAAAAGTGGGAAATATAAAACAACCAAGGTCATTGACATATGATCCTTTTTGACACTTTTTTTATATGTCTCTAACGTGATTTGGTCAAACTACCACAACAATACAGTACCAGAGCTCCTTTTTTAATTACGTCTTAACACCTCTGTCTAAAACCAGCTGCTGAGAGCAGCGGTTGTTAGTCCATCCCCTCTCTGCTGTGGGGTGGGGCTCTTTTGAGATCAGTTGGGCATCTTTGTGCATAAATGTGGATACAACTTACACTCAGTGAGCCTTTCATCTACATAAATCAGGGAGCATACAGTGCCTACCCTCACATTAGCAGAAATAGTCCATTTAGATATCACCACCGCACACAAACTAAATTATATTCGACTTTAATTTTACTTACATTTCCATTGTTTGAAGTTCAGCCAAAAGCACTTAAGCAGGATGCCTCTTTTAGTCACAGCTGCAACACAAGTGACATGATAAAGTTGGCCAGATTGTTGAAATACTGCATCACAGATGGGAATATAATAACAAAACTATCAGCAGATGAGTGAAAAATGAAAGTGAAAGTGAAAGATGAGTCAAACATCATTTCACGGCAGAGCAGTGATGCTGACCTAACATGAATTTCACCCATTACAACTTAAGAAACTAAAAATTTCACAATGCATCACAGTTCTTGCATTGCCATAAATTACCAACGTTACTGTCACTGTTACATCGACTATGTTCACTGCATATTCCATAAATGACTATGTCAGGATTAACATGCAAAACTAGCTTTGACACATTATATTACAAACATTGGTATTTATTCACAGCAAAAACAGCCCATATACCTAATGTTCCACAAATCTAGTCAAAATGGGTTTATTATAAGCAAAAAAAAAAAAAAAAAATTCCAGATGGAGTAAGAAAACATTTCTTGAATAGAATTCCTAAAACAACAGTTTGAAATAGTCCTCTAGTTTTCTAGAAACAAGGCATTTTTTTACTGTCCTAAAAATGTGTTTTTGCAGTGTTCATTTAGCTCAGTAATTCCCCAGTAAGTACATACAGTACACATTATGGTAAACAACTCATAAACTCTGTAACGATTTACCTTTTATGTGACTCGAAAGAGCAGACTACGCATGTGAGAAGCTGTTCATCCTTCTGGAGGAGGTTGTCTGGGGACTGAGTTTGTATGTTTTGTATAATTGTCGTTTTCTAACCAGCGGTCATTCTAATGGTAACCTTTCAAAGCAGTCGTCTCTGATTTTACTGACTGCTTTTACTGATTGACTGATTACTGACTGATTTTACTGAGATGGTTGCATGTGAAAGCCGACCAGCAGATCACATATATATATGTGTATATGTGTGACATGTAGATGAATGTGTTTATGTATACGCGTGACATGTATATGGATACATATACAAACTATTCATACAATTCTGTTCATAGGTTTTCTATATTTTTCTCTTATTTAGAAAAAAAAATTCAGGTTGTCCAAATGATTTTACTTCTCAATTCAATAAGTAAAAAAATTGTCTGAAGGATTTGTTTGAGTCGTGTTTTTTTAATGTTATTCAGGTCGGAAAACTGGGAATAATCTGGTAGAATCACATCCTTTGGTTATCATCTTCTCCATAACAGGAGGAGAAAAACATCCTCGATCGTCTCATCTGCGGTCATATTTAGCTATGAGGTCGTCGAGGTCGTGACCTCAGGAAGTTTTCAAAAGACAGTAAATGTTGCTACCAATCAGCAAAGCGCAATTTGCCTTTCACTTTTAAACGTTTTAAAAAGAAATCTACAAAGTTATGGCCCACCCTGAAGTGCCCCTGACTGGGCTGAGTTTCGGAGAGTTCACATTTCAATATGAGGAGCTTTACACTCTTGTCATTTTACATGGTGCATCAGCCTTGTGCTTCCTTGCTGCCTTTAAATTCTCGCCACCGCTGGGTCTGTGCGCAGAGGACCTGCTGTTAAATTGGTCTGCAAACGCAACGTGTGGGCATCATGGTAAGCAACAGATCTCAAAAATCAGATCGAGGCAACACAAGGCCACAAATCCAAAACAACTGAGGGAAAAATTAACATCTAATTAGGTTTCCTGGCGACAGGTCAGTAACATGACCCGGGTAAAAAAGGAGCATTTCAGAGAGGCAGACCCATTCAAATGTAAAGATGGGCAGAGGTTCACCAATCTGCAACAAAATGCGCAAAAGAAATTAGATTAGAGGACATTTGTGTAGAATTTCAAGATCCCACTGTCTACAATGTCAAAAGATTCAATGTCAAAAGATTCAGAGAATTAGGAGGAATCTCTGTGCGCAGGGGACACAATAATATCAAAACTAGATTCTCATGATCTTCAGGCCCTCAGGTGACACTGCATTAAAAACAGGTGTGATTCTCTACTGGAAATCACTGCATGGACTCAGAAACTCTTCCAGAAATCATTGTCTGTGAACACAGTTTTCCAAGAAATCCCCGAATGCAACTTACAACTCTCATGTTAAGAAGAAGCTATATGTTATCCTCTCTGGACTAAAGCTCATTTAAAATGGTCTGAGGCAAAATGTAAAACTGTTCTGTGGTCAGATTATTTAAAATTTGAAATTATTTTTGGAGACAATGTCCTCCAGTCTACAGCCTACTGGGGAGGGACCATCCAGCTATGAGCGCTTACTTCTACAGTCTGCCTGTCTGAGAGAATGGGATTGCATTAATGTCTATGGTGTGAGCAGCTTACACATCTGGAAAGGCATCATCAGTGCTGAAAAGTATAGAGGTTTTATAGCAGCATATGCTCCTATCCGCACGGCTCTCTCAGAAAAGCCCTTGCATATTTTAGCAAGACAATACTAAACCACATACTGCATCCGTGACATCAACGCGGCTTTGCAGGAGGAGAGCTCGGGTGCTGAACTGGCCTGGCTGCAAATCCGACCTTTCGCCAGCGTGTCGCCACACGCTACCTTGGGTAGCCACGTGCTAACTGGCAGTATAATTGGTCCGACATGTCGATGTTCCCTATTTGCTGAAGAGGAAGAACTATGAGGTTTATTTTATGTGTATTAGGGGAAATTCATACAGTCATGACGCTAAGTAATCTGCTCAAAGTGGAAATGCTGACACCGTAGCTTATTTTACTTAAGCCGACCCACATTTGCATCATTTGAACCACAGCTTCTAGAAGGAAGAGTTGGCTTAACATAGTTTAAGTTTGCAGCAACAGTTGAGTTTGGTTCACCAGATTTCAGTTGAGAACAAGTTCGTAACACTAGTTGACAGCAAAAAGACAGGACACATAAGAGAGCTTCTCTCAATTTAAATAATCCGCATCTTTTTATTTTTTACATTCTTAAATTGTTTGTTTGTAACGGTGACTGACCAGAGTTACCACTAATTTAACGATATAAAGATTTTAAACCCTGTAAGTAGATTATTTGAGCTTTTGTATCATAAGCCTTTGTTACAGCCTTCATAACATCACCTACAAATGTCGTCACTGTATTTGTTCGATTTGTTAGTCTCTTGATACTTTTTCATAATTATTACATTCATTTATTTATTTTAAAGCATTGGAAATTAAATTCAAACAAATGAAAACTATATCAGTAATGTCTAATGAACCTCCCAGATGGCGGTAAATGTTGTTAATAAATGTTTATCAGTATTTCACATACTGCATGTTATATTATAACTGTGTGTCTATATATGTCTCATTTTATGTGATTTTAGTGACCCTATAGAGGAAAAGTCGACGGTGGATTGGAGGACCATCAGAAGACTACAGGTTTGATCCTTGCTGATTGGTTTTTGTTAAATAAAATGTACCGACCTAATTTCTAAACCCTGATCTAGAAATTAGAGATGGATGGAGTCCTGCTGAAACAGGAAAAGGGAATCACATATCACACATTCATTGTAATAAAAGTTTTTTTACTGGCAGACCAAGAGAGCATTATATTTATGATGCACTTATGATAAACTTAATGTTTTATAATCATTGAATGGTTTTGGCAACAGGAATAAATCTTTATAACCCCAGGGTCACAGTACAGTAAAGTGTCAGCAGACATATTTCATTTGATTCAAAAACAACAACAAAAAAACGCTTTCCTCCAGCCTCTATCTAATTACTCAGAAATCTTTTACACGCCTTCATCAAAATGTGTGCACTTGTGACAGCTCCATCTATTCTGGAACAGGGGTTGAGTATTTGATGTGTGTGAAAGAGTGATTTAGGATGAGAATTACAATAAATTCTTTAAATTGGACATTTTATGAAAACAAAATCACATCTTCTCTGCTCATGAGAATTTATTTCAATGTCATAAGTGACTACTAAATCTACAACTGAGACAAGCACACCCATGTCATTCTGTTTGCGGAGAACAGACACGGACGCAAAAAGAAGTTTTCCACTTTATATTTGTGGTATTTTGGCCTAAGAATACCAAAGGTATTTTAACACCTTATGCAATTGTATGAATTGCAGCAACTGGAATTTTTGTATTTTGTGTTTTCTTGTAACATACTGGCTTGATTTATTATCCTCACAATATTGCTGACAGGTGCATTAAAATGGAAAGAGGCCTAATCCACTGCATTTTACTTCACCTACCCAACAAAAACAGGGAGCGCACGGTTACTACAAACACCAGTATAACCTTGGGCACCACATCAGTGGTGAAAATGAAGTAACCGTACGTCTAACTGCTATATTGAGCCTTTACTGCTGAAAGATATTCGAAGTAAAAGAAGATGACAAGAATAGTTTCCACACGGAGTCAAACTCAGCTTGTTCAGACGTAAGTGGGACATTTCAGAGCCCCCACCACCTTTCTTTTATCCTGATAAGCACTTGTTTGTGAGTTGATATAACTAAGGTCTAACCCAAGTTAAACCCAAATCAGCCAGGAGTCAAAACCAGAAAAAGGACATAAAAATGTAAAGCATTGTAAGTTACCAAAAGGCTGACATGGCAACATTTACACCTGATTTTCAGATGCAAAAAGAAGAAGTTCAGCTTCAAGTCGGATTCGTAAATCTTTCTACCATTATGCCTCAGCTTTCAAAACGCAAAACTTATTATTTAACATCTCACCAGAAACCACTGAGCCAGCTGTCACACAAGCCACTTTCACACAAAGATTGCTGTAAAAAAATGCATGGGAGATCTCCTCTTTATTCTTCCTCCACTCCCCAGCTGTGCATTCACAGAGATCCCACAAGGGTGCCCTCCCCATTGTGTGCTTCACAGGGCATTCAGGCATTCTGCAATCTGAAGACAGTCCCTTTCCTCTAATTTGCTGTCCACAGTCAGCCACAAACCTTTATTGTCTCTGGACACCGACTGCTTGGGTGCTGAATAAACATTTTTGTGTTTCTACCTTGTTGTTCAGTGGGACACACACACACAGTGGCCTCAGTTTTTCCATCACTGCTGGCGTTTGGGGTGCTACAGCAGCTGCAGGTGGGATATGCCAGCTGGAGGAAGATGATTGCTCATCTTCTGCTGGTGTAAGCTCATCCAGGCTGCTACACATGACAACAGGGTTCAGCCAGGAGCTAGAGCTCGAGTCATGTGACAAAGTTCATGATATGGCCAACCCAGCTTGCCTCTCTCTCTCTGTCCATTGTAGAAGGAAACCCAGTGGTATTTCTTTCTTTTTTTTCTTTTTTGTTTTTTTTTTTTGCAGCGACTTTACTTTAGATGTTCTGAGAGCAGGTTTGAATGCCACTAGTTGCATTTCCATTACCGCTAGAATGATGCAAAACCTAAATATCGCTAAGAAAAACCTGCAATGCAAACACGTAGGATTAAAAAGAAAAAGTCAAATGGTGCATAAACCTTTTCATACGTTCGTGAGGTGGTTTTAAAGTGTAATCAAAATAATTTTTGTGCATTAGGCATTTGACACGGCTGGTTATGTGACCAGAAAGAAAGCAAGATGGTGTGCTACATGTGAACAGAGAAGAAGACAGAGAATGATCCTCCGCCGTCTTCGTCTTCAGTTGAGTTTTTGATAATAGCGGGATTGACTGTCCCAGTAATGTCCAACTTAGAAATGCTTCCATCCATCTGCTCTATAGTCAAGCTCTTCTTCTTTTTTTATTGTTTTAAAGATAATTCTTGCAGGACGAGATTCTACATGTAATTCTGAATAAAAATATGAGAATCGCGCTCACTCTTTAAACTCATAGACTGTAAAAAGCAATGGACAAAGCATTCGGTCACATGATCAATTTGTTGTTGGAAGATTTTGGAAGGTTTTGAAGCCAGTTTTTCTACGTACAGGGCGTAGCCGTTGTGCTCAGCAAACCGATGGGAACACGCCCACCAGATGTGAATCGAAGTGTCTGACTTTAGAGCAGAAGTAAAAATATTTAAAGTTGGTTTAAAAAATTTTTTTGCTTTTAATTACATTAGTTACATTTTTTTGTACCACATCAGGAGAATTTGTATCAAGAAATACATGTATTTCTAATATGATTGATTGACAGTCAGCTCATGCAATGGCTACCTGTTATCACTTCCTCATCTTCCTCATCTTCCTCACCCGTTTGTATTAATCCAGCGTCGGCTAAGTGCAACTGTCATTTTTGATTTCACCATGGAGTCAACATGTAAACGGTACACCCCACTGGAAACGTCTGCTGGCAGCTCTGCAGATATTTCAGTGGGGTTCGGCTGAAGGAGCTGGGAGCGAAGCTAACTTTGATTGACAGGTGGTGGGCGTGCCCCTGTCGGTTTGCTAAGCAACATGGCTTCACCCCATGAAAAATGGGCCATTGTTTCTCTGTCACGTAAATTTCAGCAAATGCCCTGCCATTCTTCAAAGACATTTTCAACAGCTGTTGCTCTACTTTTCTCACAAACTCAAACTCACAAACAATTATTTTATGTCCAAGATTTAGAATGTCGTGTCTTCTGACATTTCATCACTTCAACAAACAATTTCCGTCTCACAAGATCAGTTTTGTCCACTTGTTTTATTGACTGGTTGTCTTTTGATTATTGTTCAAATGTGTTGAATGTCTTAGTAAATTTTAGTTAAAATAATCCTTATATATTATCTCTCCCTTTTTCTTTCCTTTTGCCTGCTGTTTTAGGTTAAAGGACAATTCTCAATAAAATTGGAGAATGTACGACTTCTTGAATTTTTTCAGATTTGAAGGATGGGCTGGATGGGACAAGTTCCCATCTGTGATAACACAGACCTCTTCCACTTGGGTTCAAAAAAAGCACTGCGTATCATCGGGACGTGCGCTATACTTTTTAAGTCTATCAGATGGAGCCTGTCTGTGTATTTGTCATCATTATATTTTACAGGCCTGTCTCCTCCAGGCTTCCTCTCCTTTGAGGCAGAGGGTGGTGAGACACAGATATGCCGCCCCAAAGACGACCTGATCACAGAGATGAAGGACCAAGAGACAATCAAAGATAAGGGAATAAAAGAGATGACAAGATTAAAGGAAGAATTGCTGCGTCACCGACTGAATTGCTCATTATATCAAACCGCATTCTGAGAAACGCCCAGCATTATGAGAACAACGGGTGGTCTTCTCGTAGCACTGGGTGTCCAAATTTTCTCTCTGCACTTGGCACCAACTTCTTTGTACACCCCTGAACTCTTGGTGACCAACACATTTCATGGAGTCACAGACTTACGTACTTAGTGACTTTGAACCTGATGCTTTAAGAGGAAAAGCTCAGTAACCTTAAGTTTCTTCAGTGTCAAATACTTAGCAGATCCATGCAGAGGGTTTTGGGATGTCGAAGTATACTTTACACCACCACCACCACATGAAATAATTATTTCATCATTCTTCTTTATGTATCCACCAAGTCCAGAACTTCTTGTCTAATACAAATACAAAAAAATGTTTAGAAAAATAACTAAATGTGCCGTCCCTGACTGTCTGTCACCCCACTCTTCCCTTCCCATTCAAGACAGTGCAGAGCTTTGTGATATTCAATGTGTGCAGCAAGCCTAATTGTTTCAATTCAGCATCTGTGGTTATGGCCTTTCTGGAATTTGAACTTACAGAGTGACAAGGTCGCATGTTAAGACGTAGTGTGCTTGTAAATAACAAATACCATTGGTCTCAAGATGAGGAATGAGGTGACTGTGTAGCCAAGCAGGAAAATCGATGGTTATATGTCAAATCACAACAAACAGACCTCTGCACCGGAGTAAATCTTAAGCCCCTCTGAGCGGAAACGCCAGACTGTTTCTGCTGAGACAGAGTGGCTTCACAGAAATCCACATGCGGCAACAGGATGGTAAAGAGCGAGATGAAGAAAGCAAAAGGGAAAACTGAAAGAATTAAATAGATTAAGAAGTGCTAAGAGGAAAGGGATTGATTTAATAGACTCTTTACCCTCTACCCAATCACTGAGTGTGGCTTTCCAAGGTTAGGTCAGTCCATCTGGCATGTAAACTATATAGGCCAAAAGGAAGGAAACGGCAGGGGAAGGAGGATGAGAGTGAGATACCCTCCTTGCTCAACTATTATTCTTTGTTAATCAGTTTTTAGCACAGCTCAACCTCTCTGGTGGTTTTCATTAAGGAAGGAATCACCTTGGGTTTGCCAGGACCCCTAATCAAACCCAGACGCGTTTGAATTTTTAATTGAAGCAAGATGGACCTCCGCGTCGTACACAACTGACTAAATGTGACAACTTATCCCATCACTAAAACAGTGTTTCCCAACAGACTGGAGAGAAAAACATCCACTCAGCGAGGGAAATCTAGGGGTTTGTTAATATGTCTCTGATTTCAGAGGGCTGTTATTGTTGAAACAACTCCAGACTGTTATTTACTACCACTTGAACCTCTCCTCCTGCATTACATTACTTGCATTGTGTTCGAGCATTCTCTTTTCCTAGCTGGGTAATGTTGAGGCCATTAGAACAACGTCTGGTTCAGGCTTGGCAGCGGGAGAGCGAAGAACACATTGTGTGACTCTGCGTCCAGCATTAGCCAGCTCTCTGGGCAGGGGAGCTTGCTGTTGGCTGAAAGAAAACAAGAGTCTGAATGAAAACGACAACTCAGAGCTGAGGATGTTTTTTTTTTTGTTTTTTTTTTTTGGCTTTAGCCAAAGCACCAATTCCAGTTCTTGTTGTAACACCGCCATAAAGATAGTGTTTCATTCAGTTTTTTGTCTTTATATAACCGTGGCCACTATTTTCTTCTTTCTCTCTTTTTCTCTCACATATTGACAGTTCAGTTGAACCAAAAACTGGGGACAGATAATCTACCTGCTTCCTGCTCTCCCGCTGCCCCCGTCTCCTAATCCACTGTGAGTGTTTGTGTTTCTTTGAAAAACAATATTAATAATTTGGAAATGTGGCTTCTCCGGCTCCTGCTGTGTGCTTTTCTTTCTTTGCTCATTTCCTTCTCAAAGCTTCCTTGATGTGGGGCTTGTTTTGCTGTTTCTAGAGGAGTGTGAGACCTGAGTGAGTTATTAACCAGGCCCCTCAGTATGTACACTCAAACTTCTGGGACCAATGCAATGACTAAATACACCTGGCTCGACAAGAGTTATCTTTTAGCATCAACTGATGATGAAAGCAAGATGAATATATAGTAATAATAGCAAATTTGCTCTTGGAGCATATGGATGTCTGTTGAGATGCAACCTTTGTAGAGACGTTATGAGGCAGAGCATATATGTAAATCCAGCGGGCGTGTGCTGAGGGCGTGCAGATGAATGCAAGAAACAGCCACAAACCGTTTCCCACCCAGGCAGATTTATACAGGGTAAGTCAATGAATTGTCTAACAGTCAGAAACCAAAGTCACCGAAGCCAGGACCGCAAGCATGAGCAGTATCCTCAAGGGATGGAGATAAGAGTAAGGAAGTCAGACTCACTGCAAATGATCAGTAAAGCTTCCATATCAATCCGTAGTCAATGTAATTACTGATGATAAATCAGTCTTCTCCCATTCTTAATGGTTGGCAAATGCTATATGCAGTTAAGCCTCAAACAATGTTCACACTTGCCAGACTTTGATATACAATCTTATATAATCTTCTTGCTCCACATATTCTTTCTTATCAGCTGTAAAATTATTTTTTGAAATCAGAGCTTTCAATTCAGCATAATCACTTAAAAACCTTTTGCTTGTCCTCATGGGGATTTTGACGACAGGTTGTTGAGACTGGCAGACTTTGTTGACATCAGTGTGATCTTTGTCCCCCTACTTAATGTGGATGAAATTCAAGTCTGGTCTATGGCTGGGTAATCTAAAATTGCTGAGATTGTTCTCTCTTTACCATTTCTTTGCCAATGGAAATGGAAATGGCCATTTCTTCACCATTTTGTGGCTGCCTGTTCAATTCAACTAAATTCAATCTTATTTATATAACATCTATTACAACACAACTCGTTTCTAGGCGCTTTCCGGAGATCCAGAACATGACCCCCCAGCAATTATCACATAAACAACGGCAGGTAAAAAGTCTATTGGGAGAAAAATCTTAAGGCAAAGAGTGACAAGGAAAAACTCCCATTTAAGAGGGAAGAAACCTTGAGCAGGACCTGGATCATAAAGGGGGGACCTCCTGCTGAAGACCAGCTGGGTAGAGCAGGAAATAAAGAGAGAAGAGAGACATAGACACACCGTCAAAGGTATAAATGACAAGTACATTAGTATAACTATCAGTCAGCAGCACAACTAAGACTTCCATGTCCATATGACTGATACATGGTTAGTTGGTGATCTACAGAGACGACTACATAAACAGGTGTAGACAGCAGACACTGAAGTGGTCAGAGGTGGGACTGCAGGTCAGCATGCAGCTCCTGAAGCTCTGGCATGAAAACTTGTACAGAAGAGAAAAAGAGGAGACAGGCCAGCACAAAGAACTGCAAGAACATTAGAGTGCAATTATGCTTATAAGATACTTATCATTAAATGTGGATTGAGTTTAAGAAAGGAAAGAGAAGGAGAGGAGATCCATCCTCGTCACTCCGGTCACTTTTCACTCTAGCTCTGCCTCCGGTCCCTTCCTCAGTGCCACTGTTTCCAAACCATACAACACTGCTGGTCTCACCGCCATCATACAGACTTGTAGCCATGCTTCTAATAAAATATCACTCCAGGGCTCTGCAATTAGATTGCTTACTAATAGAGCTTAAAAATCATATATTTAGTAGTCTACATATAATCAGACCGGGCCTTCCCCAAAACATCTTCCAATTGTCAATAAAGGCCACGTCATTCCTCTGAGACAACTAGTGAACGAGCGAGGACATGTGGATAAACATATCGTCACCGGTCAGATTGGGAAGGGGATCAGCGAAGCTACGGAGTCCAACATGGTTTTGGCGTAGTCACACACCAACACAATATTAATTTTGGTGGCTTCCGACTGGCGTAGACGGGTGGCATTAGCGCTGACATGTATGATAGCTTTACTCTTTGACAGCGAGAATTTGCTTTGATGTCGCCCGCTCTGGACCCTGGAATGTGCCTAACTATGGTTGTTGGAGTCGGCCTCACATGTCTCAAAACAATGAAACCAATCACCAAGGTTGGTTTCCCAGCAGGTGTGGAAAAAACGTTTTAAGACGTGAAGTGAGCAGAGGTGTTCCGTGTGTCTTTGTTTAGGACTACGCTTCCTCCGAACTGTCACCCAGCCGCCCGGACTGTCCGGCTGTTTGGGAGCTGCAGGGGAACAGCTGCCAGCAGCTGCTCTGGGCCGGTCCAGCTACTGTGTCTAACAGACTATAGTTAAGCTGGCAGAACCACTGAACATCACCTCCAATGCTATGAGAAAACTACACTTTACACACCGTTTTAAATCTTTATATTAATGGAAAGTCCATTGTTGCCCAAGGCCATATTTTTCTTCAAAGTGCTTAATATTTGCTTCCAGAATTTCAATATATTTGTTGGTGATGCATGATGTTGCAATTTAAAGCCAAGAACAATAACTACTGATTGATTGCTTCTGTATGGCTGATACCAATAAGCAATAAGTCAATATTTTTAAATTTAACATAATCTTGGTATATACTCCAGTTTGTGCACACAGAGAATGAAAAGTTTAACTGATGCAAAACTAATATTTTAGTATATCTGGCCAAAGTGTTAGAGCAAACAATATTCCCAGCTTTTTAAGTTATAATTTTGTTTTTCTGTGAGAAGGCAACATGATACTTTATAAACAATAAACAGCTTTTAGATGAACTTGGGATGGTTCATATTAAATGCAGTCAAGTGGTTGAAACAAACAAAAAAAAAATCACTGGGTGCATACAGGGAGTTTGTGTGCACCATTTTTTGGTGGCGGTGGGGTCGGGGCTTTTGTGGGGCTTTTCTTTAATTTAAGCTCAGTTCTTTAATAATGTATTTATTCAAATTCATCATCTTTGTGCTTTGCAATGATTTTTGCTTTTGTGTGTGTGTGCGTGTGTGTGTGTAATGTGTTTGGTATATAATGAAAATAACCTCATGAAGGTCATATGGGAATGTAGGACTACTTCAAGATCCTGGTGGAAGATTTCTGACAGTTGGCAGAAAAACATAAACATGGACATTCCAGCTTTGTGCTTTCCAATCAGACAACAATCCGATACAGGGTTTCAAGTTGAGTTTTCAAGAAATGAAATATAATTCTATTATAATACAATATATTTGGACTGTGGATGGGAGACTAAAGACCACAGTCATGGCCAGGAAACAAGCCAACCTGAAAGACCTGCAGATATTTGCTGAAGAGATGTAATCAAAACTCTTTCCAGAGAAGACAAATATAAACTTTACATCTTCTTATGTATAAAGAGCATGTAAATCTACATGTAAAGTTTTCTTTGCAAAAATATCAAAAATTAGTAAAGAGTTAAATATCTGACACATCTCTTAACTTCTTATGTTATGTCCTGCAAAGATAAAGCTATGGGTTAGATTTAAAAGCTGCTACATATCAAAATCTAGCAGGGGAGTCACTAATTTGGGGTTTAACTGTGCCTATCAATAAAAGCCCCTCCATACCCTCCTCTTTTTCAAGCCTATGCCTTTCGCTTTCTACAGTGTTTCTTCCCCGTTAGAAAACTTTAGTGCAGCTGTGGGGGAGCAGGGACAGTGATGGCTGGAGAGATGGAAGGATGGAGGGAGGCCCAGAGGAGAGGGGCTTAAAAGAAGGAGCAAGAAGTAAGGGTTTCAATATGTCCCACAGCATTTAAAGTGGGACAGTGGAGTTAGACAAGCCCATTTAACAAACCACAGGGAGAGAGTGTTTGCATTTAGTGTATTTACAGATTGTTATTCTAACCACCCACTCCCTCTAGCATCTTCAGGGCCTCCTTACACTCCTTTGAACAAACCATCTCCTTCCCTGCCTCAATTATTTTACCATAAAGGGGTCATCTGCAGTGCATGACATGAAACATGAAACATATTTTCAAGAAAAAAAACAAGTTTATATATATATATATATATATATATATATATATATATATAAACTTCAACTTCAATGGAAGCCACACATATGGGGAAATGATGATTAGCATAGTATGTAAGTAGACAATCCCTCAAGACTAAATGTACTGAATAAGTCAAAGACAGCTGAAATATTGCAAACTCCCATTCAATGAGTCATTAAAACATGCACATATTCAACATGCATGTACCACACACACAGTCTCATAACTTTTGGCCAACCAGATGACAAGAGGCGCTTTACTCCCCTTGGTCCATTCAACATGTGCGCGTGTGTGTGTGTGTGTGTGTGTGTGTGTGTGTGTGTGTGTGTGTGTGTGTGTGTGTGTGTGTGTGTGTGTGTGTGTGTGTGGTGTGTGTGTGTGTGTGTGTGTGTGTGTATGTGTGTCTGTGTGTTGTGTGTGTGGCGTGGTGTGCAAAACATCTGCTGCTGCTGGTTCCTCAAGGGATGGGAGGGAAGGGTGATGACACAGACAGTGATGAGAGGAGAGGAAGGGTTTGCCATAACTCCCCAACATCATGATCTGCAAATTCAAAACTTTAAGTCCTTTTTTGCCAAAATGAAAGCTGAGCTGCTCCCACGGTGATAAGTGCATGATAAACAAGAGCATTTTGAAGTGCATCCAAATTCATCTACACTCTTGTGACATTTTGATCAAAACAGGGAGTGGCAGAGAAGAGTTGTTCATTGTCTGGTATCCTTGTGAAGTGAATGAGCCCAAAACAAATAAATCCTAATATAATTGTAGCTGTGGTTAGAAACAGCATGACGACACTTTTGATCTACCCCTGAAATGAAATACTACTGTATATCTGACTGGGTGAGTGATCAAACCGCTTGATGATGACATGCCAAAATATTCTTCTGACCACAAAAATGCATCGGTATTATTTAGTATAGAGGAAGAGGCAGACAGGACAGCTTGTAGATGAGCAAGCTCTCGTGACATGAAACATCCGCTTTGATGAAATGAATATATCTCATTGGCCTGGATTCCTTCTGCAGCTCGAGACACTCTTTCTAACTCTGAGCCGTTAAAACAAACAGGGAGGTCCCAGAGCACAGTGCTTTGGACAAAGGTTAAAGCAATATCCCTGAGCACTATTCATTTCAGAGAATCCACCACTCACTGGCTTTGATCCTCTCTCTAACTCTCTGTCCTTCTTTCTGTCTTGCTTACCCAGATTAGGTAAGGAAGAGGTTATATGTGTGTGAGAAAGAGTCTGATGAGAAGCAGAGTTCAGCACGAATCCTTGAAAACATCATCTCGATGATATCAGCACCCAACTACAACCACTAATCTAGCAGCGGCGAGTTAAACCAGGATCTGGACCCGCAAGTGCAAAATAGACGGTTTTATCCACGTCCAGATTCTAGAGCACATTTGTATCCATGTGATTTTCTCTCTCTCTGTGTGTGTGTGTGTGTGTGTGTGTGTGTGTGTGTGTGTGTGTGTGTGTGTGTGTGTGTGTGTGTGTGTGTGTGTGTGTGTGTGGTTCCATTGCTGAATGCTCCAGAGGGAAGCCTATCCTTGGGGCTGTTTACCTCCACAAGAGTTGTTGACTTGACCCCCGATGATTTAGATGCATCACCAAATAAAAACAGCCAGAGAAGTTCAAACAGCCAATGACGCATTAAGGATGTAAGAGGAGGGACAGCGCTTTGTTCGATGATGGCTCACAGCTGGACCTCCCCTCATCACCTACAGCATTAGGGATGAACTAAGTAGACCAAATATTAACAGTCACTTTTTTTTCAGACACTTCAGAAACAATTTCAGCCAGTTACAAATCTTTTTTGTAGCACATAACTCTTTATGTTTTCCATGGAAGCGCTTTGTGTGCTGGCCAAAAATTACTTTAATCGAAAGTCCGCATTTATGAAGGCAGAGTGTGATTAATAAATTAGAGACAAACCTACGTCAGCCGGTGCAATCTTCCTTTATGTGTATCTGTATGGTGGAGTACCACCTCTGGGGTACATATCAACAAATTTCAGCATTGTCAGCTGTTGGCCATTTGTACAATGTTGTTTATGTTTTGACAGGAGAAGCATTGTTGTGTAGCAACTGATCCATTTACATAATTTCTTGATGTTGTAAGCACTTACATAATGCCCCCATTCATTTGGATTGAACTGCAGCTCCCTCCATGGCCCCTGGACCTGCAGACAACAGGACACACACCCATAAATCTGGGCTCACACAGTTTGTCACCACATCTATATTATGGTATGAACGGAGAAGCATTCGCTAAGAAAATGTATTTGGCGGAATGGGAACAGAGGGGGGGGGGGGGGGGTAGAAAAGATGGACTTCATCTTGTACAAAAATTCAGATTTATATTATTAGCCGGGTGAGTATGTGCTAAAGTACGGCTTCGGAGCGGCTGCCGCTGCAGCAGGGGAACATCTGAGAAGGTGTAGTTCAGAGCATGTTCTCACGTAGGCTGATGTCATCCCTTTTTTTATTTTACCAGGCTTCACTGTACAGGTCAGTTACACATTCAACCGCTCACTCAAACATCCCCACATCCCAAGCACAGGCAGGTATTAGGACTTATTTAAAAGTGCAGACAAAAGCGAGACAGGCTTTCTGCTCTCTGTCAGCCTGTAAATGACTCTAGACTGTGATTGGGCTGCACTTATGTGATGTTTTAAACTTTTGGTTTTACAAAGTGCTTTACACTGTGTTTATCAATCTCTCATTTACACACGTACCTATGCACCAACAGCAGCAGAGCAGCAGAGCAGCAGAGCAGCAGAGCAAGGTGCTTTCCCGCCATAAAACGCAACTTGGCGTTCATCATCTTTCCTCTGTTTGCACGTGGAGGCTTCAGGAATTGGAATCATTGACTTTCAGATTGCTGTATCACTCCCTTTAAATGTATTCAATTTAAAATTACGTGACTTGTCAGCTGTTTTCACAGCTTCTCTGTGGTGGCAGGAAGAGAGAAGAAACGTTTTCGATTCAGCAGATGAAATGATTGCTTATATGTCATTATCACTTTTCACTTTTAGCACACCTTATTATTACTTTCCATTATAACTTTCTACCCTGCGAACACACAGATAGAGCTTATTGTTTTCAAATGTTGCACTAAATATGTGGTTTTAAAAAGTATTGGCATGCAAGAACAAAAAGAAAAAAAAAAAATCAAGCCGTCGTGAAACTCAGTCTTTAGGTTTATAAAGGTAGCGTGTTTAAATCATCCCCCACTCAGTCTGAAAACACTCCCAGAGCTGTCGGGCATTCTTTGTCTGTACAATTGAAACACTTTAGTGAAGCCCATGCCAGACCAGTTCAATGGGATTGAGGTCAGATGATTGAGGCCATGACATGACTGCGCTGCATCTTTCAGTTTTGGCACAGGCTCGAGATGTGTTCGGGGCCATTGTCTTGCTGCATTAAATAACCCTAAATCAGAAACAGTTACGATACAGACATGGCAAATAATACTAAAAAAGCATAGGGACTGTTACATTTAATTTGGCTGCAGCATCTTGGCAGACAGCAACAGAGAGCAGGCATCCTGGTCTTAAGGGTACCTGGGGGATCCTACTCATACCGTCACAGGTTTTTAGACTTGCTGCTGATAACAGTCTGGATGTTCATGTTTGATCTGGAGCACACGGTATACATTTCTTTCAAAAAAGTTCTGGAATACTGATTAAACTGAGCGTATTACACATTCCTACTGTGTGAGGATCCATCCAGATGCCTCTAGACACAGAGACAATAACGCCATCTCTAGACAAGGTTAACATAAGGCTTCCTTTTTGCACAGACAAGTATTAGGAGGCATTTTCAGTGTATTTGCATATTACAATGCTTGACCTAGATTTCCAAAAATAATTGTTTGCAATATGGTTATATGAGGTATTGATGGATGAAGGTTCTTGAAGGCACAGTGCCATCAAAGGAAATGCAGCTCATAGTGAGGTTACACTTGTTTGGTTGTCCTTCACGCATTGAAATGGTTTAGTGATATTATACGCTGTAGAAAGAAAAAGTAAAAAATCCCTTCCAGTCTTTCCCTGAGGAATTATTTATAAATTATTTGAACCATTTCAATGATTAAATTTTTTTTAAACATTTGTTAAAAAATTGGGAATCCTTTATTCATCTTTGCTCCTCACTGTCTCAGCGGTTTTCAGAAAGTGCAACCTGAAATGCAAAAATGAATGTATATAACAAATGGAATTAAGTTACCAGTAATATACTAGTAAGTAGTTTTATAAATATATAATATATGAAATCTGAAAACCAGGCACAACATTGCATGATGAACTAGAATAAACCGATGCTGGTTCACAGTCTTCCAAAAACACAGTTGATTCTTTCTTGTGCTTTACGATGGGGATCATGTTCCAAGGAATCAAACTTTCATCTGAAAATGATGATAAAGATGACAGTTGGAACCAAATATCCTTTCATAAAACTGCATCTGGGTCATCTTCCTTGCAGTATAAATGGTCTTTGGCCCACATCTGTTACATCTTCCTGTTTTGTGGGAAACCCTTTCCAGAAACTCTGCTGCTTGCAACAAGAGACGTCTGAGGACATTTGATGCAGACGCTGCAGTCGGGCATGAGTCACTAAATCAATTTCTCAGCTGAGACGCTCATAAACTATCCGTCATACAGATGAGACACACGGAGAAACTTATCCTCTACAGAGGAGGTTACCACAGGCTTCCCACTGGCGGACAGATCAGCGTGCTCCCCAGACAGGTGATGTGAGCTAATGGTCTTCTGAGCTGTAAATGTTTCACTTTGCAGATTTATCCTCACTGTCTCATAACTACACATAAATGCATTCTTTCTTAAGAGATTTGTTTTTGTAATTGTATTTTATTTAAAAAAATGAATGTAAAAAACCTTGATGTTTGATTCCCAAGGATGATTGGGAGCCAACAGCTAAAGCCACAGATATGATGCCTGTAACACTGGACTACGTGCCGTATTACAAAAAATATGTAAATGCTGTTTTTGCATTCCTTGGCACAAGTTCATGTCAATAAAACTGACTAACACTAAACTTGTGCTGCAAGACATTTCCTTATGCATTTGTACTGCAGAGTACCTGTATGTGACATTTTGTTTACATATGGCACAAAAGCAGTCTGGGATCACAGTGTTTAGTGGACCAAAACTGAAACGCCCGTTGTGCTGGACAGATTTTGAAGAACCTGCCATACACTTTGTGACGGATGGCTACAATGTAATTAATTAGACTCAAAGCGCACAAGTTTGTCAAAACGTCTTTCTTTTTGTGACAGAAAATGATGAGCAAGGAGGTGAGAGAAACATTGATGGAGGCACACAACAGCATTAACTAGTCTTGACCTATATTTTTTCTGTACATACAGTCCTGGTCAGGATTACTGGCACCACAGACCTGTCAGCACGTAACAATCTTAATTCAAATTATTATGTAACAACACAAAGTCTTTCATAGAGTAAAACAAAACATACAAACACAAAACATAACCCAGACACAATAACTGGCATCTTTACTTAATTTGTGGCTGCAGAAACCTTGAGAACACTGACAATGTTCTAGAAACGTCCTTTATTGTAGCATCGGATGTATCTGAACCTTTTGTCTTTGTCACTGACAAAGATTCTGGAAAAAGTCGAGGTTTTTTATCTGTTTTTGTTTTTATCTGTATTTGTGTGTGTGTGTGTGTGTGTGTGTGTGTGTGTGTGTGTGTGTGTGTGTGTGTGTGTGTGTGTGTGTGTGTGTGTGTGTGTGTGTGTGTGTGATTCCCGCTACTGGAACAATTAAACTAAACTAAAGTAGCATTTTATCTCTTTTTTTAACCATATTTTTGGTATTATCTTTGAATATATCTTTCTTGTTGCTTCTATACAATACATTACTATTTTTCAAAATGTATTTCTTTATTTCTTTTCTTCTTTTTTGAACAAATGGTAACTAATTGCTTGTATTTTGTGCTGACATTTGTGAGACGTCAACAGTTCTGATCTGAACCTTTTAGTCATATGTTTGAGGTGATAAGTTTAACTAAAACCGTTTCAGGAGGACTTCAGCTGCAAAAGCAGAACAGAGACAGACATGTAAATCTGGCTTTACACCCATCTGTTTTTTGTTTTGTTTTGTTTTTTTTTGCCTAGGCCTTGGTAGGATACTTTAAATAGAAGACAGGAAAAAAAATAAAACAAGAGGAGAAGGGATAAAATGAGTGGAAAATCAAAAATAGATAGTTACAGATGCATTTTCCAGGCCAAGGTAACTTTGCTTCACTCTGATAGTAACACACCACAAGGAACAAAGCACCATCAAAAATGATCAGCCAACCATACCGAGGGTCTAAATTTGGACATGCGTGTGGTGCAAAGTGACACACTGAGGAGCGACTTCTCCGAGATCACAAGCAAAATGGGAAAGGAGGGAAGATCAAGAATATGAATCCTCATGATCCTGCAATGGATCTCACAAAAACACGTTCGTGGTAGGTGATAAAAATGATGAGTAACGTCACACACTGTCGATGTCCAGCTGTTTCTGAGGTGGTGGCAGGAACTTAAGGGGGGTGGGGGAGGGGAGAACCACTTAAATGGTCAAGAGCTATAAGTGTGTTGACGTACGACTGAAGCAGTGACCTTACGGCTGAATCGTGGCTAAAATCTCTCTGACATTATTCACTGAGGCGTTTCCAGCTCACGAACCAAGCTCTGTTTTATTCTGAGAATGCGATAGTCACACTCTCTATTTTACTCTTGAACACTCACCCTTTATTTTTTACCATGATCGTGCAAACGGCAGCTCACACACACACACAAAGTGTTTTCAGACAAGGCGAGAGAGGGATATTCCTGGTGTGGTTGAAGGGTGGAGTGGGAAACAGTAGACCAAACCAGGTTTAAAGTTAGAATTGTGTTGTCATATGAAAATGACCTCACTGCTAAATAAAGGGAAACCCTGATGGAGACTCTGGAACATAGTACAAGAGGAGTGGACCCCGATGTCTCTTTTTCGCATGATTATAATCTGGTAACACAGAGCGATAGGATTTTACAAAGACTTGGCAAAGACAGATGCCGCATGATGTCAACTTCTGTCTCCCTTGCCCGTTTTTGGTGCCTGTGAGTCCAACAGTTACATAGGGTTGTTGGATTTAAGCGAAATGGTTTCACGACAGGGCCCCTATACTACTGCATCTATCTGACATGTACTGTAGAGTATCGATGGCTCAAAATATATGCTTGTTTTTGTGTTGTTTTTTGTTTTTTTTTTTAACTCAAACTACATTTGGAGGGACATCTTTATAATGTCTGACATGGAATAAAACCAAGAGTAATCAAGCAGATTACTTGGCTCTATACCGTCTTGGCCTTGCCAGGGCTGCGGCTTTTGTACTAGTAAATATTTGCTGTGAGTTGAGTAGCATTGGCATCGGCACATCAGAGGGACATTCTGTGTTTCCCAAACATTCGGCCGATGACGTCAGGAGGCCCTAATGATGTTTAACGAGCCCACCGAGTCCAGCATCACCCCATAAACTATCCTGATATAACCTGTGTCCCCTATTTAACTACATTGGAGCACAGTAGAACCCATTAGCCTCCTTTATCTGGTTGTGCACCATGTTGTTTTTAAATAACTAAAGCCAATACATGGATCTCCAAAAGCTAACACAACTTTATTTAGACGTTCTCACCTTCTCCAGGTGGAAGATTTTGGGATTGTTTGCTGCTGAACTGCTCAAAGACATGGCCCAGCTGCCTTGATGTGGAGAAATCCTGTTTGATGGTCTGAAAATAGGAAAAACAACAGACTGGAAAACCCCTAACGCCACCACTTCAAAAGTGAGGGAAAGAGAAAGTGGACTCATCTTCGACAGAGCAAAGGAGGAAGAAGAGGAGGAGGATGGGAAAGTGACAGTAAAAGTCATCATTTGTGGCTGATTAGCAACCTTTTCCAATTAGACCTGCAGAGGACAAGAAAAGCAGAGGGAGTGGAGGGACAAGGTCTACGGGGTTAATTTCCATCCCGCGATACTCAAACACATTCATACGCACATAAACCAGAACTCTCATGGAGCAGAGTTTTCCAGCAGGAGCCCAATTTGTGTTTGGGCTCACTTACACTATTATATTGGTCCAGTATGATCTCAGCTCAGACTGAGGCTAAAAGTCTGTGTCTGTCTGTTTGTAGGTGGGATTTTTTTAACTGAGCATGTGAGCATGAGTTGAACTGAGCATGCATATGTACGTGCACGCTCACAAAGGTGTAGAAGCAACAGCCTGAGTTTACACGGTGGCCGTGCATAGTATGTACGAGATTGTCCATGTGCATATGCGCATGTGTGTGCGTGTGTGTGTGTGGTGGTGGTGGGGGGTTGCAAGTACGACTAACTGAAGAGCAGAGGTCATGCTAAGGTTGGGATGAAGTCAGAATGTAATTATGCTTCAATGAACCAAAGGGGAAGTAATAAAGACCAGCTGCGTGTTGTGTGACTCTTCAAGTTCCACTTAAAGAAAGCTGCACATTTTCTTTACCCTCCCATATGGCACTGTGAAGAGGGATAGGTCATTAGTTACGGGGAAAGAAAAAACAAAAACGCTGCAACACGTGTTTGCTGAAAATAAATACATAATAAAAAATGAGACTATATATATATATATATATATATATATATATATATATATATATATATGTATATATATATATATATATATATATATATATATATATATATATATATATATATATATATATATATATATATATATATATATATATATATATATATAGGAAAGGGGTGGAGAGGGAGGGCAACGCACCAGGTGGTTTCATTCGGGTGATCTAGTCTTGACTGCCTGTGTCAAAAAAAGGAGAGAAGCAAAGGAAAAGAAAAAAAAAACACCAACTGGCCTGTCAAAAACAAAGAGGAGAAAAAAAAGGAGAACTTTATCTTCCCCTGAAAGAGCCTCCTTCTTTTCTCTCTTCCTCGTGTAATTTTTCTCTCTCATTTTTTGTAACTCCCTCTGATACACTCCTTTCCTCAGTATTCATTTTTCTCCATATCTTCATCCTCTCCCCATCTTTCTCACTTGCACATGTTTTCCAGGAACTGCCAAGCATAGATACCGTATCCACCAACAGTAGCCCGCCAGTGCCTTGGGGCAAACCTCTGGGGAATGCGGAGAACTGAGGGAAGGCCTGCTGGGTACGGAGTGTTACGGGTGATATGGTTGGAGGGGTGGTCATAAACCCTCCTCCCTGATAAACACAGCAGCTCTTTCTGGTAATGCAAGAAAGGACAACAACATGGTCCATATCCAGAACAACAATACAAATGGAGGACAGAGTATGTTTTCAGTCTTATTGTAGTGCCTGAAGGTACATAATACAATGTTTTAAAGGTTTGTTGTTCATTTCTTGCCTTTGAATTTAAAGACAAACTCAAGAAAACATGTTATGGTTTTGAGAAAACTCAGTAAAAGCAAATTACAGTGGGTACTGCTCTCATTAATGTTCCTATGAAAATCATATAAATCCATCCATCCATCCATTATCTATTCCCGCTTACTCCGTCTCCAGGTCACGGGGGTCTGTCGGAGCCTATCCCGACGCAAAGTAGGCAAAAGGCCATATAAATTCATTTTTATTTTAATGATGTCAAATCAATTGTACGACAACAATGAAAAGGCGCTGTGTGTTTTTTCAAGTCAGCATAACATAAAGTAAGGACAAACTGTATAAGGAGAGAAACAGTGGCCTTTAAACTTACAAGCGTTCATACACATGCCTTCATAGTTTCGTAAAATCTACATGTACAGCGTGGCTTATGTGGTCTCATGAAAGTATTTATGAGTTATTGGCAACTTATCAGAAGGAAAGCAAGAGGTACAGCTTGGCTCCAACAGCTCAGCTTGCTTGCCGGAAAAAAAAAAAAAAAAGAAAAAAAAAAATGTCTGGATTCCTTGAACTCCCTGGGAAAAACAAGCATGACTTTATCAGGGAAAGTACAAGTCACTGGGTTGTGATGTAGAATTGGAAGTGGGGGCTTTCGTCATATGGAGGCTATGTTAACGGACACTCAGCAGTCACCAGTCATCCTTAAAACATGTGTTTCCTGTAAGAACAACACACACCCCCCCCGCTATCACCACCACCACCAGCAACACACTCCAAACCTCCGGGGACTATCCATTCACACTGTCCATTCAACAGCGGGCGAGTGAGGTCAGTGTGAGTGTATGTGTTTATCTGCATGCATGTGTAAGACGGGGGCTTCTCGTTATTTTATAATCCAGGTCATCGCCACAACATTGCAACTGGTACTGATTTAGATAAGAGGTCACTGGTGCTGTTCCTCAGAAAGGGACTTCTGTCTGTCTAGTCATATTTAACATTTACATGGAAAGATCTCAATGGTATTAGTGTCAGCGTGAACGGCTGTTTGTCTATATTTTGGTTATCCAGGATGTACCCTTGCCTCTCACCTGCAATGAGCTGGGATGGATGGATGGATGGATGGATGGATGGATGGATGGATGGATGGATGGATGGATGGATGGATGGATGGATGGATGGATGGATGGATGGATGGATGGATGGATGGATGGATGGATGGATGGATGGATGGCAGCATGTGATGGAGGTTAACTAAGGAACTCTTATTCAAACAGACCCACCAAATGATCACTCAATCAACATCTTTGCCTCATAGTTGATGCTCCAATAAAGAAAGGGTTGAAACAGAAAGACTCAACTTTTAGTCTTTTCAATGGGAGTACCACAAGCAATCAACCCCAGTTTGTGCCTCTTGTGAATCACCATTAAAGGGTTCACCCACAATCTAATATACATATTTCTCCTCTGGCTTGTAGATCTATTTATCCATCTAGATGGTTTTGGCTGGAGTTGCTAAGTTAATGAAGGTTGTAGTGTTGTCTGCCTTTTCTTGAATATAATGGAACTGGATGGCACTCGGCTTGTTGTGCTCAAAGCGGCAAAAATGTACAATTGAAAATACTCAACAGTTGCGTTGCTGTCCAGAAGTCATGAATTAAATCAAAATTAAAACCGTAAACCTAATCCCTTGCAGAGGGAAGCATGCTTATACTAGAGATGCAACTCTCATGTTCGTGACAGGAAACAGTACACAATGTACTTTAAGCCTTGTGTTTTTTGCCAATTATTCGTTTAACTTATGCCTTGTATAAGCTGAGTATTAACATGTTTCCTGGGGTATTTGATTGCAAGTGGAAAGCTTTAGATAGAAATGAGGACACAGGGTGCATTGAGGACAAATTGAGATGAAATTGTTATGTTCAATCTACCCTAAAACAAAGATTTCAGGCAATATTCCATTATTTTTTTTTCTTTTACAGTTACATTGTTAGGGACTAAAGCATTGCATCATCCCACTACGATGGTTGGTTTAGTTTCACTTGAAATAATAAGTGTTTTTGACCACAAGTATTTTAATAGTTCTTTATACGTACTGGAAGCACTCCCCCTTTCCTTTTGTGCTAGAATGTTGCTTACAAATCTAACAAATCCATCACCTACCTGCTGGCCATGACTTTACTTCGGTGTTCCTGTCTGTAGGGCAAAGTTCAAGCAGAGAAACAACCACTGACTGTGCATTGTTCTATGAGGAGCTCCCAGCCCCCATTATCTACAGTGTGTCCTTAGAACCGCATAGTCTAAATGCATCTGCTATAGTTCCTCCATGAAGTTACTCACAACAAGGTTTGTCCATTTTTTTGAGAATCTGACTCATGATTTCTGGATAGACATTGCTGTGCAGTTTTCCAAATGCTTCTTGGACTTCTTGAACACCACAAACCGAATGCCATCAAGTTCCATTATATTTGACAGAAGGCATACATCTATGGACCATATATCCAAAAAACTCTGCTACCCACACTAAAACAGTCTAAATAGATAAATAGCACTACATACCAGAAGAAGAAAATGCTTATTTGATTTGGGAGTGAACTTAACCTTGATTGTAAGTCACAGTGATAATTATTTAGCATTATGTAAGATTAAACACACACACATAAAAAAAAAAAAAGGACCCAGAAGGTAATTTTGCAACATGCGGTATTATATGTTACCAGATTCTTTGAAAACTCATCTGGCATATCACAAAATTATAAATCTATTACACGATTAAATGAAAAAAAAAAAAAAAAAAGATATTTGGCATATTGTGACAAACCATCAGGCTTGAAATGACTTGAGGTGCTTATTCATTTAAATTTTGAAAAAGGAATCAAGAAAAGCAGTGTATTATTTTAACCTGTCTAACAAGAAGGATCAATACAGTCAAATGGGACACTTCAGCAGCGATTCGGTGAATTTATGTGGCAGGTTCAAGTCACAAAGCTCTATTGGCTTATTTTATTATGAAGGGAAATAAGAAGGGAGTCAGGCGACAGCATAAATGTTCCATGTCATTAAAGAGCATATAACTTTCTTCGTCAAAGCCTTTCATCCATTCATTTTCTTTACCTGTTTCATCCTGTTTGGGGTCACATGGGGGCGAATGTCTATCCAAGCTGGCATCAGGCAAGAGGTGGAGTACCCTCTGGAAAGGTTGCCAGACCCGCACAGGGCAATTTTAAAGTCATTTGCAAGAATTATATGTTGGCGCTTTTTTTATTGATTTGTTTATTTATTTCTTAATCACTGGTTACTTATTGACATACATCAATTTATAATGTGTTACATTAGTGAGTTTTATTCAGTGTGATGTAACTTTTTCACGCCTAAACTACCAGAGCTACACAAATAACAAAATAAATGACTGCCCTGTTAAACTTTGTCACATTTGTGTTTATAATCATTATTCATTAATCATTGTTTGGCTGTGTCAAATGTCTTCGTTTTGGGCTCTGTCTCCTATCAAATAAATCAACCATCAGGAGTGAGTCAGCAAATAACTTTATCTTTATGTTCTCAAAAAAACGCTAACTGTGAAATTTGAGTGAGTACATTTCAGTCTGGACAAATTGTAAAATGATGAAAGGACATATAATGTGTAAGCAAAAATAGGTGGCTTGGTGTTGTATTCTCCCTTGCAGAGGTGAAATTGCAGTATGTGCTTTAGGACAAAGTATAAGTTCGTAGACCTAAAAATGCAGAGGCCAGGGGAATGTGACTAGGATGCTGCAAGAAAATGGATACCAAGTGCTTCAAAGCTGCAACCTGAACTAAGCAACTTTTATGTAAATGATTTTCATTGAGTATATGAGTCACAAAAGATTTCTGAATTCTGGGTTTCTTTCAATCCAGAGCTTTGAGATGGTAAACACATAATTTTGAAAAATGCAACACCTCTTTTAACAGTAGATCTAATTAAAAACCAAACTGAGGAAAAACATATGCCAAAAAAAAAAAAAAAAAAAAGAAATAGAAAAAGTGTTGACAACACATCCTCTGTGATATTTAAGCTTCAGTGGCCTTGCAGCTGTCATTCTGAATAACAGGCAGGTCGGGTTTGACATCCTGGAAAGCATGCCCATGGAAGAAGAGGAGGGAGCGGACGCAGCTGGGTTTCAGGTAGGCCTCTGACCCCTGGAGCAGCCCGTACAAGAGCTATGTCTGCAAATAGGAAATCCTTTTTAAAACTCACCCACACTGGCAGTAGGGGGAAAAAAAAAAAAAAAAAGAACTGCATTCCACTTTTATTTTGATACGGCAGGTCCATTCCTTTGAGCTGAGGCGCCTCAGCAAACGTAAAAGCCCACCATTTTCACCTTATGATCATGGGAATTGTAAAATAACAAATAGCATATACTGTATTTTGCACTAATTGAAAAAAAAAATTAATAAATAAAAACATGCAAGGAAATCCAGCAAAAAATGCATTTAAAGTCAGACTACTTAATAAATACAGTCATGACATACAAGATCCACTGGATGAATGGGGAAAAAATGCAGGTATTCATGTTAATCCCTTTGAACTTTTACCCAGATGCTGGGATGCAATATGAAATATTCCCATGACTGATGTGCTATCCATATGCTGCATACTCCAGAAAAACAGAAATGAGAATTCGAGTTTGGGACTCGGACTTGAGTCTTACTTAAGCGTGATTTATGGTTCTACACGGCAACCATGCGTGATGTCTACGTATGGAACTTACATCGTTGTTGGGATTTATGCTTGTCCATTGTCTGTTATTTCCCTTTGTAAGTACAACGCCAATCGCTAGGTGGTGGTGCTGGCTCGTTTCTGTAGTGTTGTAGCTTGCAATGCTGCAATGAATGATATTGCAGCAATCAATCTTTCTACTCAGCTTGAAAATGACGAGAATAAGTAACTGCAAATGCGTAGAGGGAAGTACCGATCGGATCAATCACATGAGCTGCAGTCTGCACTGGCCTGGCACGTAGTAACATTTCCTCATAGACGTGCACGTCAGACTGCAGTAGGGGTTTCGGCTTGAGTTTCCTGCAACATGGAAACATAAACAATGCGTTAGTGCAGACCACAGATTGTATATACCATCCTGGGATGGTCTTGAAATTATCTGAGGCAAAGCTCCAAGCTGAGCTAAGCTTCACCGCCAAACCAAAGGTGAGGTGTTCAATGGCCATCACTTCTCTACGTTTGCCTGAAACAGAGTTGGTCGTGGCACATATTCCCAACTCCAGCATCTCTCTGCGTGGCTTTCAGATAATATGAGCCGACAGAAATTTAAAGAGTTGCAAACAAACTACAAAATGGTGGTGACAGGAAGCTGGAGAAACTTTGGAAGGGTGTTTTGAGGCTTCAGACTGGGATGCACGCTGTGAGCCACATGGAGATGAAATCAATGCTAGGGCTGAGAGTGTAACTGACTATTTAAACTCCTGTGACGACAGCACCAATAGTGCCAAAAGTGCTTCCCCAATATAACACCCAGATTGGGGATGAACAAGATCAAAGGCTTCAAGCAGAATGAGGATCAGATACATGGAATTCTGGACGGAGCTAAGGAACTGACCACATTCTTCAACAGGTTCTGCTCAGGAACAAGTTCAGCATCCTTTGCTTCTGCCCCCAAACAAACAGACCTTCCACTCTTCCTTGACCCACAGCGTTCCTGTCACATTTCCAATGTCTCATCTTCCACCTCGATTATGGGTTTTGATGCTTCTCCAATCACACGGGGATAAAACTGATGCCCCCTCCTGTTTGTCTTTAGCAGCCAGGTAAAGAGGCAGCTGAAGAGAATGAACCAAAACAACGATATGGATCCAGATGATGTTAGTCCCTGAGTCCTGAAGATCTCTACAGACCAGCTATGTTGGATTCCACAGCACCTCTTCAGCCTTAACCTGAGCCAGGAAAATGTCCCACTGCTGTGGGAGAGATCTTGCCTTGTTCTAGTACCTAACAAATCTCATCCATTTGTTCTTTATGACTATAGACCTCTTGCCTTAACATCACACATCATGAAAGTCCTAGAGAGACTTTCACTGGCCCACCCGAGTAAGCAAACAAGAGACTTTCAGGACCCACTGCAGTTTTCTCACCAACATGGAGCAGGAATTGAAGAGGTCATTATATCTGCTTCAAAAAAACAAAACACAGTAATCTGAACAATGCAGCCAGGACTTTGATCATTACAATAGTTGTTTCATCCAGTGCATTTAATACTGTTTACTATGTAAGAAACTCCAGAAGGCAAAGGTGGATACCTCCATAATTACCTGGATTACTGACTACCTGACAAACAGACCACAGTCTGTGAGACTACCACAGGAGTACCACAGCAGTAGGAGTACCACAGGAGTACCACAGGAGTACCACAGAAGTACCACAGGACTACCACAGGACTACCACAGGAGTACCACAGGAGTACCACAGCAGTAGGAGTACCACAGGAGTACCACAGGAGTACCACAGAAGTACCACAGGAGTACCACAGCAGTAGGACTACCACAGGAGTACCACAGCAGTAGGAGTACCACAGGAGTACCACAGCAGTACCACAGGACTACCACAGGACTACCACAGGAGTACCACAGAGGACTCTATACTCACCATTTCTCTTCACGCTGTACACCTCAGACTTCCATGGAAGTTGCAGTCTTGTCATATACAAAAATAATCAGATGACTGCAGTTGTGGTGTATCAGTGTTGGACAAGAGACTGAGTACAAGGAACTGGTGGACCACTTTGCGGCATGGTGTGGGAACAATCATTTCATCTTGAATAGGAGCAAAAGAAAGGAGACTGTAGATTTTAGGAGAAGAAGGAATATGTCAAATATTATTTCCATCATGGGAGATGAAGTGGAGGTGATGGAGAAGTATAGATACCTCAATGTTCACCTGGACAACAGACTGGGCTGGAGATGCAATAGTGATGCTCTCTAGACCACGTCTTGAGGAAGCTTAGATCCTTCAGTGTTTGGAACATTATGCTGCACACACAGTGACTTCCTCAATAGACTTGAGATGTAATTGAGACCCAAGAACATATTTTAGTATTTCATTTTTCAACCATGATCTTCTATCTGTCATAATGTAATGTCCTTCCTTATAACCAGATGTAACCTTACACATGTGCGCAACATGAATACAAACACAAATAGGTTCTCCACTTGCACTTGCAGTACCTTTTGTGATAAAGCTTAGCTGCAGCAATGAAAAAGAGCAATTTATAGAGCTGCTGAATCAAAAATAAAATCCCTCCTCTTCAAGGCAGCTGGACTGTCTACAGTGCAGTTCCTTGACTGGCTGCTGGAGGTTGGCTTCAAAAGTGAGTCAGTCACCACTGACTCTAGTGAAAAAATATACAGAAATAAACTTATTTACAGCCTGGTTCAAGAAGCTGTTTTGGTCTCAGTTGTTTGATTTCACACTCATGTCAACTCTGAGAGGGGTGAATTTCTTTTATACCACGACAAGAGAATTTACATAAAGCATTATGTTTATTTCTAATATGATTGACAGTTGGCCCAGCCAATGGCTAGCCACTATCACTTCCTCATCCGTAATTGCCATGCTACCACGCTTACCGAAGCAACCAGCCATTTGAACCTACCCAGTGGTGGCTAAACCGTCATTTTTTACTTTGTTGTCAAGTCCACATGTCAGATGATATATTCTGCCGTAAACATCTGCTGGCAGTTGTATCGATATTTTGGCGATCCTCGTCTATGTGGATCACCAACTATCCATATATCATCCATATATACATAGAAGTCTTAGTTCTGCTGCTAATGGATAATTATACTATTGTATTCTGTCTTGTACCTTTGACGGTGTGTCTTTGTCTCTTTTCTTTCTTTACTCCCTGTTCCACCTGGCCGGCCTTCAGCAGGAGGATCCTCCCCTTATGATCCAGGTCCTGCTCAAGGTTTCTTCTCTCTTAGGGGAGTTTTTTTTATGCCACTGTTTGCCTTAAGTTTTAACTAGGGGAGTTTTTACCTGCCGTTGTTTATGTAATAACTGCTCGGGGGGTCATGTTCTGGGTCTCTGGAGTTGTAATTTTTAAGTTGGGTAGAATAATAGTTTGCTGCAATGTTTGTAAAAAAAAGACTGATGCTCAAGGTTTTTCAGCTCCAACTCTTGTAAAATATATTTTATTTGGTTCGTTGTTACGTCTGAGATAGATACAGGAGTGCAAACAAAAGGAAATTCAGACTGCGAGCTTCGGTGCTTGTGAAAAGAGCCTACATCGCCGCCTAGCGGTTGGTGTCTAATTACAGAGTAACACAAACAACAACAACAACAGCGTATGGAGTTGTTCGTACCCTATGTACGTTGCGCTTACACAGAAGCATAAATAAGGCTGCCGAGTCATCCCCCCGAGAAAAGAGTCTGACAACTGAGATGTCATCTGCTAACTAAATAACGGCTTTGCCCATGTGGGCAGGGCTGCAGTCATAGGTGTAGAGGGAATAGAGAGGTGTAGAGGTGTAATTATCCCCATTCTGTTGCAAGCATTCACAAGAGGACGACCACATACAAAAATGTATTGAGAGATAGCCAGATTAGTATCAATAAGACATTCTCTTGCCCTTCTTTACTTTCTGCAGTGTAATCAGTAGATTCTTTATTACTTACATTCATTTAATTTTGCATGATAATACCAACTAAATCTTTTTTGAGAATTATCCATTTTTCAGAACTGGATCATGAAGCCTTTTGCTTATGTGCAGTGAGATGAGAGACTCTAGCTGCTGAGGGCTGAGTTTACCCTTGACAACATTGATGAGGGACTAAATGATGCTATATGGTAGTGTTTTATGTTTTGGTTTCTCCACGATGGTCTGAGCTCAATGCTGCATTGTGTTGTTATTGTCTTGTCAGTTCACTTTATGTCTGCCTTTGTTCCTTTAGTAGCTGCTACAGTGACAAAAGGACATTGAGATTGTAGAGCATGTCAACTGTACTAGTCTCTGGGTTAATGCTAAAAGTGGCCACATTATTCTTGTCAGGGTTGTTGGACTTATCTGCAGCATTACTATGATGAGTTTTCCCCTTACGTATGACTACAGGCTCAAAAAACAAGGTACACATATGTTGCACAAAATGTTGTTTTTTTTTTGGGGTGCTGAGAATATTTCCTTATGGAGAGTTTTTGTAACATCAGTCCACTCTGACATTATAAATGGCAGAATTTGCTTGTGTGGTCATATTCTCTAGGCAGTGCCTGTCCACAAGAGCCAGAGCTCCAGCTATTATTTTATGACTGCGCAGCAGTTTTTCATCCTGGTTAACACAGATATACTATATGACAAAAAATATTCGCTCACCTGCCTTTACTTGCATATAAACTTAGGTGACATCCCATTCCTAATCCATAGGGTTCAATATGACGTCCACCTTTTGCAGCTATAACAGCTTCAACTCTTCTGGGAAGACTGTCCACAAGGTTTAGGAGTGTGTTTATGGGAATTTCTGATCATTCTTCCAGAAGCACATTTGTGAGGTCACACACTGATGTTGGACGAGAACACCTGGTTCTCAGTCTCTGCTCTAATTCATCACAAAGGTGTTCTATCAGTTTGAGGTCAGGACTCTGTGCAGGCCAGTCAAGTTCATCCACACCAGAATATCATCCAGGTCTTTATGGACCTGCTTTGTGCACTGGTGCACTGTCATTTTGGAAGAGGAAGGGGCAAGGAAGGAGGGAGTTCCTTTCACTGGAACTAAGGGGCCAACCCTAGCTCCTGAAAAACAACCCCACACCATAATCCCACCTCCACCAAACTTTACACTTGGCACAATGCAGGCAAACAAGTACCGTTGTCCTGGCAACCACCAAACCCAGACTCATCCATCAGATTGCCAGATGGAAAAGCGCTATTCATCACTCCAGAGAGCGCGTCTCCACTGCTCTAGAGTCCAGTGGCGGCGTGCTTCACACACTGCATCCGACACTTTGCATTGCACTTGGTGATGTATGGCTTGGATGCAGCTGCTCGGCATGGAAACCCATCCATGAAGCTCTCTGTGCACTGTTCTTGAGCTGATGTGAAGGCCAAAGGGTCTGTAGTGATTGACTCTGCAGAAAGTTGGGATCTCTTTGCACTATGCGCCTCAGCATCTGCTGACCCCACAACAGTTTACGTGACCTACCACTTTGTGGCTGAGTTGCTGTCGTTCCCAAACACTTCCATGTTCTTATAATACAGCTGACAGTTGACTGTGGAATATTTAGGAGCGAGAAACTTTCACAACGAAAAAGAAATTCTGAAGGTTTTATTTCTTATGAATAAACATCATTGGATAATTCACACAATAAGTGAGCTTGCTCCTTTCAGATGTCACCAAGTAATAACTCATAACTGAAGGTCTTTTAGTAAAGACCAAACAGGTTTTTTGTGCGGCTTCAGGTGTGTAATTGTGTCCTTTAACACAAAAACATAGGTGTCCTCATTTACTATTGTATTGCCCCCTTTGTAACGTAGTAGGAGTTGGCCACATTTGTATCAATAAGACAGTCTGCTCTGAATAACAGAGTTCAACTGAGATGAGCTCACTTTCAGAGGAAGCTGCGGGATGGCTGCGCTCTTCTTTGGAATTTAACTGTTGAGATGCTCACCAGAAGTCCCTGTTCACACCTTGGTTGGAGCAAAAAAGCTCTTTTGCTCTCCTCAGAGGATTTTACTAAAATGATGCACGTAATGACTCATCAATACATGTACCATACGCCACAGGATGTTCTTGTTTAAATAACGATTACGGTCTGAACTATACGAGGTCCCGCCATAGCAATGCTTAATGAAGAAAATCCACCAGTTAATTCGTCGATCTTAACAACATGCCTCTGCAATGAAACCAAATGGCAAACTGCCTTTGAGTGGTGCTGCAGAGTACAGCTATGCATTCATCACCTGCAGTGAATTTATTAGACTCCTCCATAGATGAGGTCAGCATGTTTCAGCCAAAGGATACGCTGGGTATTTTAGTTGCTGAACTACAAACACAGGTTTAAACTTCTGTCTTTAAGAAAACTCTCACTGATCAACTCTTTGTCTAGACCCCTACAAGCAGACTTAATGCCTACCCCCAGCCCTAGCACACCTTCAAATAGTCCTGTAAAAGCTAACAAAATGTTCCCAACTCACAGATGTCTAAAAGCTCTCAACGTCTGTCCTCACAAAGATAGATAAACAAGCATGCATACACACACACACACACACACATGCGCACACAGTATGAGTCAGCCCAGCTGAATGAGTTCGCTGCCTGTTTGTCTCTCATATGGATGCTCCAGACATGAGATAACATGGATCCAGGGATGACTGTCTGTCTGACCAATGGAAAATGACTCCTTGGGCTGAGATCCTTTACCTGCTCTATTGAACACACTCACACACACACACATCTGACACAAAAACAGATGTATGAAAACACACCCCAGCCACCTCCATGGCACAGACCATCTAATCCCAAGCAATTGCAAGAGGCGATGTGTGGGGGATCCTTTGCATATGGCAGGGCAGGAAATTTATACACACCATCCATTCATTCATTTGCTTAGCCGTTTATCTATGATTAATCGGGGTACTACATCTTGTCACCCACCAGAAAAACAAGTCATATATCTGCAAGTTAATGGTCCGGAGCAGCGCTGTGTTGTGTCTGATGTCTGCCAGATTTACATATGCATAGCCTGAAAATTCAAAAATGAGAAAAACACATGAAACCAGATCCTATGATCCCGAGTAAGCAGGATTTACCCAGAAAGTATTTGTAGCTGCGGTAGGGGACTTGCATGTCAAGTGACACATTTTCAGTATCGCTTTACAAATGCTTTTATGTTATTCTACCCCTTTGCCATTTTCCTCCTTGGTAAAACATATTAAAGTTTGGAAAACTCCTCGTGGAACGGGTCCCATCGTTGCCATTCTTGCCATTTTCATAGTCTTAGATTTTTCCAGAGTGGAGACTTTCTGTTTGTATTAACTGCTACTGTCACACTGAGCTGCCCTGGAAGCCGACTTGTACTGCCGAACCTGACAGAGCTCTATTGTATCATAAAGCTGACACACGCGCACACGCACGCACGCACACACACACGCACGCACGCACGCACGCACGCACACAGGCATGAACACATTTACCTGGACTTCTGAATGTTAGTGACACCAAGCAAACAAATGCCCACAACTTAAGAGCGCACGCTCCTGATAGCAAATGGGTAAGCTGGTTCCTTTACATCAGAGTTTCCTCCTCTCGCCTGCCTTGTTGGGAAATAATAATCACAGCGTTTAACAGGCACAAAAGAAAACAGTGCAAAGGAAGGCATGAGTGAGGAGAGGCCAGCCACAATGTCCACTCACACAAAGAGCGCGTTTGAGCGCCAGCGTTGCAGATGGATGGAACAAGTGAGTGCGCAATTACAACGCTGGTGACTGACGTTTCTTAACACTGGAGCCTATTTCCCTACATTGAGGGGAGGGGGGTTGGGGGGGGGGGGGTGTTGAGGGGTTGTATTCCCCTAATGGCAGACCATAACATCATGACCCAATCCTAGTTGTATTTACTGGAGGGGAACACTCAGTGGTGCAGGAAGCTGTTATAACATTGTTTTTCCCTCCCGTTAAAACGTTTGTGTTCTAGTAAAACTTTGGGGGGTTCAAACCAACAGCTCCCCTCGATCCGCGTCCAAGGGAAAGCTGAGTCACCTGAGCCCTCCCCTGCTCTGTAACTCTCTCCATCTATTCTTTAAGTCTTTCATTTTATTCATCTTTTCTCTTGCTAAACATAAATAACAAGTAAAAATACAATGCAACACAATGAATCCATAATATCGGAGAAAAAATACAGTTTCACACAGACAACTACTATTAACCGGGCCAGATATGTACATCCAGGACAATCGTCTTCTCTGGTGCACTTATGTAAGACCTCTTAAACATTTCAAACGGACGTAGACGTAAGTTCAAATACAACAATGTCTGTTTTTTTGTGATACGTTTAGTAGGTCAAGGGCTGCCTTTCTCACGTTGTCATCAATGCCACGGAGGGAATTTCATACACACACACACAAACAAATATTATGTTACAGGAAAAACAACTGAGAACAGACGGGGGGGCACAGGACAAGATCATAACAAGGCCATGGCAAGATGGATCTGTTGTTGTCTGGGAGAGGACATAGCAGAGAAATCTTTTTAATTACAAATAGATTAGACCGCTGCGATGTTGTGTGGTCTCTGTGTAAACTCCCCGCTATTTTGTTTTGAAACGTGTGGATTTCTTCTCTTTTGTTTGTCCTCAGGAAACGCAGGAATCTCTCAATCTGTGTACGAGAAAGAGAAAAGTGGGGAGGAGAGTAATGCTACGTCCAGTATGCACTTGTATCTGCCAGGACTAACTGTACGCCGAAGGTGCTGACAGACGATCTAGTTCTCACTTCGGAGCCAGAGATGAAGTGTTGCGTTGAAACAATGGTGCACATCATTGACGGGGGGCAAACACGCTCCTCTGGCTGGCCTCTGTCTTGGGAGGTTTTTGCACTGATGTTGTTATTGTTGTTTCTCGTGCCGAGAACACGGTTCCCGGCCAAAACCCACTCCTGTTACGATAACAAAACCTTGAAGAGCCCCTACGCGTCTCTGCGCTGGGTTTTACCGGTGCAGGGGAGCACCGGCAACAACGTCTGCGGACAATCAACAGCCAATTTACCAAGGAGCAACATGGGAGATTAGCCGGGGACCCTTCTCTTTCCTTGTTTTTCATCAGGCAGGGAGTCTCTGTAAAATCCTTATCTGTGCTCACTCACTCTCAGCTTAAGACGAAATATCATACGGAGGTGTTTGGAGCTATCAAATGTTTACAGACACAAGAAGACCGAACTCAGAGAGGAATAAGTCAGTTCAGTTTACTTGTTTAGTGCCAGTTTACAGCAGATTTTTGAATGAAAACTGAGAAATTCAACACAACTCCTGTTAAATGCAGTCCAGGTTTGTTCCACTTAAATCAAATTCATTATGAGACATTTATATTTGACTGTATTACAGTTATATATAGGTAAACGCAAGCAAATGCAGTGAGAAAACAACATAGACAAAACAAACATCATGCACATACTTACATATGTATGTACAGAACTCAAAACCACTAAGTACACAGTGACAACTTCCTCCAGCTGATGGCACATTTAGTGCTTAGAGATAAGCACTAAATGTGCTGCTGAACTGATGGTACTCAGTTCTACATAGCGCAGGCTGGTAATTTAGCATGTAAGTGTCAGACTGCCAATGTTTAACTAGTTATCAGATGTTGGAAATGAGCAATTCCTACAGCAAGGCCCAAATTGGATTTTGAATATTTAATGAGAAGGATTCTGAGCTACATACAAGTTCATTATATTCTTCTTTGGCCCAAGGTCTGATGCTCCAATCACCAGTCTTCAGAGACAAACGCGTTAACGGGAATGGTCACACAACTCCACCATGGTTTCTGTCTTACTGGTAAAAACAGCAAACGCAACAATGACAGGGCATGTTTGTTTTTTTGCTGTTGTTTTTACCATATTTTTACATGTGTTGCACCACCTCTTCTTTTGATGGCATTCACTTGTGTTTGGGAGCACAGGAGACAAGTTACTGTAACTTACCAAAGACTTACTGGGCTTGCTTAAAATAGCATTGTAACTGCTCCGGAGTTGTTATATTTTATATAAGATGCACAATGAAATGTGGGTATTCTCTTGCTGAAATCAGCAATGTCTTACCTGAAAATGGCACAGCATACGGTGCTCCAAAAGCTGAGTATCGTGTTCAGTGGTAACGGTGCCTTCACAAGGCATTGTTTCATGTGCAATAATGCACCTTTTTTTTTTTTGTATTTTTATCCAAAGAACTTTGTTTATGTGCGTGCATGCGTGCGTGCGTGCGTGCGTGCGTGCGTGCGTGCGTGCGTGCGTGCGTGCGTGCGTGCGTGCGTGCGTGCGTGTGTCATCTTAAATTGTGGGCTCTGAGAAGGCAGACACATTACACACCCTGTCCAACCTTCTCTGAAATGTTGTGTTGGCAAGAAATTCAAAATGAGCATGTTGTACATGTACTATACTTTTCAAAAGCTATAACATTTCACATTCTCAAAATTTGATATGTTGTCTTTGCGTTATTTTCTATTAAAAACAGACTTTAAACAATTCATGACTCTCCGTCTTTAGGTTTGTCTCATCCAAACGTTTTTGGAAACTAAGTTGCTCAACGTGCAGATACACCTTTAAAAGCAGAACAGACATCAAGGGATTCCTGAAGACAGTTAATCTCTCAAGCGTGTAATTGATGGCCATGTACAGCAACATATTATCATGTAATACTGCAACATATTATTATGTAAATGATAAACTCTCAGGATAATGACTGACATATTTGAGAAAGCAGTTACTGAGGCAGTGGGTGGGAACCAGGATGGTGGTGGAACCCCTCAGACCGTGCAATGCCCCCACATATTGGGGAAAGCCCAGTCATTCCATCAACACTATTTATATAACTACAGAGACAAAATTGCCCTATAGCAGCAGGCTTTTCCACTTGCACCACACAGTAGAAGCGCTGTTACATTAATTGTGCTTTTACACAAGAAAAGTTTATGTGCAGTGAAGTTTTTACAGTAAGAAAATAAAGACTGTAGGGATGGTGAGAGGCAGACAAGGGAGGAAAAAGAAAACTGCTGATCGGGAAAGAGAGCAGGGTTCCACAGATATTCCCCTCAAAGCAAACAAATCTAGAGTTGATTTTTGTCATTTTCTTGGCACTGTGAGGTACAGTAGCTGGTAGAGCTGCAAGCTTTCAGATGGTTTGTATGTCCGCTGGTATAGCATAGAAGTGGCTTGCCGTTGCCACGGTGAAAGCCCCTTTCTTCCTTGCATTTAAGCCTCCTTCCTTCTCCTCCAAGCTAATTGGAAAAGAAAACAATCAACCTGGATGCATTTGCGTCTGTTGCTTCACCTAAAACCCAGCTGGTATCCATTGTTTGCAATTACATCCGAGGCATGTGTTTGACAGCATGCACACTCGTACACGTGCAAACTTGCTTGTTCCCTTTTTGCGGGCATGCATATGTGTCAAGGAGCGAATGTGTGCACGCATCAAAATAAAGACATGTCGTTTGACGCACTTAATGATGAGGAGAAGATCACAAATACTGGCAAACTGGTAACGGACTAAGTTCCCACTAGGACAAATTAATTGAACCAATTCATCAAGATGCAAGATGAACTAAGACGTGGAGCAGGCTCAGCAGAAAAACATGACAAAAAAAAAAAAATTAAACCCGAAAAAAATGTGGTTCGTACGAGGAGGGAGAGAAAAATCTGTCTTTACAATCCCCCTGTTTCGGCTTGCCAACTTTCTGCTGGCTGTTGGTAGTGCGGAAATGAGAGCGTGCTAGATTCTCCCCTCCCGAGAATAACACAAACCCCTCAAAGCTCAAATCAAACACACAATCCACGTCACAGGAAACCATTTTGAAGCGTAAAACCTCCCAATGGGAGCTCCATTTGAATGCTGCGGCTATGAACAGCCTTGCCTGCCCCCTGCGCCTCCCACTCCCTCCCCTCCCACCCTCTCAAGGATTCAACCACAACCTAACCCGAACCACACCACCTCTCAGACGACAAGACTCCCTTTCTCTCACTCCTCCAATCTCCTCCTTCATTCTTTCCTTATTTTCTTTTGTTGCTCCTCTTTTCCATAGACAGACAGCAAGATAGATAGACAGATAGACAGTGCCCCCCGCCTCTTTCCTGTGAAGTACCCACGTGACCTCTCCTGCCACCAGAAGTCCACCTTATCCTTCCCCTTTTCACCACAAGCTCAGGCTCCCATACATCCATTCTGCTCTCCTCGCCTCTCTATTTCCCCTCTCCCCTTTTTTCCTCCTCTTTGCCTTGCAACTGAAACAGTGAGGTCAGAAGGGCATATGGGAGGCAATCACAGTGGTTTGTTTTGGCTCCCTCACCCCCGCTCTAAGTCCTAGGCTGTGCAGAAGCAATGCCGCCACCTTGCCTGCTCGCTGCCTGGGAAACAAACACATCCTCAATCACCCGGAGGCCCTTCATCCTCCAAGGCCACACTAGTTGAACACTGTCTGACAGGCTCAGGCCAGAAAGTTGTACTCTCTGTCGGATTAATTCAGGACATACAAGTCAAGCTCTGTCTACTGAACCCAGGCCATATTTGTGACAGCCAGACAATCCAATCCAGGTCGCACTAGTTTAGTACGCTTTGTTGAGCAGTGCCAGTGAGGACATACTCCTCAAGCTCAGTGTCTACTCAACTCAAGCCACTCTAATCATTCCCTTATGGTCAGCATAGTTCAGGGAAGTCGAACCCTGTTGAGTGAATCCAGGCCAAGAAAACTCAACCTTGCTCTGGTTGAAATCAAGCCATAGAAAGCTGATGTGTGTTTGGTTGGGCAAGCGGTTCTGCAGTTATGTTGGTTAGGCGATAGCTCACGGTGTCATTCTCTGATGTAAGTCCTGCGCAGCTGAGGGCTGAAAGTGAGATGAGATGTAAGACAGAAAGGTAGAACTTTTAAATGGAAGCCAGTGACCAGCAGCCACTTAGACCAGATATGACTTCTTACACAAACCATCCACTCTAACTTCCAACGCCAAGCGCTTCTACGTCTTACTTTATTTTCCCCTCTATCTGTCTCTCAGCAGTTAATCTTCTTAAATATTTTTAAATCACTCTTCCAGCCCACCTAGTGTTCGGCTTCACTTTAACCACTCGCTTCCGCCATGAGCGACGAAAATGTCCTTTCGGGATATCTTATTAGCAATCACTATGATAGACACACACGCAGTTTTGTTTCGTCTCTGTCAGAATGTCAGATTATTAACCTCAAGATTCTGCTCCTAGATTGATGTAAAGAAATTAGAGACCCCGGTGTTATTGTGCATGATGGAAAGAGACTTCTGTTTAAGTACACAAGATCTCATTGTTTTGAGGAAATGAATTCACCCAATCTCAGAGGCTCGTTGTTCCCATGGTCTCTTCTCATTTTTCCTGTGAAGTGTGTTTCAAATCAGAGTGACCTGCAGGCAGGCGCGCAGGAGTGATAGACTCACTGATCTCCACTCAGCCCACTGTTCAGCCAGGCGGCAGCTGGACTGCTGGGCAGGTACATGAAGCGCTGAGACCAACCGAGACTTCCAGGAAGTTCAGCATCAGGGATCAGCCTGTGTTATTGACTTGGCAAGGCCTCCGGTAGGTTTCCAGCAGCTATGGGTTCACTGACAGGTGCACTTATGTGTGTGTGTGTGTAGACCAGGTCTAAGTGCTTTTTAGTCCAGATGGGTGGTCTTGCCCCAGTTGAGTTCTGTTCATCTGAAGTAATTTTCTTTCTGACACTGACATGCATGCACAATATATGTATCAAAACCAGAAAACCATGGTTTGCTTATGGTTTTTGATGAAATGCAGCTAAATAGATTTATCGTGTATGCATTATCTCACTTTGCTTAAATAGATGTGCTCTGCACGTTGAACGCAGGGCACTAACTTTAAATAAAAACATGCATCAACCGACTCATGCAATCAAAGACATATTTTTACAACAGCAACAGCATTAAGTATTTCAGATGTGTCTGCTTACATTTTTTCATATACCAGCCAAGTGAATTGGTGACAGTTTTAAACTGGCAAATAATCAGCGTGCACAGCCTGATGACTGAAAAAGGCTGGAATGTGCACCCTTTCATCGACAGGCCTTTTAATTCATCCTAATTGACGCTGTCGTGGAACAAGACAGGGGAGGATATCTGGAGGAGCTCGGCGTCAGAGAACAGCATTTAGCTTTGAACAAGCACCGGGGCTGCGAAGCAAACCAGTGAAAGCCAGTGCATGGTTGTTTTTTTTTGTTTGTTTTTTTAACTGGTTCATCCTTTGTGTTTTTTTAAAAGCTATAAGTGGACGGACAGAATAGGGATTACAATGCTTTCCAAACAATAAGACTGGAAAAGGTCTCCTGGCATTGAATTAACAGTGCAGAAAGATGACTATAATATTTAACTGAACACAAAAAAATGGAAAATTAAGAAGAAAACTTCATGGCCTGCATCTCTAGTTGCATTTATGGGGATTTATTAGGCTGAAAGAAAATCACAATATGTGCACCAAAAGTTTTGACGTTGCCTCTGGTTGAAGAAGACATAATTAGAATTGCTTTACATCTGCTGGCTGTGGTAAATGCATCCTGAACCACAACAGCTACCAATTAGCTCTCCAATAAACAAAGTCACGCAAAAAGTGTAAAATGTGAAGGATAATATTGTACTTAAAAAGTGTTTGCACGCCCATAGGGTGAATGTCAAAGCTGTTTCATGTATTTTAATTTTATCATACAAATATAAAACAGATATAAGAGCTGACAGCTCTAGTACACCTTCTTTCACTTCATCGGTTTTACTCAGAACATACTCAAGAAATCCGCTGGTTCTTATTGAGTTTAATAATTATTTACTGTAAATGCAACTTTAGATGTGCATGACATATTATACTTTACCATTATTTACAATCAAAAGAGTGAGCCAAATGCAGAAACAGTGTGTAAAAAAAAACGATGTACACCCCATGACTTCATAAGCAGTGGAACCACTTTTTGCAGTAAAAACTTGCATTGTTTTCTGTGTGTTATTATCGCTCTCCAACAGTTTTGCAGAGGAATTTGCGACATTTCAATCGGGTTCTGGTCTGACTTTCACCAAGCTGTTGCAAAATCGCGATTCTGACGTAGATTTATTAATGTGCTTGAGATCATAGCATGACTGAGTTTCAGCCCAGCTTCAGCTGTTGAAGACTTTTCGTACACAGTGGAGTTAGTGGTCGACTTCATGGCTGGAATCCGAGTGCTCCACTTCTGATACTGCGGCAGCAACAAGCCCAGATCACCACCCCACCACCACTGTGCTTGCACTGTGCTGGTATAAGGTGTTTGTGCAGATATGCTTTGCTTGTTTTTCATCAAACGTTGCTCGAACGTCTCCGATTTGTTCTTATCTGTTCAAAGGACGCTGTTGCCGACGTCTTTTCTTGTAGACAGATGCTGCTTTGCAAAAACATGATACGAACTTATTTTTAGAGTAACTGTAGAGTCTAAGATGTATCTCTCTGGTGTTTTGCAATTTCTCTGAGCATTGCACGATCTGACCCTGCCTATTATACACAGACTTGCACTGAATCAGACACACATTCACATATATGCACACACATATGGGGTGACAGAGTGCACTGGCTGAGCTCAGATGAACCAACGGCAACCTGGGGGAAGGAGGAATGTGTATGGCGCTCGTCCAAGAGAGGCCATAAGAATCCTCAGCAGGCAATCCTGGTTGTCTTAGTGAACACAAGTTTGAGTGTGTGGGAGCTTGCGCATCTGCACTGGAGACTGGTAAGGGTAGATGTTCTTTAACAGTTTGAACATGTATCATTTTACAGAGAATACAGCGTAATTAACAAAACTACGCTTTCAATTTGTACCTAAAGCTTTTAAGTTAGTTAATGCAGAGTACATGCTGCATGAGGTTCTCTTGCATACAGTGAAGCCCTGCCATCTTCTCACAACTCATATCAGCGGCTTTATTAACATTTGCTTGATCTATATTCCTGAACAGTTACAGAATGCACAGTGGTGCATCTGCAGGCGAAGACTTGGCTTGCAAAGTGGGCAGTTACTACATCCCTTAAGGAGATCTGCCCCTGTGGGAGGCTACAGAGAGGCAGGGCGGACGGACGCTCACTGTACTGCCACTCATCCCAAAAATACGCAATGATGTCATGCATATTCCAAATGTGGACTGCAGTGGTAGAACCAGGGTAATCTGTGCATTCGACTAATGAATAGCTGAAGAAGAAAAAAGGTTGATAGAGGAGTATCGAGGGGGAGGAGGAGAGCAAAGAGCTGTTTAAAATATTCAACCCCTCTTCCATTAACTCACCATGTAAGGATGGGAACAAGACCTGCACTGTACATCTCAGGAGAGAGAAAAAGAGGGGGGTAGAGGGATCAGTCCTCTTTTATCCACTAGCCCTCAATTCCAGCTCAGCATTTTCTAAGTGATGTCATCTCTTTTTCACTCTCGCTTCACTGTCTTCACTTTCTCCCTCACCTCCATCTGCTCTCTCATCCCGGCCTTCCTTAGCTCTCTGCGTCTTGCACGCACATGTCCGCCTGCCTTTCCTCCGCAATTACACAACGTGTGGTGCATTACAATGTGTGATGCATCATGTTTGGCACCCATAGATCTCAATAAATCTGGAGATGTCCGCAGTCGCTCAAATGTTCAGCTGAAATAGGAAGTGTGGTTCTTGCTCGTTTGTTTCGCTGCAGACCTTCATCCCGTCTTTTATTTTTCTTCCACACTTCGACCGCACGGCAACGCTGGAGAAGACTGTCAACGACAAATGTTTTCTTTAAGACACCTTTCTCTGGGAAGGGCCCGCCCTCAAATGAGAATGTGTGGAGAATTTTTTAACTATAACAACATGTAAAAGCCAAAGCTTTATACTGTTGCACACCTGAACACGGTGGGAGAATGTGGTTAAAATGACACTCTAATCTATTTGTGAAGGAATGGCATCTTTACAAAGTGCTGGACTCCGTACTGCTCTAACTTTACATATTTTATTTTTTCTTTCCATGTTGTATTTTACTTATCGGTACAGCCTACCCAAACCAAACGCTTCGTGAAGCTGCTTGCTGCTTTGCATATCCGTTCAGGTGGGGGCGGAGCTCAGCCCGGCCACGGAGCTCAAACACAAAGGCAGACAACCACACTCTCTCTTGCGTTCATACGTACGACCACGGTGGAATCACCGTTTAACCAAAGCTGCGTGTCTTTGTGCTGCAGGAGAACAAGGAACAGTCTAGAGAGAAAACCCCTACAAAGAAAGGATCAGCTGGATCTGGTTTAACAGGACCGTATCTAACAAGCAGGAAGAACATCTGACGATGTCCCTTCACGTGGGGGAGTCTTTCAAAAAAATAGCTTAAAAACGATATAAACGGCATTCATCCTACCTCAGCAGTTTTCACATAAATGCTGCATTTTCTGCATTTTCTTCTTTGCAAAGAAGCAGGCCGTGCAGAAAGCGATACTTTAACATAAAAGTCTAGCCTTAGACTTCAACGTTCTTACTGGCTTTAATAACTCAGGTCATACCGTCATTATCATAGTCACACACACACCCATTACCACACTAAATCATCCTGCAACCAGAATAAATGTAATTAAATGTATGTTTCACTCATCTCCTGTTTTACTCCTGAACGAAAATGCTCACGTTAAAGTTTCTTCATTAATTTTTATCTGTTCTTGGTCACATTAATTTTGTGTAAAAATCTAACAATGTGTGAGATGAGCTCATTAACCAAGTATGTCTCAATGTGCTTCATGTGCTAAAACATCTCATCCAAAATGGTATATAACCAAAACTGTCGGGAAGCCTTAACCCAGTAATTTCAATGCCAGTTTAATGAGAAACAATTGTGGTAGGCATGCACAAGTATGTGTATCTCATTTTCGGAAGAACAGGGTATCCCCACCACAAAGAACTAAAAGAAAACAGGGATAGATTATTGCTTGGCAAACACCAAAACGTGATTACCCAACTTTCATGAGGGGTCTGTTCAGGCCAGGAGGAGAGAGACAAAAGGAATTCAGTCTCCCTCACTGTTGGTTATTCAGCTGTTTCTCAGAGGTCCGGACTGGGCAACAGCGAGAGGAGAAGAGGAAGAGGAAAATAAAGAGTAAAAAAAAAAAAAAAAAGAAAGAAAAAGAAAGTGGGAACAAGGTAGAGTGAAAAGCAGTGGAATGACTGCGTAACTTTGTTTTGTTCCAAATCAGATTGCTTTATGGCAACACAGGGGGCAAGTGGCTCCAGGGTATTTACTAAGGCCAGCAGGATCAATATTGACAGTCTCCTCAGTGACAGGCGAATTGGTTAGGTGAGAGAGACCGGACCCTCTGGGTTGGTCAGCCATTGCTGTGGGACACTTACTGTAACTTTGGCCTCGCAGCACAACTGGAGGGTCCGAGTGACCCCGGGAGAGGTCTCCCCACCCTCCCCCTCTATGGACTGTATTTTAGTGAGAGTACAGAGTCCTCTGCTGGAGCGGTTCAATCACAGATCATTACTTTGTCAAAACAGCTACCAGACCGCATTGGCAGATGCAAAGCCCAGCTTGTGTGGCAAACAACATCTCCAAGTGCCAGGTTCTCAGCGCTACAGTTGCTAGAGATGAGGCAAGGAAAATATGACAAACAGTAAGCAGAGTACTTTTGGACAAATGACCATTTATTAGTTCCCATTAAAACAGTTTTCACAACCAAACAGATTTATTGGTAAGTCCTACAAGCCAAGCAAAGATACAGTCTCTTACCAAAATTATGGCAAGAGGTGCTACCACAAAATACTGTAATATAACACCCTTGCAAATTCCATGTACTTGCTGAAACAACATCTCAACTGTTGTTTACCTAAAGTGGTCAATTAATCCAAGGGCAAACTCATAAAAGAGGAAATGATGTGGGCTGTTCGAGGAGTTGGATCCAACTAGCTGGGAGCTGAGGCTTTTAGGGGTACTATACCACGCTCCGGCGTGGCAGAGAAAGAGGAGTCTACAGGAAAAATGTGGAGAAGAGCGACAACGGAGGCGACAGACGAGAAGCTTTGTAAGACGGAAAGAACAAAGGAACAGGGTGCAGAGGCAAAGGTGCCAAAAAGAAGGAGAGAGAGGAGAAGGAGGTAGTAGAGAAAAGTGTGAGGAGGAAGGAGAAGAGGTCATCTGAGGCGATGGAGACTCTGTGGTGGGCTGGTTTCATCGATGATGGAGCTGGGCCACTCTCCTCCTCCACCGATTCTGTTCTGGCTCTGCTTACTGGACTGAAGCCTCACAAACGCACTAAACACATGTCTGCAGTCTCCCACACACATGCTCATTCTTCTTTACTCACACTTGTGTTTCTTACAGAAATAGAAGTGACATCACACTTGTCACATTTGAAATCAATACATGTTGCTCCCAGTGTAATATCCACGCACAAAGCGCACACACACAAACATATACGAGCGCCGAGATCCCGGTCGAATGGCTGCTTCAGAGTCCAAACCACTCAGTGACCCCTCCTCTCCTGGGGTCTAGCTTCTGCCTCTGCTTTTCGTCCTCCATGAACTTGTTCTGCATCTCCTCCATGGAGCCCTCCGCTGGTTTCCGGTCCTTTTCTGGGAAGATGTCAGGGAAGGTGAATGTCTGGCCTTGGGCCTGATGGGGAGACAAAGAAAGAATGCATTAAGATGAAATATGAGCTGGGAAAGCTTTATATTCCTACTGAATAAGGTCAGTGGATGTCTCATTTGTATTAAATATTATCGCATAAAAGGATTTTCTTGGAGAAGGGGACAAAGATGAACCTTATATGAACATTTCCCTCTCCTTATGAAGAAATTAGACACCTATTTGGAATTGAGGGCACAATTTGTCCCTGTATGTCTTTCTTCCAGTTACGCAAATCCCCTCTCTCTCTCTGGCATTTGATTTCTCCAACTCTCTCCCACATTTAATCTCTCATCTCTCCATTTCTCCGGTCTTGATTTAATCAGGAGGAAAGGATGGTATCCATTATTTATTCCATACCAACCCATCTCTGGCCATGGCTAATGCATGACTGGCCCAACTGGAGTCTGTGTCAGCCACTACAGTGCGTATTACTGTGTCATCGGGTGCAGGCATGCATACATATCCGTAGCCTATCCCTCTCAACCTTCTTCCGTGAACACCTGGCAAGGAAATTTCGCTTCTCAACTGCAGCAAAATCATAATCATCCTGACATTATTCAAATGATTCAAACCCATAAAAACCTGATGATCGTGTAGAGCTGCTGCTATATATATATATATATATATATATATATATATATATATATATATATATATATATATATATATATATATATATATACACACACACACACACACGAGTAAAAATAAAAATTTAAAAAAAATCAAAGAGTGCTTGGCTTTTATGCAGACTGCTAATATGATGAAAGATCTCCAACGCTGTTGCTTACAGTAACAGCTTCCACTTTATTATAAGAGTCAACTGTGACTCAAACCTTTCAGCTATTTAATACAGGCCTATCACAGTAAAATAAATTGTTTCAATGAACACAACTATCAATCAACAATTGGGTTTGAATATGTGAAATATTTTGTTTGGGGTCAGTATGTGGGCGTTAAAGAATGGTCTGGCTCTAATGTGAATGTAACTTTGTCTGTCTCCAACCCCCAAAATACCGAGAGAAACATGCATATAATTACCGCATAGCATGGTTTGATTCCCAAAGAGGGAAACAACATGCAGCTCACTGAGCCAAAGAAGCAGAACGGAGATGACTTTGTCTACTGTAAAAAGTGTTTGAGTGGGAATACTGTTATGGTGCAGACTGACATATGTTTTTGTTTTCTGGTGAAATTATGACCAAGGAAGAACATTAGGAACATAAACATGTCTCACTAGAAACATAAGACCAAGGCAGATTAAATGGCTACTCTTCTCTTACGGGAGTCCTAATAGCCCAACAGCGCCTACCACCCCATGGCAAGAAAGACTGGGTGGTTGGGCCTGTGCTCTGTTCGCGACTCCTTGTCACGTCCCCACTGAGAGATCAGCACTGCGTTTGGGCATTGCTGCAGTCGTATCCCTGCCCTGGTGGCGCAGACCACTAGGAGAGAGCTACAGTTGTCCACCGTTCAACACCGTTCTGCACATTCCCCTCCACAGTTCTGCTGACGGAGCAGGGCTGGGAGAGGAAGTCGCCTACCAACTGAGGAACAGTGCAATAATGACAGCACCTGAATCTGGGACACAGCCGGGCCTCTTCTCTCTGTCTGGAACATTCATGATCTTTTTTTTTTTTTTCCTATTATAGGTACATTTCTGTATAAGAATGCCAATCGTTTTACATAATAAAAAGAAAATTCCTTTTTTTCCAATCCATCTTTCAGCATTAGTAAGAGGTGTTTTTATTGATCTATTCATTTTTAGCTCAAATCTAACTTCGTCTGTGGTGGCTTATTCTAAATTGAAACCATTTTCATTCCATCCGTAACACAGGCTTGAACTGAACACCTTCCCATGTACATTTTAACTGTCTTATATCAGGCTTTAAGGGACAGCTAATGCAAAATATGCTCCACTTTCAATAAAAAGAACATCCATCTATGTCTCTCTTGCAGCCAAACCCCATTTCTAACGACGGGTTTCTAGTGAAATAGAGCTAACATGGTCCAGTTAGAAGGAGAAGGCAGATTCAAGCAAAGGCAGAGTTACTAAACTACGGAGAAGCGGCTGGAAACTGATGGCACGACAAAAGTTTGTTGTTCTTCTTGGCGCTCATCCACACTGCCATCGAGGAATCCACAGGTTATAACACAAATGCTGGATCGGGCCAAGGGAAGTTTAAGTTACAGCAGGAGCCAAGGAGGAGGAGGAGGCAAGGAGAAAGATGGTGATTAAAGATGCGGGACGGAGACTGGGCGAAGCAGTGCGTATGAGGGACAGAGGGAAAGGGCCTAACCTAGTGGTATAAACACCGGACCAGGAAACAAGATGAGCCATAAAGCAACGAACCAAACAAAACTTCACCCAACTTAAACCCAATGTTGTTGCATGACAAGTCCCAGTTAACAGCGCAGCCTTGACACCTTGTTATGTATACACTCGGTGAAGATTAATACTGGCCTCAGAGAGCGCGATTCACAAAAACAAAAAAGCTCTGACACTGGAATCAACAAAGTGCTGAAACTCATTAAACAAGTCTTATTGTAAGCAGCAGGCCACGCCCATATGTGCGTGTGCGCCTGTGTGTAAGAGTGTGCGGATGTCTCACACCGTTTGGACACATTTCCACATTAATAGTAACCACAAGCAGAGATCATTTATATTTCTGATTGAAATGTATACATCGCCCCACGGCAGAGGCTACGTCGAGGCCACCTCCACCTCCTCCTACTCAGTGTGATCAATCTTGTGTCTACCTCTCATTGAGCATCAGAGTGGTTTATGACGGGGACGGAAGCCTGGTCAAGGAGGACAACAGTGGACAAAGACAGCCAGACGTCATGTAAGCAGCTATTCTTACTCTGCCATCATCTTCCCTGTGCTCCCACCAAAATCAAGCCGGCATCCAGAAATACCGAGAAGAGGCCCCACACTGCTAGCAATGTAAATATACTCTTATTCTGGACATGAGCAACCTATTACACCAAGAATTTGGATCTCAATTGGGAAAGGAGGAGAGATTGTTAGGGACAAGGATCTGGGAGTTGAAAGGGAAAAGGAAAATGTTGTCACTGACTCTCTACCAAACCGTTTTATGTTCTCCGTTTGTGTGTATCTGTGTGGTTCCTTACTGAAATCTAATTCAGTGTCTCGTGTTCTTCCAGGAAGTGTGCATTTAGTATCGTCAGTCTGCTCTCTGCCAATTTCGAGGACCATTGTAAAGACTTGATTGGGGACAGCTGTCGAATTAGGCAAAACAACTGGTGTCCTCATTGTTTTCTTAGCAGTGGCATACAGCAGAAACTGAAAGGCTTGCGTGTGGTAAGACTCCCGGACACAAATGCACTTGATTTAATCAAATGTAGGTTTTGTGTAAGTGTGCACGAATGCAACCGGGTACAAAAGGAGGTTTTACGTAAAGACGTACAGGAAAGAAAAAAAGTAGGCAAACGAGGGGCATATATCTTTGCACGCTTTGGCCCGCGTAGAGGGTTGACCCACCGACCTGATAACTATAAGAATATAGAGAAGCCGCGTGAGAACGTGAGAGCGTACAGACGATAAACATGACCTGGTCCTGGACAAAGCACAGAACACTGCCAACATACTTTCAGACCAAACTGTCAAAAAACAAATGGACTGCTAATAAGTAAAATTGTGACTTCCATTAAGATAATTTGAATAAAAGTGAATGTATGAGGAAAATATGCTCTGACTAATCTTACACAATTAGGGCTGGATGTCGTTGGGGATTTCCTGAACTGACTGGGTCACCGGGTAATGTGATTCAATATCGCTTTAATTTATGTAATTTAATTTCAAAACAAGTTTTGTTTAGTTATGTTAAATATACCATAGCAGTGTCTTTTACTACCACAACTTTACTGTATTTCAGCAACAAAATGCTGTGTGTTATCACTTGCCCTGTTACCACGATTGAAATACGGACAAAGTCTGCAAAACTCGCCACAAGTTGATGACGAGCCCCCGACTGACCCAACTCTCAATCAATCACATTAAAAATACATTTAATGCCTTATATAAATTCTCCTGGTGTGATACAAAAAAACCCACCCCCTTCGGAGTTGTCATGGTTCCGCATGAGCCTCGACCCGGAGGTTAAATGGTCGGCGCGTGGCTGAGACGGAGACTCAACGAGACCGTCTCACTGCTACATCGTCATAAACTGGCCATTGGATTTAGACGCCCGGCACGCCCGTTCGAACACAGAGGACAAAGGCAAAAAAGCCGATCATTGACACACAAGCCGGTGCCATGTTTCAGGGCACGAATTCGCGTGACCAGAAGGACGTAGAATACTAAAGTAGAATATTAAAAGATTGATCCACGAATTTACAAATCAATATGGGACCATTCAAACAAAAATCTATATTAATTGATGAATCAATTTTTTAAAACGCATCCCTGTATACAACTTCAGATTAGACTCTCTTTTACACATTACACACACTTTTACACATTACACACACTTTTAAACACCAAATGCAACAATATTTATGGATTTGAAATATATGTTAGTAATTTGTGACTGATTTGTAGGCTGTAAATATATTGGTCCATTTGATGACCACACTTACCTAGATCAAAGAAGGGAGGACATGAAAAGACTGAACACTAAACGCTGGGCTTACAAACTACAACCTACATCTGAGCCGCATGTACAGATGAAGCGGTGTTGATGATGAGGAAAGACATACTTAGTGGCAGTCTGTTGGTCAATCTTAGTCAAAGCCCAGCAAGATCTGGGCGCACCGGTGCGCTGGTGGAGTGAAAGAGGTGTTCCCATTATGGTCGAATTCATTCCCACCACATGTTAGGAAATCCTGGCAGACTAAATTGGGAGAAACCACGGTGATACTGGGTTTAGTGCGAGGGCAACGTCAGCTGAGCGTGTGGGACTCACTCTACTTTTCCTGTTTCAGACACTCATGCATATTGACACTTTATGCACTTAGTAGGTCGTCGCTACACCAAGATAAGAGCTCAAGTGTGTCCTCCGCTTGTTTGTCAGCAAAATCACTCAAAAGAGCGAAGCCTAATTTTGCCTTATTTCTCTGAATTCATAAAACAGGACAGTTTGGCTGTAGGTCATTATGGTTGGTGAGTGTATACCTGCAGGTCATCTAAAGCCAAAATCAAAATGTTGATCTAGTATAAGAAAAAGTAACACAAGTGTCAGGTACAACATGTTTAGGAGTATGATGAAAATGTCTTTGCCAGGTGTTTTGATCTTTGTGTTACTTAAAACATCTGCAACGGTGCCTTTAAAGCAGGTTTGTTGCTTAAGAAAAAAAATGTGATCTTTCAATTATTTCTATGATTAGGATAATATCAAAGGGATTAAAAATACAGTATCTAAAAGATATGCATACAATGCAAGAACAATACCAAAATAAATGAAAAAAAAAAAAAAAAAAAAAAAAAACCAAAAAGGAAACACGTGGACAAGGGAGGTACACCCTTACACTGAGAAGAATGGGCAGGCAATTAGCCTTCTCCGTCTCCATTTTCTTCCCTGCTGTAGCAAAGTTAGTTTATGTTATTCTCTCCACTCTATCATCTCTGTTTCCATCATTTTTCTCATGTTTACCAAAGACAAAGAAGATTACTTTTTTTCCCTTTAATTCATCACAAGAGCGACAGGCAGGATAATACTGAATGACTCACTGCTCCCACAATAGATGTTGCCACAGCTTGTGGCGTGCATTGTTGCACAGACTTCAGTCACAGATAATAAAATTCTTTGACAACTATTGGTATGCTCAGTTTTAATTGAAGATGTTAGTCTTTGCAGGTCTATAGAATCTCTCCAAATATGAGCATTTTCATTAACATCTACAGCAGGGCCAAAACGTCCTTAGTCAGCCACTGGTTGAGCAAGTTCTCCTACTTAGAACGATGAGAGGTCTGTAATTTTAATCATAGGAACACTTCAATGAGAGACAAAATGAGAAAAAAAAATCCAGAAAGGATTTTTAAATCATTTATTTGTAAATTATGGTGGAAAATAGGTATTTGGTCACCCACAAAAAAGCAAGATTTCTGGCTCTCACAGACCTGTAATTTCTTCTTCAAGAAGCTCTTCTGTCCTCCACTCGTTACCTGTATTAATGGAACCTGTTTGGACTCGTCATCTGTACAAAGACACCTGTCCACAGCCTCAAACAGTCAGACTCCAAACTCAACCACGGCCAAGACCAAGGAGCTATTGAAGGACACCAGGAAGAAAACTGGAGACCTGCAAAAGGCCGGGAAGAGTGAATCTACAACAGGTGAGCAGGTTGGTGTGAATAAATCAACTATGGGAGCAACTGTAAGAACATGGAAGACATACAAGACCATTGATTATCTCCCTCCATCTGGGGCCCCTGCAAGAGCTCATCCTGTGGTGTCAAAATGATCACGAGAACGGTGAGCACAAATCCCAGAACTACACGGAGGGACCTGATGAATGACCTGCATAGAGCTGGGACCAAAGTAACAAAGGCTACCATCAGAACACTGAAGATGGAACGCCGCTGGGTCTTCCAGCATGACGATGATCCCAAACACGCCGCTCGGGCAACGAAGGAGTGGCTCCGTGAAAAGCATTTCAAGGTCCTGGCGTGGCCTAGCTGGTCTAAAGACCTCAACCCCATAGAACATTTGTGGAGGAGATGAGAGTCGGTGTCAGGCAGCGACAGCGCCAAACATCACTGCTCTAGAGGAGATCTGCATGGAGGAACGGACCAAAATACAGCTACAGAGTCTGCAGACCTAGTGAAGACGGACAGGAAACGACCTCTGTCATTGCCAACAAAGGTTATGTTACAAAGTATTGAGTTGAACTTTTTATTGACCAAACACTTATTTTCCACCAACATGTACGAATAAGTTCTTTAAAAATCCTACAATGGGATTTCCTGGATTTTTCTTCTTTTTTTTTTTTTCTTGGTTTTGTTGAAGTGCACCCGCAATGAGTATTACTGACCTCATCTTTCTAATTTGGAGAAATTGCACAATCAGTGGCTGACTAAAGACTTTTTGGCTCCACTGTGTAGAAAAACCTGTGTCTGTACATTTCACATCTAGTCGCTCAGCGTAATATTGCTTTATCAAGGAAAAACAAAAGAGAGCAACAAAGAAGGCAGCGAAACATATGAAGCTTGATTATTGTAAATGGACAGAGCGGTCATGCCAATTACCTTACAAACATTAATGAGCCTCTCACCTAAAGCCTCAGATTTTTTTTTTTTAAATGCCAAGAGCAGAATGAAAGATGACAAGTCACCTGCGAATAGGTCAAAGACATAATTGGAATACCCAGAGGGGGTGGAGCCTGCTAAAGTGACATTAAATAGCCAAGTAAGAAAGTCAAAATCTTGATATGACACAAGGACACAGAGCATTTTGTTCTTTTTTTCATTAAAACAGAACATGAGCAAAGGAGCTAAGTAAAATAACGCCCCTGTAAAAGACAGATAAGTAACAGTGAAAGTGGGCCACTCTAAGAGCATCCTGCTGTGGGTTCATTCAGGGTCATGACCCCGGCACTCCCTCCAATTACAAAGACATCTCCACATCCCGCCAGTGGTAAAATAACTTTCTGAGCTTTGGCTAGAAGCAGTGTGTTTTTCTACGCGCCTCTGTGTCATATCAATGATGGCATTTGTTTTGGGTCTCATTGTTTGCTTGTTTTTAAATAAATATATTACGTAAAGTACTAATTATATTTCAAAGCTTTGAACATGTTATCAAGATTCAGCATCCATATGATAATCATAAGCCAAAGCCTTTAAAATTGAATGTGTAATCCTCTGTGACACACACCAGTTATGACAAAACTGATTAGTCAAAAACATTATGACAAGTCTAATGACGCTTAATGATTAATGCTCCTCTGAATCATGGAAAGAAACGGTTGCTTTCAAGACTGCAGCAGAACGGCTCGACTGTGGATGAATGACTTTTTGTCTTTTGGCTTTATTTGAGCACTGCACCCATATGTCCCACCTCGTCAACTTTGCTGAAGTTTGACAAATGGCCACACACAAGACTCTGCAATGACAACCGCCAGCCATGATTCAAACCACTTTCACCCAATAAAAGTAATATATGCAATATGCCTCTACTATCTGTTATCTCAGGCACTGAGGTCACCAAGATAGTCAAGCTCCTGGGTGGGCAAGGCACCAGTGGTGGATAAGGCTCTGGATGTTGTGGGGCTGTCTTAGTTGGCAACATTGGGGACAGTGCCTCCGGACTGGCAGGCTGGGGTTGTGGTCCCCCTCTTAAAGAAGGGCGACAGAAGGGGGTGCTCCACCTACAGAGGGATCACACTCCTCAGCCTCCCCCCTTGTAATGTTTAGTCAGGGGTCCTGGAGAGGCCACGAGCAGCAGAAGTAAGTTTTCTCTGCAGGGTCTCATGAGAGTGATTCAATTCATTTATTTGTTTTTAATGCGTCACAAACGGGAACACTGCTTTAACCTGCTCTGTCCTGTCCCTCCATGTTTGGAAGAGTCCTGGTGCAACAGTATGACTTTTTCTTTTTTTTTTACTGTGTAAGAAAATGGATACATGGAGAGAGCAGAAAAAAGTGACTTCCACTCAATGAACAGCAGTTAATTATCTTTGGTTAACTATGTTCACACCATGTGTGAAGGCATCCTTCTTCTTGCTTCTTCAGATCTTATTGGCACTATTTTTGTAAGGACACCTAATTGCATTATTTAGGTCCTTTTGATTTGCAAGGTTCACCAAGTCTAAATTAAACAATAGGATTGCTTTTTTTTTTTTTTTAATTGTTGACAACAGCAAGTGAGAATAATGACTCCAGCAGAACCTACACAGCCTCGTTGCAAAAATGTTAACATATTGCCCAATCCTACTGTTCATGGAGTTATACACCACAAAAATGCGCTTTAACGTCATCCAACTTTAAGGTACAACAAGATCCCAATGCTAATGTGTACTTGATTAGTGTAATGAAGAACAGAAGTCAAGCAGATGGGTAAACACTGCCTCTGGTGTTCAACTGAAAATACTTAATGATCTATCGCAGGAACCCCCTGACATACTAGTGCAGGGCGTCCAATGGTACAGAGGCACATACTTCTGCCCAGAGACAAACAGAGGGAGTGAAACAGTGTGTGTGTGTGTGTGTGTGTGTGTGTGTGTGTGTGTGTGTGTGTGTGTGTGTGTGTGTGTGTGTGTGTGTGTGTGTGTGTGTGTGTGTGTGTGTGTGTGTGGTAGTTTTCATGTCTGGGCATGCCGGCTCCCAGCCTGCTACTGGAGACATTAGACCCTGGTAACAGAGCTCTCAGGAAAAGATCATCATCTAAATACACACCCAGCCACCCACAAAGACATCCACATCCATCTGGTCTTGAACTGGACACTTGGAGAATAACAGCAACAGCAGCAGCGAATAACACCACAAATAAATGAGTGAACATGAGCAGTAATGACCAACGAAAAATTGTAAATCCAAACTGCCCTGAGTTTTACCGACCCGGCTTCAAAACCGTGAAGCCAATTCACACCTCCTCTGTCCTTCCAGTCCACCCCCATCATACCCATCAACATTTGCATAAACATATACGTAAACAGCTGTTCACGATTATTATCCCCTTCATGTATGTCATTCACCCCACATCCCCCACGATGTACCCCATTTCTGTCTTGCCAACACATGTAAACAACCCTTACATACCATCCCCCTCAATTTCAAGTATCCCCTCCACCAACCCTGCCCCCCCCCTCAGCTTCAGACCCAAACATCTAGGCTATCAAACACGCACGCTGCTGGACCCTTATACGAAACCTCACACACACTCACATGAACATAAACATCCAGGCAATGCCCCTGCCCCCTCCCCAACTCTGACAGGAATGCGGGGACCAGCTGGTGGGGAAAATAAAAAACGAAGAAGCATACCAAAACAGGAAATGCATCAGCAGAGGCCTATCAGAGGGTTTTATCAGGTCAGTGGCAGCCCTGCTGAGAACATGGGTGGCACCACATGCTTATTGGCTGATCAAAGTGGCAGCTGTGTCAAAAGGTCAAGAGGTCGGGGGTAATCAAGAAAAGGTTAGGAGCATGCGTGCTCGTGAATGTGTGTTTGTGTTTCTATGGCCATCTATATAACGAGAAAAGTGGAGGACATACTGGAGAGATCAGGGTGACGGTAGAGGATGCTGCAGGCAGCGATAAAGTTAGAAACGAAGAAAATAAGATGAAGACGAACAGTGAATACAGAGGAAGAGACTGTTGGGGTTCTAAAGGTGCTTTATCTTTCCATTTTATTTATGTCTGTATTACATCTGCCATCTTTCACTCCTCTGCTTGTAAAACAAATGCCAGACTGACATTTGTTGTTTCTTGTCCTTTGCAGAAATAGATTTACAGCGAGGAAATGTTCTTACAGTTATATACGAATATACGAACCAAATTTGTACTTGAAGAGTCAAAATGTGTGAAACGAAGAGACGAGAGCTTCCACTGAAGCCATTCAAGAAGAGGTTTGCGTGTGAGATTCCAAACAGGACGGTTAAGACCCTGCTCTGTTCTCTATAATTCATGCTCTCTCGCCACTGAGCTCTTATGAAACCGACACTCACACACAGCCGCACACAAAATTTTACTTAGGAGTGTATTTTCCAAAAAAGGAGGTGTTTTTTTTTTTTTTTTTGGGGAAGGATGGGGGGTGGGGGATTCAGAAGAGCCTGATTACCAGGAAAAGCTTCTCCTTGTATTGGCCTCACCACCAACATACACAGATAGATGAATGTGCACATGCTTATTAGTGTATCAGCCCATTCCTTTCTTCCTGAGATTTACACACTGTCAGACTTCACTGCAAGACTGGCTGAAGGAAGAATAAGGATTTTATAGCATGTTTACCCTCTGTTCAGACCAATTTCTCTAAGACTAAGAGGAATGAGGGGGCTGCCTCTCCGCCGGCCCCATGACCTGCGTCTCCCTCTCAAGACGTAGTGGGCGATTGGGCCCATCCGCTGTCCATGCATGCAAGAGTCTTCCCATGCTCAGTTACAGATCATTGCCCAAAACTTCTCATCTTCGACACCTATCCCTTTCTTATTAAACATGCTGAGAAAGATATTAAACCCTTGCCATTGCCACTGACATTGAGATTTCACGACTGGAACCCACACGTTCCCCGACGTCGACTCCATCACATCCTTGCAGAGGGCTGCTGGGAGGGGGTGCAGGCACTGATGAATAAGGTCCTTGGCGTGTTGTCTTCCTTCTAAACTTCCAACTAAAGCATCACAGCTGCCAGTGAGCGAGAACATGGTTTTATTATTTATTAATTATATTATCCAAATGTCTCATTATTAGAGCACAACTGTAACAAGTCTTTAATCTGTCCCTCATAATTGTCATTGAATATTGTGCTTGTATTGACGTTGTCAACTAAAGACTTAGTATTTTCTTTTAGGTTTATAAGCATTTACCTGGATTGTTGTTTTTTTTTCTTGAAGATAAAATAAAAAAAAGGAGGAACTGAAGGTTGTTCAAACTATATGTAAGAGGACTACGTATAATATACGTTCTCTTCCACCCTTAGACTACGGTGCCGGCCCTAGGCAATGCTATCAATAAATTAATCAACAAAAACATAACAGTGTAGGGTTTTTTTTGTTGTTTGTTTTTACTTTACACTGTTCCCTTGAGTGTCTGGCAGGAGGCCATGATGCAATATACCTTAATAAGAACTAAACCTAAGGGGACAGAAGTTGTGTTTGTGCGTTTTTTTAAATTAATTCTGACCTTGATGGTTTATTAAAAGGAATAAACAAAACAACATTAAAGTTATTTAAATAGGATAAGCATGATTGTCTGCATTTAATTTTTCAAACTATTAAGCATGAATAGGCCACATCTTTGTTGTGAGTTTCAAGCTACCCGGACAGTTAAATTGGCCCTTTATCTACTGATTTTGACTGATGCGCATGACTCAAACAATAACAAATTCATATCTGAACAGAGACTGGTTTACACAGAAAAACTGGTTTCAGAATTCCTTGAGGAAGAAAATTGTAAGCTTTATATTATTTTTCATCCAAGCCCAAGTTAAGGATAGAAATGAGAGCAATATGAAGAGGAAGGGAGAACTGAGAGAAAAGTTGCAGATGTTAAAAATGTTAATTGGTGTGATAAGCAAGGGTGAGGCAGATCGGGAAAGGGAAGGAAGTAAAGCTGTAGATGGGCAAGGCTGTGTGAGGAAAGCCTGCGTTTGCGTGACAAGGTAAAAAGGGAAAGGGAAAAGGGAGGGCTGGAGACCAGGGGCGATCATGATCCAAAATAGTTGAAAATAATAAAATTCCACACAGATAAGCAAGATTTCCCATTCAGACCTGATTCAGCACCTCCAGCCCCCGTAGAGCAGAGGCTTCCACCCCGATTGGAGAACAAGAACGAAACTGGAGGGGTAACGGGGCTTCGTAATGCACCTCCAAACACACACTACTAACATATCTATTGTTAAGCAACAGAGTGGAGATGAAGGGAGCCTATTAAGAGAAAGTATACAGCAAAACGTTGCCATCTAGTGTCAGTCAAACAGAGAGGAGACTGAATACAGCTGTTCTCCCCAAACCCCTCCCGTCCCCTTTTTTCAGCTGTGTCACACAAGTCTTCCGTGTTTGCCAATCAGTCTCTAACAATGTTTGTCTCTCTTTCTTTTCAGCCGTCTGTTCTCCTTCGGTACAAGTAATACCTTCCATGTGTATTGAATGGGGGTGGAGAAAGCAGCAGAAGAAACCGTAGGGAACTGGCAATTTGGATTGAGCTACCATTTATTGTACACATGTTGGCCAAACCCTGTATCTTTTGTTCTGGGGTTTATTAGGTCAGAATAGCGCTTTGGGGCACAGGGTGAGAGTGACGGCCGCAACTGTTGTCTGCTGCATTGCCGTCGGTGACAAAAGCATCTCAAAGAAACCTTGACACCTTTTGAAATAATTTGATGAAAGTGTGGCCAGGAGGCATGCATGACAGAGCCTAAACCGGTTGTGTGTGAGAAACAGGTCTGCTTTTAAAACATTCAGACCTAATGAAACATGTGTGCGTTTCCTTTTCAAGTCTGGCTCAAAAATTAGCTTCAAATTTTCAAGACAAATTCATTACTTTTTTTTCCTTTTTTTTTTTGCACCGTTGCAGTTTTTTTTAAACACAAAGCCTTAGATCTGATGGCGTTTAACATTATCGTATGATGTAAACGATTACATATTTGCATTTCATGATTATCAGTTGTTAGTAAAAGGATAACATCTTGGATGATTCATTCAAAGGTTTTCAACTACTTCTAATACTTTGTGCAGACTCTTCCCCAAATCTGACATGAGATTTTGTTAGAAAAAGCTTCTCAGGACAGGGATTCATTTTCTATTGTTTTCCAAGATGAAGCAAGGCTGCAAATTAAACTGTCCCAAGAGGACAATCACAACAACGAAGAATCTGTAAAGCAGTGACTACGAAACGGTATATTACTGTGGATTCCAATTTTTGTACAAAACTGTGACTAATGTGTTTGCTTTAATTAACACTATGATTCAACACAGATGCAGCAGCATTTACAAAACAATCAAGCGAAATTAAAACACTTGAGCGGGAATGTCTGACTTTTCTTCCTTTTCTTCTTCAGCATGAGGAGTCCATAACTTACTTACAACAGCTTACTGTGGAATAAAGTGAAGACATTATTGTCAACTGCACTGTATTGGCGTGGGTCTTCTAAGATGACAGGTGAATTTGTAGCTTGGCAGTGTGACTTCAGGTGAATTGTTGGACAGCTGGACTTTTAAATTATTTATTGCATTTCATCTCTTTGTGAGAGACGCACGTCCCTCTTTTTTCACATAAATAAAATCCCATCCAGCACAATTATCCCCTTTTTATTTATGTGATGTTTTAATGTGTATGTAAAGCACTTTGAATCCCCTTGTTGAACTGTGCTATACAAATAAACCTGCCTTGCCTGAAAAGCCTTACAATTTAAAGTGTGTCAAAGCGCTTGCCTTGAAAAACTGGATTGGCTCATTTCCTCCTGATTTTTTTTGTTGCTCTATTTCAATTAAACTGAAAGGGAAGGTTAACTTTGGCAGCTGCCACCCAGGTGGAAACCAAAAAGGATGTGCAGCAAGACCCCTGTACTAAAAAAGAGGAAAACCTATACCCACTTTGCTTAAGTTTGTAGATAATCCTACCCTGAATTTAAGATGAATTACCATTTGCTAGTTGATACCATGACTGACAAAATACAGATTTTTTTTTTATTGTTCATTTTGAAGAAGTGGGGAACCGCCTCTGCCACTTAACCAACTTTAAGCAAAGACCTATCATTTGTACCATACAATTTTTGGATTGTGTCCTGCTTGCTGTGCACTCTACCCTGGTGTCCAGAACAAGGTATTTCTTGCTGTCACAAAAACATACGTGGAAACAAAAGAACAGCAGAAAAACTCTGGACATAAATATCTGCGCATACGCTAAATGGAGAACTATTACAGCGGAGGCGCAAAAATCCCAAATAATGAGAACACTCGCAACTTTTACTCATGCGCAATCAAAATCACCATTTGATAGCTTTCCACGCTCGCTTTAAGCACTCAACCCGCTGAAGTACTGCGATTGACACCAGCCACCAAAGCTCGCTTGCAAACGAGCTCCCACTACAAAGAGAAAGGGGACGGGAAAAAAAAAAAAACAAAAAAAAAAAAAACTTGCCCCCAAAACTCCTGACAACCTTTTCATTTACATGCCAGGCAGAGTGCTTCATTGTAAATATTTGACTGACAATGTTATTATCAAACAATGATTGAAAACATTCAAAAATGACTATAATTTGAATAGGGGGACCCCTTCCACGAAACGGAGAGCAACGGCGTGTTTACGAAGCTCCCAATTAGAAGCATGGTTTGACTGGAAACGGTGGGATAGCACACTTCAGCTGTGACGGACCGGGAGAGTCCAACAGGAGTAAACCACAGTGACTAACGCGTATTTCGACCCGGCTGAATCTTAGTTTTAATTTACCTTTTAAAGGCCCCCAAAAAAAGAAAAAAAAGCCACACAAGTTTTCCTAATAACGGTGCTGTTATCTTTTGGATAAATACCGGCCGTATTATCAAAACACCTGATAATAATGTTATTGTAAAAGAACTGTGAACCAGACAAGAAATCTGTCCATGAAGTAATGTCTACAACCAAGGTCAAAAAGTGCAATCCAGAATCACATTTTCCAACATCCACCCTTTACAGCATCAAACTGTCGGAACAATATGAGTTGACTGCGAAAATCTGAACCAAGTGTTACTCTAAGCACAGCGGTGCGTAAAAGCTGTCTGGGTTTAAACACACCGATCCTTCTGAACAGCAGTCAGCCTGTAAAAGCAATGAGATGAACTTAAGATTTCACATTTTGTACTGCTGTTTTTGTCATTGCAGCACCACCACCCTGCCTCACACTATCAGTCTCTTCCTCTTCCCTCGATTGCTTTGCCCGATCTCTGGACCTCCCTACTCTGGCATGACTCCATCGTGGCCTTAGTCACCTCGTGTGTTTACCCGTCTCAGCCCCTCACACACATATAAACACTTTCCCACACGTAATGCACATTTCACACGTGCATTTACTGTTTCTTCCACCAATACCGGGGTCCCACCCCCCCAAGCCTGAGGAAAATGGCCGTCACGGAACCCCGCTGACGGAAGCCGTCCCCCTTTAACCACAGACCGAGAGTAAAGAGCGAGAGACAGCGCACAAATGTATTACTGCTGCAATATTAGCTGATGAAGGGAGAAGGGGAAGAGAGAGGAGGGGAGCGGGGAGGATGAGGGCTGTTGAACTGGGGGGACCGCGGTGTGAGCATCTACCCACAGAACACTCTCCCACATGTGGTGTCAATTAGGAACAATCTTGTTTTCTCCCAACCGCTGCAAAAGAAAGCAGGGCTTTTCTGGGGATCTGTGTGTGCGAGTGCACAGAAGAAAGTGAGGTAGAACAGAGAGTTGAGGGACATGATTTTATGGAGGCCTGCCAGAAAAATAGGCCGGATATTCAGTTTTATATCAAGGCATTGGAAGCACACGGAGCCTGCATGATCGCTGTGCACTGCTAAATGAGCATTACTGGAGAAACTTGTGACATGACTGCGACTCGAGACCACATGACGCATAAAAAAAACAAACAAAAAAACAAAAAGGGTTCAATGCACAAGAATGAAGCATGCATCTCAGGAGTGTGTGTTGTTCAGGATCCTCACACCTGTCATTGTTGTGCATGTCTTGTATGACAAAGGTAAAACTAAAACGGAGAAATGTACACACACACATGCACACGTGCATGCACACGCGCCACTTCCTTGCTGTCAGACAAGAGGAAGTCTCTTCTTTAAAAGATTCATGGTTGGTTCAATTGTACATCCTCCTTCAAACTGTTGTGTTTAGACAGTTTTCATTATTCATCCATTTCCAGATTGATGGTTCCCAGTCGGGTGAGCGCCGCAGCGTAAACAAGTAACTACGCTGCTGTTGATTTATCTGCGTCAGATCAGAACACCACGCATAAAACAAAGGTTCTTTGTTTTTCACGTTTGCATCAAAGGCTTAAACAAGTGACTTATTTGATATTTTGGGAGAGGCATTTCTGGGTCAGCCTACAGCAAAATCTGCAGTGAATGAGGCGGAGTTGACACGCCACTACCATCGTACACGTAATTGCTTACATTTAATCTATGGCACAAGACGTGAGCACAGAAAGGAGAACTATACCAAGTCAATACTTGCTATAATAACTCTGGCATGTGATAAAAGAGAACTTTTCATCCACAGGTTCTCCAAGAACCCAGACTGCTGCTTTCTAAAGAGGGCAGCCAGAGTGCGAGAACCACATACAAGAGCCATGCAAAGCAGAGATATACCACTGCACAAGTACATAAACATCCTTGTTAAAATGTATGTGTGCATAAGGAGGAGTGAGTTTGCAACCTCACGTTACCAAAGGACTGCTGCCCTTCAAGACTGAGGAAAAAAACAAAACAATCCACCATCTCCACTCCTCCAAAACAGTCTATGACACTGGTGTTGAGGGCTAAATGTATATTATATATTAACTAAAAAAAAAAACAAAAGGCCCGGGTGTTTGTGATTTGTTACTGAAATGAAGTAGGTGAGGTGTCTGTGGACCACACTTGAGTTGGTGAGGCAGTCTTGGTTCTTCCAGCACCTTTCAGAAATTGACAGCGTGTTACATCTAGTAAAATTAGCAGATGACTTGCAACGGACCAATGATCTGAACTGCAGCAGTGACGGTAGTCAACAGAAATGGACCTTTGGCTGTCATTTACATGTATATGCCTTTCAAAAGAATCTGACTTTTTGTGTCGTTAAACAAACAGCAAACGACAGTGATGCCCAAACTTTCTTTCAACACTATTATTTAAGTCTCAATATTGCAAAAAAAAAAAAAAAAAAAAAAAAAAAAAAGAATCCCACTCTGTTTGACCCAAATGAACATGAACGTTAGACAGCTCTTCTCAATGTTTACTACATCGTTTTGGGCCGTGCAGCAGCTGCAGCTCGTCATTCCCACACACAGCAGGCCACAGAGATGCCGGTGAAGACAGTGTTGATGTTACTATGCATGTTACTATAAAAAGTCAAGCAAGAAGCCTGTAGGAGTTCTTTACAACACAGACATTCTGATAAGCATGATGATGAAGAAAATATGTATTTTCAGCTGCAATCCTTGTATGCTTTGTGCAATTAAGCACATGACAAGCCAATTTAAAATTTTCATAACGATATATCATGATGACTTAAGTCACAGTTATGGTACTGTGACTTTTTAAGTCTTTAACATAAAAAAAAAACGTTCTGAATGAAGGCAGGCCATCACTTTAAACAGATTGAAGGAGTCATTCATTTCCAAGAAAAAGTCGGTATGTGTGTTTCGTGTCGTCTCACCAACTGAACATAGGCTACTTTATAGTCTGGCTGCTTGACCTTCTGATTGAGATGGTTCCTCTTCTTATTGGACCCTGAGAAAACACAGAGAACAGCAAGTTTTTCTTTTGTTGCAGAAGAGAGACGAGAAAAAAAATGAGTGCAGCACTGTGGATGAGGAGCAGCTATGAATGGGTTATGTGAATAATAACGTCATGATAATTACATTTTTCTAACTTGCAGAGATTCTGTTTTGCAGTTTTTAATTACGATATCGTCTCACTCAGAATTCCCAGATATCATCAATATTATATGGCAATGCTGCAGATATTACATGAAGTCAGGATATAAACATCAGAGCTGCAACAATTTACCAAGTAAAGCAATAAAGCCAAAGTACACTCCATTTACTTGCACAGCATTTATATCACTGCATTCTTGCCTTTTTTCCCCCTGTAGAAAACAAAATCCTTAGTGTGACCATCTGGTAAAGCAGGACCTATTCTTGTTGACGCGGGAGTGAAGGTTAACCTCATCCCCAACTGAAGATGGGGTGATTACATTGTCTTCTCTCCTGTCAGACCTCTCCGAGTCTGAAAGACAGGGGACTTGGGCAGCTGCTTATTGTTGGTCTATGCATGTATTTGTGTGTGCACTAGCCTTGGTTTATCTCAATCAACAAAAACATTTTCGCTTACCTTTAATTAACTTATTGCAGGTATCTAAATCTGCCTGTATGAAAATATTTAAATCACTGATGGATAATGGCGTGTCATCAAATTTCTGCCTGAGACACTGATCTCAATAAGACCCTGGTGGTCAAGTCAACAGGGCCTTTGAGAAACTGCCATTGCCATGGCAACAAGTTTATGACATGAAAAACAAGGGAAACATTCCACTGTAATGACTCATACGTGTGTGTGTATATATATATGTATGTGTACGTGTGTGTGGTACGTGAAGCTAGTAATCACTAGCCAGGCAGTCCACAGCTCAGGGAAAACCCTAAGCAAGGTTGTAAAACACCCCCTCCACACCATCATGGGTAAGTGGAGGCCCCTGTGTGGGTTGGAGACAGGGGTAAGAAAGACTATGTCCCTGCCTGTGTGTGTGTGTTTGTGTTTAAGTTGCTGAGGAAATCCACAGGGAAATGCAACAACCTTTCAAAAGACCAAGGTAAGACCGTGACAGGTCAAAAAAACACGACATAAACACACACATGCACAATTTCACACCTTGAAAAGACGCAAAGTTATGCTTCTTCCACTTCGTGTAGCTTTTTCCTAACACATAAAGACGTACAGACAGAGCTTTCATACAATACTCGCAAACGCAAGCACAATTTCTCCCACTTTGAGATTGCGGTTTGGCAACCAGCTATCACGTTACAAATCCCAGACTGGAGAGGTAACCATGGTAACTACTTTCAAAATAGCCCTGCTGCACAAGGAGAGAAGAAAGGGTTGTTTTGCACCCCTTACTCTCCTCAGCCTGGTCGCGTCTTTACACTGCCAATGGAGTGGAACCTCTGACGCAGACAGGGATACCTTCTGTGACGCACCTCGGGATAACCGGGGGCCCTGAGCCGCCCTTTCTTCTCTTTCCCACTCTTTTGGTTACCGTTTTCCTTCAGCTCACTTTACCAAGGGGTGCTCTTTCCACCCCAAACCTCTAAAGACACAACCCTAATAATATTAAATGGTTCTCCATATAGGGTGAGCTATGCAAGGGCACCCCTGTCAAACTTCCGCTCGGCATGACACCTTAGTCTCTCCTCCAGAGGTAGAGGGGGATCCTTTTGGTCCTTCAGACACAGCAGAGAAATTGACGCGAGTATCAGCACCATCGGGCCATCCAAATATCCTCTCTCCATTTCTCCAAAAACTTGAAAATTCCAAGAATTGTAAGAAGCCCCCAAATTAGTCCATGCAAACCTAAGCTGTTTCTTTTCCCATAAAAAGCCAATAGGATTATTAAATCAATGGTATAACACTAGTCATGTGTCTATAATCATTCTTGACAAGAGGCAGGAGCAGAGATTTTGGGGAAGGGATGACTGTGGAGATGAAGCACTTAAGACTCCGACGCTACGAGTGAATACTATTCGTTTGTGTGGAGAGAGCATGGGGTGTCCTGGGACAGCTGGAGGCTGGAGTGCTGCACCAGCAGATTGTCAGATAAGCAGCTGTGTGTGTGAAGGGGGAAAGGAGACCCAGGCATGCTAACCACCACCGCAACTCACCGCTGGAAAACACTCCCACTGCTGCATGTCAATGGAAGACCGTCTGAAATTGGTAATCACTGCTAACCATTGCTGACAGGGTCCAAAACAGAATTGATTACACTTTATGCTTCCCAAAGCACTCCTTTTGTGAACTCCACAAGATATAACCAAAATATAATTAGCAAAGGCAGATGAAATATTTACGAGAAGTGGTGGGATAATCGTAAGTTCAAAGTAATTTTTACAGGTCCAAAAAAAAAAAAAACTAAGAACAGAAATAATATTCCACTTAGACACCTTCAAGACTTGTGAAGGTGTATTTGTTTCAGCCGTCGAAGTCATCAGTTGACTTCACCGACACAAACATGTGACCATCCCAACCAGATAACGCCCACTGCAGTTACAAAGGCAGACTGTTGTTACCATCATTTACATAGAAGCCATATCTGGTTGGCTGTGCTCTAAACCAATGCCCTGCTCATCTATGGTTGGGATGCTGTGTAAAATGTGAATGAAAACAGAAAGCAATGGTGTGCAAATTCTCGCCGATCCTCGCTGCCCAACAGTCCTTCGCTGCCAGATTCTTTGGTTTTACGATATGTCAAATGTTCTCTATTGGTAAAAGGTCTGCACTGCAAGCAGACCAGTTCAGCACCTGGACTCTTCTCCTGCAAAGCCACGTTGTTGTGATAGCTGCAGTGTGTGGTTAAGCGTCGTCTTGATGAAATATACAAGGCCTTCTAGGAAAGAGACGTAGCCTAGATGGAACCAGATGTTGCTCTAAAACGTCTCTGTACATTCCAGCATTGATGGTGCCTTTCCAGATGTGTAAGATACCCATGGCATAGGCACTAATGCCTAAACACTATACCATCAGAGATGCAGGATTTTAAGCTCAGCGCTGATAACACGCTGGATGCACCCTCTCTCCTCAAATTTTAAATAATCTGACACAGAACAGGTTTACATTTAGCCTCAGACCATATTAAATGAGATTTGGCCCAGAGAAGATAACAGCTTTTCTGGATCGTGTTCACATATAGCGTCTTCTTAATATGAGAGTCTTGGCAAGCTGTGTTCACAGACAGTTATTTCTGGAAGTGTTCCTGAGTCCATATGCAGTGCTTTCCAGTACACAATCATGCCGGTTTTTAATGCAGTGGCATCTGAGGGCCTGAAAATCACGAGCATTTACTTTTCACCTTCAGCCCCTGTGTTTTGCAGACCCTTGTGCACAAAGAGTCCTCCTGATTCTCTGAATCTTTAGGTGATATTATACACTGTGAGATCTTCAAAGTCTTTTAGCAATTTTATGTTGAGCAATATTTTCCCGAAACAAACACAGTTTGTCACAGATTGGTAACCCTCTGCCCATCTTTACCTCTGAAATGCTCCTTTTATACCCACGTCATTCACCTGTTCTCAATTAGTTGGCAAATGCTCTTCTAGTTATTTTTGATTTGTCTCAATTAATTTTCTAGTCTCTTGTTTCAATAGTAGCTTCTTGCTCCTGTTCCAACATTTTCGAGATGTTTGTTGCCATTACATTTCGGAATGAGGTAATATTTTACAAAAAAAATGCAAAATTTCTGTTTTAACATCAAATCTATTGTTTATGGTCTATTTGGAATAAAATAAGGATTTATGAGAATTGCAAATCATTGCATTCTTTGTTTAGTTACATTTAACACAGCGTCCAAACCTTTTTGGAATTTAGGGTTTGCACTTGCAGCGAGACACTTACCAAACTGTATCCTGGTCCGGACTACTCCAACTGGGACGTTATAGATCCTCTCCAGGTAGTTCTTTATGTCATATTTGGTCATCCTGTGCAGATATATCCGGAACAGATAGAAAGAGAAAGAGAAAGAAAAAGACAAAAATGCTTCAGCGTAAGGTTGTTTGTGCCCAAAGGAATAATTTGAATATGCAAGTGTAACCATGTTGGAGTCAGTGATGATGTCTGATGCTTTTAGTTTTGCACTTCCAAGGTTATATGTTGGATCGTTTTTCATCATGCAGCACCACGTTCACCTTATAGACATCTACATATAGAAACGATACATTCCCACATTTCCCAACTGCATTCCCATAATCTCTATAGTTTTCTTATTTACTGTAAAGCACGGACCCTCCTAAACAGACTGACATCCAGCTCCTCTGTGTGGACCAAATAGCAGAGAGTGGAGAAATGTGAGTGTCGGTGTATATCCGATTAGCTTTCTACAAGTATTGATCTCGCCCCGTGAAATCCTACACAGGAAGTGGACCTGGCACCGACTGATCTGCTGGGACAGCCAAGTTAAAGGTAGCCCACTGGGTAGCATTTGGAAGAGACTCTGCCCAGAGGAAGAAAAGCTTTTAACTGCTAATCAATCTAGCCAACTGGATTAGCCTGGTGGAAAGCACTTCTCAAATGCGTCAGACAAAGTGCTTAATAGCGACGTTGTGGTCTGACATGCGAGCCTTGGATGTGGTGTCTTCTATCCCGTCATGTGTTTCTTTGACAAAGCAGGACAGTGTAATATTTACAGATATTCATTTGGCAAAGCTGACTGATACAAAATGAGAAGGCTTTCATTTGGAATGCACTGACAGGAGCAATTCTACATTTTAAATACTTAAATATTTGAAACAGTTTGACTTAGTAGTAAGTAGTGACTCTAGAAAGCCTGTTTTCTACGTCAACCAAAGAGAAAAGCTCATTTTCCATTGAGTTCTCACTCTTTTGAATCAATAGTGGGGGTTTTGACTAATTACTGCTTGAAAACATGTACAAAGCAACATACTTGTCACCATTCTGTTTTTATTTTACTTTAACATGATTACCAATAAGTAAAACTAAATTAATCAAACCTTTATTGGAATGAAGGGGTGTGACAGGAACTATACAATGTCACATTATATTCATATGTAATATCTAGAGCACAACAGAAGTGCAATATTTATCAAACAACCAGAATAAAAATAGCTATTTATATCCAGTGGTCTGTCAATTAATACAAGTATCACTTGTTAAGACTTCACCTCATTCTTTAAGACAACTTTGAATTCTTTTCAGTAATAATGAATGGGTCTATTTTGAATCATTAAGGAGTGTATTTCCATTCCAAGGCCTAACATGAGCACGTGTATTTTTCTTCATATCTTTAAAACCCTGGGGTAAATTAAAAAGAACCCATATGGAGAAGTTAAGCGGTTAACTAGGAACTGAACAAAATGCAACAGTATATGGGAGACTTTCCATTTGTAATAAAACTGTGATGAATAGTACACTGGCTTACAGCTCCATAAACGACGGGAAGTGCATGTATTTACAATATAACACTCATTAATCATGGACAAGAAAGTAGAGAACCTTGCAAAGGTATTCACACCACCATATGCTGGTGGCAGCTTCATGCTGTGGGGATGTTTTTCTATCATCATCGCCAACTAAATATGTATTTTTGAGATGAAAAACATTGATTCTTCCAGAAAATTTAAAGTGGGACTGAAGTTCATTATTCAGACTGATGACAACAAAACTTACTGCCAAAAAAAGTCCCCACTCAAGTAGCAAATTTAAATGTGTTCGAGTAGTCAAAGCCCATAGTCAACCCTACCAAGAAGCGACGGTATGGTTAAGAAACAGTTATTAAATGTAGTTCTTCAGTAGTTGTACCCTTTCTAAACAGCTTTGTATATGCATTTGTTATCTCACAACTACAGTAGCATAAAGAGGAAAGCTTTGGTGCAAAAAGAAATCTAACACTCTGAGCTTAACAGATGTATATTTAAAAAAGCAATAAAAACATGATTTTTGTCTTTACTTTCACAACAGAAGGTTCTTTTGAGATCGAAGAGTTATCACAAATTACAAATTTAAACTAGTGTTTGCGCTTGATAACCTGCAATCCTAACTTGTATTCATTCTGACCATATCTTTCCACATACAGTATCCGCGCGTCTGTTGTTGTTGTTACTGAAACAATGCGGTGCAAATTAGTGCGGCCAGAGCCGAAACAAGGACTGGGGGAAGTCCACTCCAGTCCCACCAGGACCCTTGATGAGACAACGTGTGGTTAACTGACCGTGGCCCTAGACAAAAGGTGTGTTTCCGTTACCAGGTACGGCCCAGCAAAAGACGCCTTCAGGAACCTTTGTGGAATTAAAAACGTTCCTGTAGAAGGAGAGGTACTCGGATCAGCCTAGAGGAACTAGCTGGTGGGGGGTCTCTGCTGACTGGGTATTTCAAATTACATTCCTACATTTCTACAGCCCTCGAAGGTGAACATACATTGCGTGAACACAACTCATTTGACCCATTTGGACCAGAAACATTCTGCTCCGGGTATATTTGATGAAGATGGAGGTTACAAAAAAACAATACATGGACTGACATGGAGGTCCGGGGATTTAATAGCGTATGACACCAACGAGAAGCTCCAGCAGGGGGTTTTCTTTTATTTTAATCGCTACCACTGCGGTGCATGTTAAAACAACAAACAAAAAACACAAGAAACAGCTGTCCCTTCCATGTTGACTTGTTTCTTCTTCTTTTGATGCATTCTTCTTTTCCGTCTCCTTTTAAGCCATTGGCCTTTTGCGAACAACAAAAAATGTGTTTTACCGCATTCACATAGTCAGCTGTGTCAATGGTTCTTGTGTGGCCCTAGAGTGTAATGGAGACATGCAGGCTGATGAGGCTGAGGAGGGGTTTGGCCCTGTTCCTGGGCCAAACCCCTCCTCAGGCCAGAGGTTCCTGCCTGGCATGTTTACGCAGAACCAATGCACCAAAAGTTAGTTGGTCAAAAAGGGTACCGAGTATGGCTCAGCTGGAGAAGCTGGTTTTAGCCACTGGCCCAGCAACTGCCAAACGCGGTAGAGGCCATCTATCGATGGCAGCCTTCGTTGGTTCTGCTCAGCTAAGCTTCATGCTGAGACCCTTGCAGGCCAGCTCACAGCCATCAAGGTGGTCTGTTAGTACAATTAAACGTAACAAAATATATTGTCTTTCAACGTCCCTCATTTAGGGTTTACGTCAGACTAGCAAGCCTCTTAGTCTGAGGATATCATGGACCTGCATCATCATTATCATCTTCCTCGTCTTCCTACTTATCAATGCATCTGAAGCAAAGACTTTTTTTTCTGTGACCAGTAAAAAGAAGCATGGTGCATATATTTCCACAACTGGAAAAAGTACAGTAGTTCTAATAACCAGTAACTGGAAAACGCTTCGTTCGCCTCACAATGTGCACCCTGGATGGATATGATTTGTGCGGGTGGACCTTTCCATTTCATCCCTGTCCACTTAGATGTGTAAAAGTAAGTTCTACTTTGTTTTACCATCCGTGAAATAATATGTTACCACCATTTAAAAAAAAAAAAAACCGTGCTTAGATGGAGTAAAACTAAGAGTGAAATGTTACTGTTGTCTGTGGATATCACTCACAACAATAATAAGACCAATTTTGGTGCAGCGCTGAGGGTACAATCGACACTGAATAATGTCAAAACAATTGTTAGGCATTCATCAAGGTCATTTGTCCAAACAAAGCTTTTTTTTATTTTAATTAAAATATGCACATACTAATTTAATTATGCATTTGCAGAGTGTCTAAATTAGACCCAAAAAGGGAACATACAATATCAACGTCTGTAATAAAAGCCATCTGCATTTTGGGCCTTCGAAAAAGGTGACCAATATGTATACTAAATAAATATTTGTTTCTTCACGTAACCAAATAATTGTACAAAGAAAAAAAAAAAACTCTCTATCTTGTTTCCCTGTGGAAAGTTTGAGAGCGGACAGACGTTCATTCAGATGTGCCTTTGTGATCCATTTGTACCCACCTCCCCCTATAACCACTCTCAGAGTGTGTGCCAGATGGAAGTGAAGTGGTGCAGAGTGACCAGGGGTACTTGAGATCGCGGGAGGAAGAAAGACTGATTGCTCTGAGACAAGTTTTCCTAGAAAGCAGGGGCAGGAAACTGGAAGAGAGGAAAGTGACTTTGGGACTGTAAAGTCTCATGTGGATCATTAACATAGGGAATGCTGATCCTGATTAATGAGCAGGCCATTTTCCAAATATGTACTATTTTTAAAGCTTGAGTTATCCAGCAACCAAAAGGGATGGGAGATGGTATTATACGAGAATCAAGTCTCGGTGCATTTGTGCACGTTCATATGCTTAATGAAAAGGTAAGTAACAGTTGAATGCCCGAGTAAACTGTACACACAAAAAATAAAAAAATACTTTCAAACATAAATACTCCAATTACCAAATTACCTACATTTACACATTTTCTATTAGAAGAATGTAATTTTCTTTATTCGCAAAGATAATACAAATGTTGGATACAACACATCTACCACATCACAGAACGGAAAATAAATGCATAAATACCTAAAGACCTACCGTTTATTTTAACACACAGCGTTGCGTGTCAAGTGATTTCTGTCTCACTGCCACTTTGGGTTTTTCAACTTCTGAAATATATGTACTGTACCCCCTACTGTTCCACACAAGGAAGTGCAGTTCTTTACAGATGGATATAAACTTTAACAGAGCCATGGAAGCAAGGATTTGTATCAATTCAACTGATTTGTTTTCAGCAGGAAGAATTACCATTAAAAAGCCAGGAATAATACTGCTTGGTGTGAAACAAGTGAGGAGATCAGCCTGCACAGCTGTGTAACCACTTTTCTCAACCGTGTTGCTAAAAACACACATGAACTGCTTTTCATGCACAATGTAAGTTATCAGTACTAGTTACCAATCAATTCTATATCAATTTTAAATAGATGCCTCAAACGGTTTGATTGAAAATGTATTGACTAAAAAAAGTAAAGCGAGTGAGTTGTTTTTTTTTTTTTAAAACACAACGTAATCTGTTTTTACAACTTTTAGCACTTTGTGTTAAGTTGTAAAATTTAGGACCACAATAAAACAGATTGAGGGCTTTTGCGAGGAGTTTCACACACGTTTTAGAAGTCATGGCAAGAGTCTGGAAAAGAAGGAACTGCAGATTAATTCCCATTTGTACACAAAATGATGTAGAAACAAGCCATTGGAATAATGACACCTAACACGTTAATTAAACTGAACACGCGCTAATACACAGCAATATACAGTAACAAGTTGCAACATTCAGCAATGCTGGCCAATAAATCACATCCTAGTCATTCTGGGCTATTTTTAAAATCAAAGGATGGTCAGCTAATAACACTTAGGTCTTGTTTTCCTTCCTCCATAACAGGATTACTTTTAAAAACATCCTCATTGTGCAGCACTTTTTCCTAGAGTGCTTTAAAATTTCCCAGAGTGGAATACATTATATTTATGGATTTATGTAGCTCTCCACACAAGCAAGCACAGGTAAATACTGTGCACCACAGCTAAAGATGTTTTAATCTGACATGGCTCCCATCTTGGCTGCAAACGACAACCCAGTCTGGGAGAAAGCCAGAGAGAGGGGTGTCTCGAACAGTAATGAAAGCTGTATCTGACCATCATCCAAGTATAAACACCCATCTGACTTAACAATCTAACCTTTCACACCTTAAAGAATACAAACCTGTCTCCATGCACTGCTAAGGCTAAAGGCATCGTTCCTCAGCAACTGGTATATATTTATACGCAAACACACGTGCTACAAAGATTCCTCAGCCAAGATAGTGAAGGAACTCCAAACACAAGACTCACACGAGCATCAGATGACACAGACGATGGATTAGATGCAATTATGGGCTGCTGTTACGAAGCGGATTTAAATAAGCACACTGGCTTCATTGTCAGGAAAAAAATTATAAAGCTATACAGTTCTGAACTGTTGACGCCAAGCGTATATGGGAGATATAAAACCTTGTGTGTTTACTGAAACATAGAACAGATGCATTGATGAAATAAACCTGATGTCCTCGCTGAAGCTACCCAAAAGGGTGTTTGAGCCCGCAGACCTATCGCAACATATTTTTCAGCTGGTTTAGTGCGACCCTTCTCCAGCCAGCACTCCATTTGACTTTGGATATTTCCCCATTCTCAAGATTATGACCATTATTTCCAGTTCAAAAGGGTTTTCTTTAAGCTCATTACTGTCTGCCACTAGGTAATTATTCTTATAGTGCTAAAAGTGCACTTCAGTAAATGGATAAAATGAATGTTGTACATCAAAAGAAAGACTATATATGTACATATAAGTTACGTGTCATGTGTGCATAGGTAGCACATTTAGGCGCCTGCAGGTATGATTAAAATCATTTAAAGAGTGGTAAAGCACACACATTTAGATCATTTTATCTAGTTAGCAGCAAAGCAATTGGTTTAACAGGTGGAGAGTGGGCAGCTAAATAAATAATGTGTGAAATGTTATGTTGATCTGGTGTGTAGTTTCATATTTGGGTGGAATTATTGGTCATCATGGTGAATCATGTTTGGAAAACAATGCTTGTGCTGCACTGTATAATTAACTGTATTCAAAGACATTTTAAAATCGATGTAACATCTTGAAGGCAGATAAAGATGATTTATACCTCTTCATTAAATGTACAATGCACTTTTAGTGTACTGTACTGTATTATGACACCTACCCAGACATATAACAACACATTGCAGTGGCATAGACAAGCAACTGGCCTGGTCCATAGTGTCTGTTTTTGCCCTCTAATGGTTTAATGAAGAAAAACATTGTGCTTTTGTGCAATTAGGACTAATAATTGCACAAATGTTAATTAACATGGCAAATAGCCATCACTGTATTCATGTTTACATTTTATTAGCCCTTCCAGTCCAGGGATGGATTCAATCAATTTAATGGTCATACACAACATCTGATGCCTACTGACTGCAAAACAAAGACATCTCTTTTTAATAAATCCCTATTACTTAGACTCATTGCATCCTTAATGAGAGGACTACAATATGAGCAGATGAGTCCAACACCCATCTTAGACAAAAGGGCAAAACCTACTAATTAACCAATTCATCTGAATGCATCTAAAAAGCTGTAACAGGCACAGCTCATGACATGGTACTCCCCTCCCAGTGCCCATTACGCTTAATAGTAACTCTTTAAGGGGTGCCCCATCTGAAACAATGCGTTTCGCTTGTTGTGACCGGATAGTGTGGTAACGTTAATAACAAAATAGTTGAAAGACTATACGATTGCTGAAATGAAAAGACTTAAGGACATTGATAAACATCATCCCCAAAGTAGCAGAGGGCAAGAGAGCTTCATTTGGAGTAGTAACTGCCGGCATGTTCCACAGCTGCTGCAGGAGGAGACCCCTACCCTGCTGTACCACAGGAGTTTGTACTCTGTCAATGGTGCTGGCTTGTGCAGGCCTTTCCACCAGCTATCACCGAAGAAAAGAACCAGGTCTCTGCCTCCATTGATTCAGAAGTGGGACAGCAATTGGCAAGAAAGCTGGACATATTCCATAAGAGGCAAGAGCCAGTCTGTCTGCAGCTCCGCGAGTAGTATGGATACATAAATCAGGAATGAAGAGGACAGGTGATGGGAGCAGCCGGCTTTAGAATGACGAGGCTAGAGGTTCTGAAATATCCCGTGAAGAACAAACTGCGAGGTCAGATGGTGTTATTTTGATGGTATTTAAAGGTATATATGAATTATTGCAACAGAATGGAAGAGAGAGAATGCAAACAGGTAAATAAAAGAATTGTGTATATTAAATAAAGCATTTGCAATGTTTATTTAGTTGACATGTAAAATATCTTTGGCCAAGCAGTAGATTTGGGAGTTGACATCAGGTGCTTTGGATTCAAGCTACAGCCAATGAGAGAACAAGGCATCAGGTGATGTCATTGTGAGGAAGGGAAAACCTGCAAAGTAAGGGGTGGTACACACAAACTGTGTTCTTTGTCTTGTCTTTTTTCATTTCTGCTCTGAATACATCATAACAGCTTGGACCGCTCATTTCCTCACTTGTATTATTTTTAAATATTAACTCGTCTCTTGCATGTGGTTGTACCTTAGTTCCCATGTCTGTTTTGCTGACAAAAGTGGTTTAGAGACCAGTTGGGTGACCCGGGCCGTTTCTCAATATAAGCACTTGTCTGTACTTGTGTCCTTGTGCACTTCTAACATTGGAACATCTGCACCGTTCCAATTAGGTGAAATTATCAAGATAGAGCCCATTTTACAAACTTGGTTTGGAGTATTCTGACTTTTTTTTTTTTCTTGAGATATGGCCCGAGTTGCTGTAAGACTAGATAGTGTGTGTAACCCTTCATCCCCAGTTAGCCATGCATGTGAACTGCAAAATGGTTTCAGCGATCCTGTTAACACAACAGCACGTTGCGCAGTCTGAACAGCCCAGCAATCTCCCAACTCCCAATGCCGTGCAGTCTGACAGCAGCCGTAAGAGAAGGAGAGTAAAGAGGTCGCTGTTCTGTCATCTACGATGCTGCATGTAGTGATTGACAAGCGACATCTGACCAATCACAACGCAGAGCAGAGCACTGGAGCAGATGAAGGGATAGCCAATTCAAGACTCTTCGAATCCAGTGCAGGTGAGAAAAAAAAATTAAAAAACGAGAAGATGCTTAAACAATATTCAAAAGATATGTTACCTGAAGGCACATGACAGAAGTCCAGTCTCCGCTGAAGGCTCCTGGAGATAGTTATTGGCAACTGAGGAGCTCAGCTGACCGTTAGAAGAAGCTGCTGATCTTGGAAACAGGGGAACTAGGGATCTGTCATGTTGTGTCCTGTTCTGACTATTGGCTTTGCTTTTTCCCATGTTGAAGTTATTTAAAAAAAAAAAAAAAAAAAAAAAAAAAAAAAAAAAATAGTGTTCCTTCGGGCCACAACTTGACCCGTGGAAGTCTCACGTGATAGAACCTTGTCAATTATGACTAAAATTGCAGTCACTACTGAGAGTTCGTTTTTGAATTGTTCTTGCACCATCTAATACCAGAACAACATATACTTACGAACCCCTTTGTCTCTTACGTACAGCGTGTACTGTGATTGGCGAACATGGGTGTGTCAACAATCAGTTGCTCAGGTATTAAGTGGATTACGAGTGTACAGTACATGCCAAGCACTGGTAAAATACATGAGCAAAACTTTGATGTTTTATATGTTTGCATAGCGAGTATACAAAAGGTACACCAAACCTTACGTACACATGAAGAGTACATGCACTTACACAACGCCAAAATAAAAATTTGGCATCAGAGGTTAGGTTTATTTGGTGAGAACGGAACAGGAGCCTTGTGTTCTGTGGAAATGAAAAAAAATCAAAAGAGAGCCACTCTTCATTGTTGGCCGACCCATTGTCAGATTGAGTTGAGATATGCACAGTCTCTACTTTAACCCACCCATCTACACGGACAATGCATGCATAGAAGTTTCTCAACACTAAGTATCAAGATCATAATAGAAGACTTTGTATTGTGAGGAAGCCATTGAGGAACCTGATACTTAAGGAGAAGAGAAAGACAGCTGAGAAGTTCAGAGTAAAAGAACATCGTGTGAAGGATTGCATTTATTGTTTGGGTGTTGGTCACACAATAAAACAAAAATAGATCAAAGCTTAAAGCCATTTAACTTCTTACAAAGAAATAGGTCACTAAGGCAAATCACACTGATCTATCAGTTGATTAAATGTCTTCATACATATATAAATATTTGAAGTCCATTAGACTAAACAATGATCGGGTTTCCACTATGCATTTGTTAAGCAAAAGAGATTAATGGAAACAGCGAGAGACTGCTATGATTATCGTTACATCTTTTGAAGCAACGAGTACAGAAGTTTTGTCAATGTGGCAAAACTTTGTGAGCTGTTGTATTCGATTTAGGTAACTTGGGTTAATGATGATTATATTTAAACTTATGTGAATACTGAAGAACCTGATTTTATATTCTAAGTATACATACCAAGAAATGTCACTTAGCAGGCGAACGAAAATTAAATTCAACAGTGGGCGTGTCTGTGGGGTGTTGGGTCTTTATACACATCAGGTGAGGTACAAGAGGTGTGTGTGGATGTAAACCGAGACATTGGATGAAGTTCTACAGCAGAGAGGAAATACTCAGGTGGCACAAAAGGTTAGGGGAACAATCCTAAAGACAAACAAATACGTTCCAGCAGGTGGAAACAGAATTATGAGCAAAAACTGCCCAGGTGTTTCAAACAACAAGCACCAAAGAGGGACTGGTCCTGGACTCGTAGCAAAGCTTTTAAGAAAAGCACAATAAACAGCAGAATCCAGGGTGGGACAGAGAAAAACACAAATATCCTAGCAAGCCATACAAAAGGGAAAAAAAAAAAAAAAAAAAAAAAAAAAAAAAAAAGAGAACAAGGCAAACCACTGAAGACATCTACCCCCAGGTGTCACCTTGTGTTATTGCCCAAACAATGCCAGTATTATCGCCTCTCATTAGAAGCTACAAGCGTCAAATTTACTTTACTCACACTTACACCGCCTACCCTTGAAAATGAAAACTACAACAACAGTTTTCACTGCCATAATGACTCATGCTTATCAATAAACTGGGAGTGGGAGTGATATTTAGTTTGTGTCATTGTCTCTCTTTGCGTGTCCTCTTACTACATTGTTTGGATGAATAAAGAAAAATAATGGTTTAACCCACGCGGAGGCCTGAGAAGTGCATCAGTCAGCTGCGCACCTCTACCAAGCATCAAAGGCTGCAAGAAAACATAACTTCAACACGCCCATATCAAACACACACACACACACACTGCAGTTACCCACTTTGTGCATATATACACAAAGACACAAAACGTTCTCGCAAATCGACTCACCCACCAAACAAGACTGTGCGCGCACACACACCCAAACACACGCACAATTACATAAGCACCCTAGGAGTTTGGCAGAGAAGAGGCAAAAATCAGAGTGGGAGGCCAAGCACCTGGATGAACAGATTATGGTCTAAACCCCACCAGAGACACATAGATGATCTGCTACAAACTTCAATTTTTCTCCTTAGTGTGGGTTCTTGGCCTCGTCTCGCCTGAGGAACATGCTAACCTCGGTAACCTTGGCTCACAGATGTAGTCAAAAGTCAAAACGTGTAGCTCATCACTGCTGTGTTGACTGGCAAAGGCTTCTTAAAAAGTTCTATGGCAAAAAAAAAAATAAATAAATAAAAAATAAAGACTATATGCATGGAGAATCAGCATGCATAAGTGGGAAGAGGTCAAGTACTGCGATGTACAGCAGACGTCGTGAGAGATGGATTTTGGAGGTCAAGAACATGGTATTGTTTTCTCCCCTTTAGATTCAAAGGTTAATTTTCACTCCCATAGCAGACTAATGTTTGATGTCTGTCTGGACAACAACTCCTACATCCCTGCCCATGACAGCCTTTTGCATTTCATTGCAACTCTCCTCATATAGACGTCACCACTACAAGCTGCAAAGAATTGAGGTTCTTTTTCTGTTCTTGAGACTGTTGCACCACCTAGTGGCCATGAGGCCTAACTGCAGTTTTCTACTACTTTTTTTTTTATAGCAGGTACTCTGTAGACAAAATAAAATTATTTAGGTAAAAAAAATGTAGTATAATTTTCTCCAAACCTATTCTTATTCAACAAAAGCAGCAACCTTAAATAAATCTTAAAGACCATGCACAAATCATTTGTTTTATTCATACACATGGTGCAATTTTCTTCAACTTCTAATACAGAATATTTTAAATCTTTATCTGCAAATAACTACTTGCTATATAAAAGTTAGAGTGGCACACTGATATTACCTTTCTCCCACTGCATGAATCGCATTCCCTGCTTAGTTTACCGTCGCTAGATGAGCAACATATATACAAACTCACAACCATTGGAGAGACCATGTGCTCGGCTTAGGTTCCATCGTCGTTTTTGTCTGTCGTTGCTTTGATCCGAGTTGCTGCTCACAGTGGTCTCGCAAAGCTGAATGCTGCCCCTTTAAGAAAAGCTGCATCCCTTAAAATGGGTTACAAATCATCCAAATTCTCATTTCTGAGGTCATGGTTCAGGCTTTTGTAATAATAAACTCTAAAAATTATTAAAACAATTATAATCCAGCCCGAAACCTGAAGCCTGAATTGTCGTATTGCTTCCACTGCCTTGACGAACCACAAAGGATTCAGTTTATCCATCTATTCCTGAAATAGGGATTTAAGTAATTTAATGAAAATGATTCTGCATGTGTCACACAAACAGACATTTGAGCCTTTTGATATAAAATGCCACAATGTCGTAATTTTTATCCTATCAAACATTTTTTGTGAAATTGTATCGTTGTAGGTATACTAATTCTCGTGTTATGGCCAAAGAAGTGTTTTGAAATCAAGTTGACCTCGATCTTTGAAAATACTAAGTTAATCGAGTCTTAGTGGTAATTTCTGCCAGATGTAATAAAATTTCCAGTATTTCTTACACAATTCAGGGATCTTTCAAATAGCTTCGCTAAAAGGGATGCAGTTGGTTTCAACAAAACTAATTAGATTTTTTTTCACAAATGTTCTAAATATGGTTCAAACAACCGCATGTTAAAAATTAGACATGGGAAGTGATTTGCTTTCAATTACAATGTTGATGTTCTAATTTAAAGCATTATTAGAAACTGCTGGCAATTCTTCAGGCACAACTCACCTTGGGAACAGAGTTTATACCAGCAAACTATTAGATCGATAGATCAAAAGATACATAGATATCACCTTGTGGCTGACTGGGTCCATGTTTTTCTTTTTTGCTGAACTGAACTGTGGCTTTACTTAAACAGTTTGCTTCATCTCACTATTCAAAAGGGAGTAAAAATAAGCCTACAAGCGAGATATAACCTTTAACTGGCCAACATTGCTTTGTAGCTGTGTATTTTATAACAAGCCAACAAAAAAATGCATCTTTCCAAAATCTGAGTTGCTGCAGTACAGACTGGTTCCTTTCTTATATTAACTGCATCAACTCCACAAAGAACAGCACATAAGATGTTGAAGGCTTGAACTCCAGCTGATGCAGTGGTTTAAAGGACCGTGGTGACAATCTTGTACTACACCTGACAGAGCCTTCACCTTGTGAAGTTACACATTGGTGTTTTCTGCAGCACCCATGTGGGTAAGAGGGCGACCCCACAACAGCAGACTCAGGGTTTTAATGCTGTGCAGGACCACAGTGATTGACAGTCGAGGCTCATAACCAGCATCCAACTAGTTTGTGTTCATTTCACTCTTGGCAGCTTTACAGGTTTTAAGTGAAGGCAGTTGGGATTAACAAATAATCTACTACCACCGATCAAAGCAAGATTTACTCTGTGCATTCACCATATTCTGTCCTCCAGTCATGCAGACATCTGGGCTGTATCACTGGCAGGATACACTCACAAAGTGACTGCAAGTTGTACAAGTTAAGGATGTTAGTCACTCAGTCCACAGCTGAAAGTTGAATCAAATATGTATCTGCCATGTGCATTTTTTTTTTTTTTTTTTTTTTTTTAGCATCTTAAGATGTTTGGTTCCGGGTAAACTGAACTCAGCTTTGTTTTCCTGGTTGTTACTACTCGGATATCTGGTAATCGGCGCCATCCGCAAACACATCAATTGCATCTCAGAGCAGAGAACATCGTTTGTATTCATACGATTTAAAAAAAAAAAAAAAAAAAAAAAAAAAAAAAAAAAAAAAACACGTTTATGACTTCTTAAATATTTAAGCTTGGCTTCTAGGGGCGATGCCACTTTTCAGAAATCTGGACAGACGTTGGTCCATTTTTGATGCTGCATTTATTTATTTGTTTGTCAGTCTCTCACATAAGTTAATCCAATTTTAATTTTCCCAGCCATGTGATGATAAATAAATGTTTAAAAATAACACAAATTTACTTGAACAGAGAGCACATGTTTGTAGCAACACAGTCACTACCTGAACTTAGTGTCACAGCTGAAAACTACTGGAAAATGTCTAAAATAAACAATATTTCTGTCAGGAAAACTTTTATGTTTATAGAAACTGCAGATCGGTGTAAATTTAAAATGAGTATAGTTTACATTTTATAAATTACTATAACTGTTGGTGTGATCCTTGGGATCACAGTAGCAGTTGCTTGTCAAACTGCCTTTGCACGCAGCTACAACCAATCATGACAATTCGTGTTGTGAGATCGTGTTGTGTAGAAGAATAAATTAAAACTTCTGCAATAGCCTGTCAGAAAAACTGCAAATACATTTAGCTTGCAAAGGAATTGTTTGAGTGCTATCGTGTATTTGATTTTCAATGAAAAGAAAAGTGAGAATCTTTAAGTTTTGATGCCAAAGTCGATTCAAGCGGCCGTTAATTCTCAGCTGCAGCCGTCTATACTGTCATACTGCCGCTCCGTTGTTGTGATCTTAAGCCCGCCCAGAAACTCCCTGTCCCAGGATATGCTGATTTGATTGTTTCCCTAAACTTTTGGGCATATCTAAATTTAAATAGCGGCACATCTAGATTTCTGGGCTAATAGAATATGATTCGTGACAGTGAAACATCGAAGGCAAGAAAAAGTTCTGACTTCAGCTGGATAAAATTAAGTTGTTTTTTTTTGTTTATCAGCTGCTGGGAGTTTTTGTCTGAGAGGAAATTCTTCTACCACAGGAATCTGTGAAGTCTTAGCTCTCGGGTCATGTACCAGGTGTTTACTGCGTTAACTGGAATTCTCATCTCTCAGTTTGGTAAAAGAACTGTTTGTGTTGATGACAATTATCTTAACGGGTCTAAAGATCAGCTCTTTTTGTTTGTTTGGTGTGCTACATGTATATTTTGTCATGCTATGCATTTTTAAAAACGATTTGAATTGTAAGGACGACCATTTCCCCCGGTACAACCTGAAGCTGTTTTTATGAGGGAATTTTGGTCAATACTGAAAATGTGACCATTTGAAACGATGATCCTCTGACCTTTGAATCAAGTTGCATTTATGGAACTTTTAAGAGAAACTATTGAATAATTTCCAAACTCAAACTTAATTTGCAGACAATAACATTTCGGACCTCAAGTACGTGCTATACTTGGGATTCCCTTGGGATGACCACTTTCTCCATATTTCTCAATTGCACAATTTTTGTAATCTATGGTAAACAAAATTAAAATTACGATTAAAATTTGATCAAATGCACAACCCTACAATAACCTCTATAACACTACATTCTTCAATGATGTGACACAATCTGAAGACATCCTTATTACTACTTTATTCTGCCAATAACATTTTATATTGAACTGACTGTAAATGTAGATCAACTTCTTTTTATCTTTTTAATTTAAGCCAGGAAAAAGAGACATCTTCTTGACCCTTCTTGTTTGGATCTCACAGATAAAGCTGATTTATAAAAAAGGTAAACAAACTCATAGGTTTATCCATTAACGCTCATAGGTTTTGAAAAGGCATTTTACATCTATTATGTGCCTTGATCCCTGACCAGCTCCTAACAGAAGGCAGCTCTCTTCATTTAATGCCCCCCAAAAAATACAATAACACAAAGCATGTCAAATCAAAGACTTACTCCATTGGCACGCGGAATTGGACAGTATCAGGAGGTTGTTCTTTGCCTGGCCTCACCAGGGTCAGAAACCAGCTGGGTCTGAAGATCCTCAGCTGCGGGTTCCCCAGCTGGTACAGCGGGTATCTGAAAAGAGACGAGTAAGTCCAATCATCAGAAAACGTCTCCGTCTTGCCGTTTGGTGCCGGCCAGGAAAATGTCCTGTGGGTTTGATACTAAACCAACGTTTCATTGAATGTGGTCTCGGCTTTGCCTTCAGTGTTGAACATTCATATGTGCGTGCTCTGGTTACAGGACTCACATTTATCACGAAGGAAATCCTACACAACTCTACGGACAGCCCAGCACCCCCTTCACAGCGTGCGATGCATGCCGCCGGCACTTTTAAAGCATCTAGAAACCCAGAACAACTGGATTAAAGGTCCTGCGGAGCAGCCGCGGCTCAAAACATGGACGCCAACGGCTGTTTGTTTTTAGCATAGCTCGCTCGTGTCACCTCAGTTTTTTCGGAGGAAAGACTCCTTTCAACGGTAAGTTCAGCAGGCTACGTGGACACGGGTGTCCGGGGTTTGATGTGAACCAGAACCGCGCGCGGCCGGTGCTGGACTCGAAGGTGCTCGTACTAGCTGGACTGGCTAGGCTAAAAACAACGGCTAGATACGGCGGGTTTTATCCAGTTTGTCTAAAAAAAAAAAACAAAGAAAAACAACAAATCAGCTTGACTTACAACAATCGAGTCACCGGCATCGCTGCAGCGACTTGTTTGGAGACATAAGTTGCTCACTAATTTGTTGGGAAGCTTCTCAAGGTTGACAAATCCTGCACGTGTGTGGACGTGCTTCCGGGAGTGACGACCGTGCGCAAGCGCAATGCGTTTTCCTCCCCGTGCCCTTCAAACGAGGTTCATTCATGCAGCAACGAGAGGAGTTAGAGGAGTTTGTCTACCTGTCTGTGAGGAGTTTATCTACCTGTCTGTGCTCATTAGAGGAGTTTATCTACCTGTCTGTGCTCATTAGAGGAGTTTATCTACCTGTCTGTGCTCAGGAGTTTATCTACCTGTCTGTGCTCATTAGAGGAGTTTGTCAACCTGTCTGTGGTCATTACAGGAGTTTGTCTACCTGTCTGTGGTCATTACAGGAGTTTGTCTACCTGTCTGGGGTCTTTAGAGGAGTTTGTCTACCTGTCTGGGGTCTTTAGAGGAGTTTATCTACCTGTCTGGGGTCTTTAGAGGAGTTTGTCTACCTGTCTGCGGTCATTACAGGAGTTTGTCTACCTGTCTGCGGTCATTACAGGAGTTTGTCTACCTGTCTGCGGTCATTACAGGAGTTTGTCTACCTGTCTGAGGTCATTAGAGGAGTTTATCTACCTCTCTGCTGTCATTAGTGGAGTTTGTCTACCTGTCTGCGGTCATTAGAGGAGTTTGTCTACCTGTCTGCTGTCATTAGAGGAGTTTGTCTACCTGTCTGCTGTCATTAGAGGAGTTTGTCTACCTGTCTGCTGTCATTAGAGGAGTTTGTCTACCTGTCTGCTGTCATTAGAGGAGTTTGTCTACCTGTCTGCGGTAATTAGAGGAGTTTGTCTACCTGTCTGCGGTCATTAGAGGAGTTTGTCTACCTGTCTGCGGTCATTACAGGAGTTTGTCTACCTGTCTGCGGTCATTACAGGAGTTTGTCTACCTGTCTGCGGTCATTACAGGAGTTTGTCTACCTGTCTGCGGTCATTACAGGAGTTTGTCTACCTGTCTGCGGTCATTACAGGAGTTTGTCTACCTGTCTGCGGTCATTACAGGAGTTTGTCTACCTGTCTGCGGTCATTACAGGAGTTTGTCTACCTGTCTGCGGTCATTACAGGAGTTTGTCTACCTGTCTGCGGTCATTAGTTGTGGCCTGGGTGAAGTTAAATCTCTTTTAGCAATATTTGCCATGTTCTTCCAAGTTTGATGTGTCTTAATACACATTTACAGCGTACAGTATCACATTTCCAGGCACTTTTAAGCATGCAGTTGTGCACACACTGCTAAGGAAACCCAATTTGGACTCCACGACTCTATTGAACAACAGACGTGTATCTGAACTCTCATTTATATCTAAAGTTCTGGAGAAAGAAATCTCCGCACATTTATGAAGAAAAACTGTTTTTAACAGCTTTGAGTCTCGTTTTGGAGCAATCCACAGCAAGCGTAGATAGAGGTGAATGTTAGTTTTTGATTTTATTAGATTTAAGTCTTGCCTTTGATGGCATTGACCATAACATCCTCCTCAGTTGTTTGGAGTCCTGTGTTGGAATTAAGAATTCTGCTCTTAGCTTATTACATTCATATCCTTATAACTGAAATTTTTTAGTCACTGAGTAATTATACCTCCTCGGTTGCTCAGCTCAGTTGTGGTGATCCGCAAGGCTCAGTATAGAGGACTAAATACTCTCCTGTTCTCTATTTACATGCTACCTCTGCAGCTTATTCAGGATCATAATGTTAATTACCATTTTTATGAGGACACTCAACTGCACATGCCCATAAAATCCTCACATCCCAGCAGCCTTGCAAATCTCTCAGCTTCGACATTAAATCCTGGATGGCGCAACTTTTCTTAAGTTCAATGACTAAAAAAATCTGAGGTCACTCCTTTTGGTCCCCCAAATCCTGTTGGTTCTATTGTTTCTAGTTTTTTGAGCTTATGACATTAGCTAAAATCTTTTTCATTAGAGCCCCCCCCCCTTTCCCCCCCGCCCATTCACACCATCTTCATTTATGAAATAAGTCTCCTCATTCCTAGAAGATGTTCCTGATTTGTTGTTGTTGCTGTTCTCTCCTCTTTCTCGTCATCTCAACCCCCCACCGGTCGGGGCAGATGCCTGTCCTTCCTGAGTCTGGTCCTGGCAAATGGTTTCTCCCTGCTAAAGGGGAGTTTTCCTTTTCACGGTGGCCTGGTGCTTGCTCAGGATGGGGGGATTGTATGAAAACAGGATTTGAAACAATCTGTTGGTTTTCTTAGCTAGGCAATTATTATTGTTATTTTTAATTGGCTTTATATAAGTTGGACTAATTTGAAGTTTAATTCTATTTGTTAAGTGTCTTTAAAGCTGGATGGAATTTATATTCTCTGCTGCTATTAAGCTCTTGGTAACATTGTTTAGAAAAGTGTCATATTATTATTATTATTTTCTGCATAGATTCACACAAAATGAATTATACTCCTGACCTAGTGCCTCCCCTAGCAGGTCAGCAGTGGAGCGCTCAACAGTTACTTTAGGAAGTCCCTAAAGAACACAATAAAGAGTTTGAGGTGTTTATTTAGTCTCGTTACTCTCCAGAGATCAGATGGGACCTGAAATCCCAATCTACAGGGACCCCGAGCTACAACCCACAGGGGCTAAATCTATTGCTTACGTCCCAGTACCAGACACTTCAGGACACCCTCAGATGTTTTACAGATGTTTCTTGTCCAGACCCTGCCTGGTCAGAGCTCTTTCGTGAGCATAAGGATGGCCAGCTCAAAATTAAGCAGGTGGTCATAATGTTTTGGCTGTTTGGTGTATAACAGAGCTCAACAATGCCATTATTGTGATTACCTTATCAGGGTATGTACGGTATGAAGCAGCAGAGGGAGACACAGTTCCATCTTTGCTTGGTCTATCCCAAATCCCAAAGTCTTACCTCACGACATACTATGATGTAGGTAGGGTAAGAATGGCTGTAGCCCCCATGAGGGGAACATGAATCCCTGGCTCAGCTAGTTCAGAACTTACTGACAACCCACACTGTGCCTGGGAGGGAAGTTTCCATCACTTAAGGTGCCAAAAGTAAGTCTATGTATGTTTTAGGAGTGTACTTGAGCTTTTGACTATATACAGTTGGTGTAATGGTGACTCAAGTATTTTTCTCACACAATTTGTTAATGTCATGTAATCCCTGTGTTGACGGATGAGTTTTTGGTTTGTTTTTATTGTTTTTTTTGTTTGTTTGTCGTTGTTTTTTTTTGTTTGTTTTTTGCTTTTCCCTCAAGAAAGAGACATGTTTTCCACCATGTGTTGTTTACTTGTTTGTTGCTTTGGAACTGTGTCACCTGTCAGATGATATAAGACAGCAAGGGAGTCATAAAGTTACTGAGCCGATGACAGGAATGTTACTTTCAAAACGTATATTGTAAAATATATTGTACTGATCACTGCTTATTACAAGTAAGATCATCCCATTAACTCTGACAAATGATTGTGTTTGTGTAAGAATAGCGTTTATGATGGGCAATGTTCAGTCGATTCTGTGTTACTGTGCCATTGTTTATGCATAGTTGTAAAGAAGGGTTGTATTAGATAATGGGTGCAACTTGAAGTTAATACATAAGCCAGAAGTGTAATATAATGCACTATTTTGTTATTGTATTGTATTTGTTATGGCATTTCTTTTTTCATAACTGAATTGCCTGCTGCATGTGAAACATAGAGTATCATACAACACGGGTATGATCATAATTTTAATGCTAAATTATGATCACGGGTTAAATATTGTTAAACAAACAAATACTTAAGTAAATAAATATGTAGGAATTGCAGTTTAAGTCAGTTTAAAGTCACATAAAGTAAGAAAATAATTGAAGTCAATGTCAGTGAGCAGTTTTGTTTTTCTTCCAAGCCCAAATCAACCTATGTTCTTGTAAGCTTGTGGGAATAACTCCTTTTTTAATTCCTCGCTGGGATGGGGAGGTGTTTAGGCATGCTCAGGCTGTTACCCATTTATTGGATATATAGATATTTGGACATGGCATTAGAACATGCATTTTGTTATATCTGCTATTTCCCATATGATAATACCAATGCAGTATATAAATGAGATAAATTACTGTTATATGATGAAGATGGACTTAGTCCAATTTGATAATTTAATAATAATAATTTTCCACCTCAGCTGTTTTTTCTTAGTGTCTGAAAAAAACACCTTTGACACGTTTGACTTTTATATCATAGTGACTTTACCCTTTTTCGATCCCTACTTAAAAATGATATTGTTTCTTGAAAATTACTATGTGATTTTTACAGTTTACATTGCTTTAGCGTTTAAACATAAAATGCACCTCATTCCAGGTTTGCGAGGGAGATAGATGCATATTTTTGCATCAAGTGAATGCTTTACTAACTTCAATTATCTTTTTCAGATATGATCAAATGCAATGAGGGAAGTGGACAAAATCATACCTGACCTGTTCATTTTTGTATATTTTATTTGGAATTCCTTTGTAATGTAAAGACTGCCAGAACTGTATCCTATTGACATCACTAAGGAATAGACTTTCTCCTTTGTGATTTATATACTAATTTTATTCTCAGCATTGTAGAGTATTCCATTTCCATACCTCCAAAAACTGCTGAGTTGCTTTCACAAGGTGTTTTAAGTCATTTTCCCTCTGTACTGTGACGCCCAACTCAATAGACTTTGCTACATTTCCCTGAACCTTAGCAGGTAGTACTTTGCAATATGCTTAAATTCATCTGTCTGCTTTTGTCATTTCATAAGTATTTACTGACGTTTCAGTGTTTTTGGAAGTCACGCAACGCCCAAAATATTGCCATCCTGACATGGAAGACAATATGAACCATGGACCATGGAAAACCTCACTTCTGCTGCTTTTGCTATTCAAGACTTTTCCCTCTCCGTCATAATGATAGACTGACCTTTCCATTCTTGAGGTTTATACTCTGCTGTGAACCCTCCGTGTTTGTTCTGGTAAAGTCTTCTCTTTATGGCTCACTTGGATGTGTTCCTCCTGCAGAGTGAGTCTTGAGACTCTGTTGTGAGTGGAGTTTCTTTTATCGTGGAAAGCTTTCTCTGATGTTGTCCATGCCCCTCTGCCACCTTTGGAAATTGATAAAGAAATAATTATGAAAAATGTGCATGTCCATATAACAGGTTTGATATTGACATTATGCGTAAAGTAATTTGTGTGGCTGTTTGTTATGCATGTAAAATTTACAACTCTTAACTCTCTCTTGGCTTGCAGTTGGAGCAGCAGCAGCATCCATTACCTTAGTCTAGGTGCCAATGTTTAGCAAAGCACCAGCTAGCGCCAAGGGGAAGCACAAGGAGCCCGCAACATGAAACGGTGCAGCCGTCCGCCAAAGCTCTGGTCTCACACTGTTATCCAACTCTGCCATTTATAGTTGCAATTCGCTCGTGTTTGTTAATGCACACAGTCAGGCTTGTTTGTGGACAATGAAAGATTACTATGTTATGTGATTTTACTGGTTTTCATGTGAGTGCAAATACGATTCATTAAATTGACTTGCTTTTTGAATGACTGCTTGAAAGCTTATGACACATGAGCCCCCCCGGTGATCTCATTTCTTTTTGGTGGTGAAATTAAATATATGTTTTTCACGGAGTGGTTTTGCAGAGGTCATATTCTGGTGAAAGAGTCGACTGCCTGGCATTTTTGGATACAGTACTCAAACACACACAGATCCAAAGTGCATTCATGAACGCAACCTCTAACACATTCAACTGACGTGCACGGCCTGTGCAGCAAATGACGCTGAATCTTAACTGCTTTGGTTTTTAGGTTCCAGCAGTAAATAATCACAAGGCATTTAAAATCAGACTCGGGACAGAGAGAGAGAGAGAGAGAAAGAGCAAGATTCACAGCACAGCACATCACAAAAAGGGAGAAACCTTGAGTAAAAGAGGTAGCTCTCGCTACAGAGGTAGACTGACAGAAACAATCCAGTCTGCTGTAGGATTGTCCTGCCAGGATCTGTCATTGAGGGCGCATGGAAACTTTCCCCCTCTGACTTGTGGTCAGAGGACAAGTTGTCGGTATTGAATGTCCTAGAGAGAAATACATGGAAGTGGTAAACTGAAGATCCAGACCTGAAGGTGGAAATGTTTGTCAACTTAAGTGAGTGGTTGTGCATGTAACAAGATCTGCTGTTGTGTTTCTCTCTGAAGCCACATCAGTCGTCCTCGGAGAACGGAACATCTGATTGCTGCAATCATTTCCCCAATAGTTGCTTGGCTAAAACATGCCTTTATATGATACTTCAAAACATGCAATATACGCAGTGAACTAAAAGAGACAGAAGCCCCATCCCCACGTGCATAATACAGATACATATACGACTATGATTGACAGTTATCACAGTGCTATCACAGAGTCGTACTTCAAAACTGGAGAGAAGGCAGGACTGCGCATCAGAGGAGCCAGTTGTGTCAGTAGTTGCATGAAAAATCATTCTCATCTCATGTTCACCATATTCAGCAGATGTTACAGGGAACCTGTGAACGTTGGGGATACGGTGTTATATTTGTACCTAAATCCTGAGCAAACTTCCTGAGCACAGGGTACGTTCTAATTTACAAGCATGTACATTATACTCTTAAAAAGCTTTATTTGTTTAATTTAGAAACGAAGAATACCTCAGTCCGAGCAAACAAATTTCCACAATAAAGGTACTACTGATCACTTACTGGAAGCATCATCCAAGGCTTATCTATCACATCTAGTTAACAATGCGGAGCCACAGAATTTATTTTTCAGCCGTCCTGTTGCAAACGTCAGGTGATACTCTGTTGGACAGTGCCAGATGCTGAGGAAAACTAAAAATTATGCATCACATGTAAGAGCCTGGTACTACTTTAGTTTGTAAATTTCAGAAGGAAGTTCGCGACGCTGGCAGCTGTATTTATTTTTTTTTGGCACACAGGTAACGCTGTGACACGTTTAGCATGAGCAGAGATTTATTAGACATTAGACATTTTCTTGCTCAGATTAAAGTCTTCTTTGGATTAGTTGCAAATAACTGAGGTGACGTCCTGAATTTTCAAAGCATGAATCAGTGTTTACTTATGACAGGAATTATACAGTTTCACAATTAGTGTCGGGAAAATGTTTGGGGACCCTCAGTCATTATGTCTATTACTAAAAATAGTGAAGCCCTTTGCAGGTGATTTCCAAAAGCCATAGCATCACAAATTAGATGTTATTTTTTTTTGTTTTAATTTTCTGTGTTTTATTACTGTAATATTTTGATTTTTTTTTGAAGAAAAAACTTTATAATGAAATAAAGAAAAGAAATGTCAATTCTTTAGTGTCTCAAGATTTTTATTTATCTTTGCATTTTTAATTTTCCATAAAAAAAAAAAAACATTAAAGATCATGGCTAATTTGATTGAGTTATTGGTTATTTGCGAAGTATGTCCCCGTGTCACTTCACTTATTTGTGTGAAGAGCAGGTAGTGTAAGTGTTAAAGTTTAAAGAATATAAACATCATGAAAAATAATAACGGTGCTGCTTCCATCCAAACAACAGAGGAACTCTCAGAAACCCATTTGTTGTGCATTGACTGTGGATAAAAGTGAGAAGAGAAAATTGATTAAAAAGCTAAAATGTTGAATTAAATTGATAACAATCAGTTTTTGATAACACGGCTTAGAACTGGCCATGACATAAACTATTACCTTGTCTGCACCACACCTAATTAAACGTGTACCCCTTTCCATCTGTGCTTAATGAGTGGTCAGAGGCAGTGGCCAGTTCAGGTCAGATTCCTGTTTCTTCTTTCTTTCTTTTTTTCATGTCCTGTGTTTACACACTCAAAGGCAGCGGATACATGCCACACAGCAGTCCTCTAACTATTATTAGCTTCGTGGGTCATGGGCAATCTGGATGTAATTTTAGACCTTCCCCACCGGATGATCCGTTGAAGTCATCAGGTTAACCTCTGACCCAGGAGCCTGCTGCCACACGACCTATGGAGAACTTCAAGTTCAGGTCTCCGAATGCAAGCCCAAAGACGTACTAACACTCCCGCATCCACAGCCCTCTTGCATGAGCCAGACTGCACTTTCTAAAATGCAACATCTGAAACCGTTTGAGGCAAAGAGCCTGTTTGAATATATCACCAATGATACTGAACACTTAACACATTCATTCAGTATGAGAACGCCTTCATCATATGACAACACTAACTGGCTGTGGCGCTTCTTTGTCTCCCTTTCTCTCACGCTAAAGCAGCATGGTGCAGATAAAAGCACTGTTATTTGTTCTGAGAAGCACAGAAAAAACAAAATCTTCATCCTTTTACATCTTCAAAAGTCTGCAAGAAGCAACCACAGTCTCCCAGACATTTTCAGAGTTTTTTGGGGGTTTTTTTCAACAGCAATAGGAATATTGGCATAGGGCGACTGGGTAAAGTGCTCACAGAGGTTCCCATAGCCTTATCCAGTGTCTCTGCCCCTGCCAGAGGTATGTGATGGATGGGTTGGGGCGGTGTGATGAGGGGTGGCAGAGTGGGGTGAAATGCATAAATGGGGACAGGAACAACTGATCTTTAAAGTATGTCAGATGATGCAGCACCACCGAAGATGTCAACCTGTAAACATAACAACGTGGTTCAAGCCGTGATCCCTCTTGTCGTATTTTTGGGTCCAATAAAACTGTTGTTAGATGTCAACGCAGACATGGCCGTTACCCTAAGGACTGTGTTGAAATAAGTGAATGGCTACAGCAAGTTATACCAAGTTATAACAAAATATATGCTCCTGTTTTGGTACTTTCTCACGCATGTTCATTGACTCAGCACGCTCACCTTTATACCGAGCAGTATTAGAGAACCAGTAGTACTGTGTTGACACACAACTCCAGACACAATAGATGTTGACAGTCTACATGCCACTTTCGACAAATCACACCACAACCTGTTACCCTTGGACCACTCATAAACACCATTCTTGTCTTCAGAGGTCTTCTGTACGCCACATGAGCCACAAAGCGCCCTAAACGTCAGATAATCTAGGATCTTTCATGACATATACGATGATGGAACAACACACTGAACCAGTCACAGCCTGTTCTGTGTGTATTATTTTATGTTCTTTCTTTTTTTTTTAATTGCACTTGAATCTCCCGCAGTAAAAGCAACATAATTCCAAACCAATTCAGTAAGAGCTATTGGAAAACCATCACACATTAAAGGAGTCAAAACAAAAAATTTTGGATATGGCACGTGTTTTTACCCCTCTAGATTTGCTGGATGTGAGGCAAAGCTTGTCTCACTGAAGCAGATTATTTTGACTGTCTATAAGGAACTCAGTGGGTTGAAAATTAAAAACATTCAACCCTAGAAGGATTGTTGGAGGAAATCCCCACTCTTTTTTCCATCCATCCATCCTTTATCTCTACCCGCTGACTGCAATGCAGCGTCACAGGAATCTGCTTGAACTGATGACGTTTTTTCCAACCAAAGTTACCATATTTGCAGTTTTCCAAGTAAAGAGATTAGAGCAAAGCCCGGTGATAACAGCATATAGAAACTGAAATTGTCCTTTGCACTCATATTCGTAGCAACAAATGAGATTTTTCTCACTCTTTTGTGAAATCATGTCATACAATTGTGTCTCGCTGATATTTTGAAGATAATATTGTTGTGGTATGAGAAAATTGGGAAAAGTCGATCAGAAGCAAGTGACACTAACAGCAAGTTTGGAGTAAAACTCATCTGGATTTGATTTTTCAAGTCTTGATTTTCTGTTTTGTATTGTGCATTAAATCTGTTGGTATAATTGTAATGTCGTGATAAAATTATACATCTTATGAAAGAAATCATTAAAACCAACATGGTATACTGCCCCCTTTATGTAGAAACATAGAATGGCAAATTTAGTTCAGCAATTTAAGTTATACTAAACTGCTGAACCAAACTTTCTAAGTCCATTGCTTTTCTTTATCCCACAAAGTGCCTGGGCTGAATTGAAAAATTGCATGATTTTAATCACTTTTGTTTTTAAACTGAGCTTAAGGTCCATGTATCTTTACATTAAAATCCACTGGCACAAAGCCTCACCATTAATAAAAGTCATGTGCGCATGTAAATGTGCAATACCATATGTTACATAAACGCCCCCACTAAGCAATACAGCTCCTGATGAAACAGACACAAATGATCAAGGTTCAAATGTTTTTTAAATATGAACACCCGTTCTACCTTCACCCTTTTTGCTTGGTGCATACAAGCATACAAACCAAACAGAGTTGTACCTGAACTTTGTGGTTTGCTTGATAATTCCAAAGAGTAAGAAGTATGATCCAAACTTTTTTATTATTTAAAAACGCATTTAAGCTCATCAAAACAGAATAAAAAGATGCGAAATATTAAGTTAAAATAGTAAACAGGTATTTCCAGCAGGTGTACAAGCTACTCAGCCCCGATCATCAATACCAACAATCCATCACCACCACCCCCGAGCTCGGTTTTCCTCCCAGTTTCCTCGAAAAAAACCTGATCCATGTACTTTTCTTCGTTTAGCCCTGTCACGGACTCAGACGTCCACGTTTCTGACGCGCGACGCTGCGCATAGCAGTATAGTGTTGATCGGCTTGCATCTATTTTGATTTAAACTGTTTAATTCACTGCTGTAGATTAATCACTCATATTTCAAGTTACCTCACGCTGCAAGCTTATTAAAACTTTTATGTAAGGCGTAAAAGCGGCACCGCTGTGCAAAGTCTTCCCGAGCCAAAAATCCAAAGTTGATTTCAATATCATTTCTTCCTTTTCTTTTCTTTCTTTCGTTATCTTCTTTTTTTCATTCTGTCAATAAAATACGATGCAGAAAAGGATCGCGTGTGCACGAGGCATAACATATTTCCAGATCTCGCCAGCTCCAATTGGCGCCCCTCAGTGTTTACCAAATCACCAGATGACAACTCTCCGTGGTTTTTACGCACGGAGGGCCGGGAGAATTTTGCAGGCACGCTTTGGGGAGTAGTGAAGGGGTGTTTCCTTTTTTCCAGAGTGCCCGTGGCCTCTTAACCCCGGCGGGTTGCCTAACTCCAAGACCCCGCCAACCCCTTTTCATCCCCCCTCATTTCCCTCTCTCTACCGTTCCCAAGAAGAAACAACCCGGCGTTACGTCAGAATGTGCAGTGCAGGCAAGACAGCGTCTTAGGAGCCATTTGTAGGCATTGCTGCCAAACTCGGCTTGGGTTTGCTCATGAGCTCACTGCAGCCAATGCAATTTACAAATCCGACTCTTTTATCACAGCGGCAGTATGTGGTAAGTCAGTTGTTCATTCATTTTCTCTCATTGCCTCGCCTGGATTTATTTTTCTCATTGCTTTTTTCACATGACAGAACTCTGTTGCCGGCACAATTGCGCACACAAAAGCAGGAGAGTAAACTGTGTTAAGATAAAGAGTAGACTTGTTTACAGCTGTTGCCTTATTGAGAATACCATGTCATGATGAAGCAACAGGGATTTTTGACGCACAGGGATTTCTGCAGTATTTTTTGTGTTTGATTTTTGGCTGATCTCAAAAACAACATGCCCCAAGCTCGAAACAGGAATCCTAGCCCCATCCCAGAGGTAACATGGGACACGGGATTGAAGGAGATGAACGAGACCTGGAAAGGAGCTATAGCCTGTCTGGGGGTGGCTGTCTTCTTTGTAATGACCATCGGGATCATATACTGGCAAGTGGTGGACCAGCCAAACAAAAACTGGATCCTCAGGGGGAGTTTTAGCGGACTGATCTGGGAGAGAAGGACCCACTCGCTGGTCATACAAACTCTGATTGAGGACAGGACCTACGTGGAGATAGACGTCGGGAACGTGGGGAACCCCGACATCGAGGTTCCTTTCGTGAGGAATCTGTGCTGGCTTAATAAAACCGAGTTCTGCTACACGTGGGACTCGGTGGCTGAAGTGAAGATCTCGCTGGAGGTGAATGAGGAGACGGAGACGGAGTGCTACAGTATGACTTGGGCGCCGGTGCACTGTCAAGTGGAGCTGAAGGTAGGTGTCCACTCGAGACAGCCTGCAGAGAGAAAATAAAATGCCTCTGTGGGCAAAATATAATAAAAAAAAAAAAGAAGTTGTAGGCTACTTGTTTCTGGGTTTGGTCAGTGTTCCGTCATGTGCAGATGCTGAGCTGTTATTGCCTGAAGGCCACTCATGACAATCATTTAAATCTTACATAACATGTATTTAAATTGATGACTAACCAAGTCTAGGTCACATATTTTCAAAGGCCGCCTGCTCATTTAAAATTCTTCAGACATGAGAGACTCCTTTGGTGAAAAAGAAAGAAAAAGCAGCAGAATTATCCTTTCCAAAAATTAATGGATGCCTTCAAACACACAATTTTATTAAATGAATAATTCTCCCTGTGTGATCTCCCTGATCATATGTGAAATGATTGTTATTTGTTTGCGTTTAGCCGTTTTAAAATATGTCCAATAACATCATGATTGTTTGAGTGATTGGCTGTTGACCCTGCTCAACCTCTTCCACTAACTGCATTTAGTGGAATGGCTACAGTATATGTTTCATGTTACGCATGTTTACGTGCATGGCACTTACTGTACAGCCCTGCCCCATCCTAATTATCAAAGGAACAGAACAATCTGGATGTAGGGAGGTTAATCTGTCCCCGCTGGAACATTCCTCGCCATAACTCCTAGTCATGTGGCGAGACTGCTCACAGCAAATCTTTCCGTATATCCAAGTTGCCTCGATTGTCCCAAACTACACAATCCTTTCCCAGGGCCTCTCAGGTGACCAGTTGGCAACACAGCTCAGATTTGCAGATGATATGGAAATAATCAGCTTCAAGCAAGTTTGTGCAAATCTTTTTTTTTTTTTTTTTTCTTTTTTTTTTTGTGGGGGTGGTGCGGTGGTGGTGGTGGTGGTGGTGGTGGTGGGGGCTCTCTTAGAAAACCATCTGTCATTCAATCCCTTCTGCATGCAGTACTTTCTTAGACAGTGTCATGTACAAGCATAACACATGAACTTTGTACTTCGTCTTTACACTGATGTTCAAGTATCACATTCACCTGTAACTAAGTTAATAAAGGCTCATGTATGTGCCTTTTTTTTTGGTGAAATTTATTAATTTTTATTCCCAGTTTATGCGCACTTTAACACTGGGATGTTCTACTAAAACAGAACCAAGATGTGTGTTTTGTGTGCGTAAAAAACAAAAGAAACTAAACTTTTCTACTATTCTCTCCAGACTATACTGTCACATGTGGCTCTTCGGTCACCGTTCACACAAATACTTGTGTAATTTTTCTTGCAGGACTGCTTCTCCATGGCCAACGTTTCCTGGTATGGCGGCGCCAGTGTCCGGGGTCAGACCTGGCCGATTAACGATCAAAATGCCACAATGCAACCCTTTGTTGTCAGTGATCTAAAGGACTCTCCTTTAGGGTACGGCTCTGCCCTGGAACGCTACTTCCTGGGTTCATCAGGTAGGACGCTGTTAGCGGGACTGGTCATTTGTGCAACTCAAAGCGCATTGCCACCCTTCTCCACACACACACACACACACACACACACACACACACACACACACACACACACACACACACACGCACAGAGTGATCTTTACTATATACATATGTAAGATGACACAGGGTTGGCTTTTTCTGCACATTTCTAACAAGGTATAGAAGGTGTAAATTCCAGTGCACAAGGAAAGCCACATGGACACTGCTCTGTTGTCCTAGTGTGTATGTTTGTGTTTGAGTTGAGAAAAAAAAAAGCCTCCAGAAGCAGCATCTTCATAACACACATCACTGGCTGGGTATGTTGGTTGGCACACAAACAGAGTGAAACACAATACTGTCTGTGGTATCTCAGTTTATTAATTTAGAGATCAGACAACAAAGAGAATCAAGCCACCTTTAGCATCTTAAATTAACTCTTAGGGACAGTGCTGTAATTGCCTTTTGTCTCTATAAAAAGAGCAGGTTGGATTGGGGCCCTGCTGACTCGTATAACTCACCAGGTTATTTTGGGGGTGTTAGATTTTATCCCGGGGCAAAGTGGAAGGCAGGAACCACGAGCGGATGTGAATGGTTAATGTGACTGATGAGGAATGTGTTCAGTGTGTGTGTGTGTGTGTGTGTGTGTGTGTGTGTGTGTGTGTGTGTGTGAGCCTCAGGAACTTTGGACTTTGCATTCACCTGGTGTTTGGCCAGTGAGCTGATATAAGTCGGTTTGGTTTTTTTGACTGGAGGTGCTGCCATGTAAAATGTAAATAAAAGCACAATGCAGAGAATTACAGATGAATAATTTAAATCTGATATTGAAATGAAAACACTACAAAGACAACATATCAAATGCTTAAACTGAGAAATGTGTAGGCTGAATTTGTAATTTGGTACTAGATTGTATATTGGAAGTAACTGTATGCTTTCAGGAACAAATATGAAAACTATCGCAGGGAACACAGTTTGTCCGTGTTTTCACATATCTAAGTTAAAATTCTTCTATGGTAAGAAAAAAGTGCTCAAAGATCCTTAAATTCCATCACCCTCTGTTTTTTTGCTTTAGTGTGTTTTCTTTTTTGTGAGTTTTGCCTTTTTTGTTGTAGGTTTTGTTCGTTTTTTTAAAATCAAAACACAGCTATAGAGGCACCATCAGCTATCTCATCACCATGGTGACAACATTTTAGGGGTTTACAGCAGCATGCGTTCACATGAAGTTCCTTCTTTTTTAAACGAAGGACTTATTTATTTCAGCAAGACAATGTCAGGCCACATTCGACTCTATTACAACAGCATCGCTTCATGGTACAAGAGCCCAGGTGTTAAACTGTCTGCCTGCGGTCCAGATCCGTTCAATAAAACCAACCATTTAAAAAAACAAAAACAATAAGGCAATGAACTGAAGGGTAAACAGCCACAGAGGGACGTGTGAGGTAAATAATAATTCATTTCAACTCTCTTGATTGTGAGAGGACCTATCCAGGGTGCACCCCACCTTTCACCCAGTGATGCACCCCTCCCATCCCTGAATAGAACTGAAGCGGGACTGGGAAATGAATGAACAAATGATCGTGAACAGTAGCCTCACACGAATTCATTCACATACCGACAAATGAATTCACACATGTCCGTGCACATGTACGCACACACGCACACACATCCATTGGTATGTTATGTAACAGTGGAAGGCTTAACAAGAGTCCTTTAGTCACGTGACTAAATCTTTTTTTTTTTTTCCCCACCTTGTGAGATGAGAGGAGAGTAATTGTCGGGATCACGTAACTCTTTGTTTCCCTGTTTAGGTTCGCTATCTCAGATCCCAATGAGAACTGGAGTTTTATTGATGCCAAGTAAGCACCCACAGACACATAACGTACATACCCCGAAACGTTGTAAACCGATGCTCGGCAACGACAACATTCCCCGTTTGAAAAGTAAAGATATACTTACAGTGATGCCTTGCTTTATATCTCTTCATTTAGCTTTAAAATTTGCATAATCTGTTAAGCAGGTCGCAGAAACAATCTTTTCCACTGCTGAACACATACTTTATGTTCTATTTTACTGTTGCTTGAGATAATCATTTTAAAAACGCTTCCGTACTTGATGTCTGATAAGATTTCTCACATGCGTCAGTCATCTGTAATTACTCTCATGCTGTCCTACACACATCAGAAGCAGCCAGAACTCACATTCGCCTCATCATCCAGCAACATGATCGCTGTAATGTCCAGTGATCATGCCCTACACAGAGACCCTCCGTATTCACATTTTTATCACCTGTAGATGCCTAATAATCATGCATTGTGCACCGCACGTCATATGAAGGGGTTCAACCTCTGACTTCAGCTGCTGTGAAGGGCTTCGCCTTCATTCTGTTGGATGTATCAGACCGAGCACTAAATAATACGTAAACCAAATTTGAATAGCAAACATCAATACAGCATGACAGATCATTGACACATCTTTGATTCTTATTGGCATTCACAACTATTCGGATGTTGTATAAAGACTTCCCTTTAAAAAATGTTACCTCTTCATTCCTGGAGGGTTAGGAGCTGCTTTCGCAATCCTCCCCTTTTGTATTAATGACATAGTAGTTCTGCATTTAAGAGCAGCTACTTACATTCGATAATTCATTTTAAAAATCCTATCCTAAAACCAGGAGTTTGTTTTTTCCCAACAAAAAACATGATAATTTATGTTCAAGTTGGTTAATTTCACGATAACTGTGCCAATTTGTGCAATTATTATGATTACACAGCAAATCTGCTTTGTTAAATTGTCGGCGTTGGTTGTAATCAGTGTCATTTTAACACTATTTAGATTTAAAAAACTATTTAGATAAAAAAAAAAAAAACAACACTTTCAGGGGAAATTTCATCAAGTGTTAGTGTATATTTTGGGTGTTAGATGCTCCTACACCTGCAGCGTTAAATTGATCACACGCAATTCTCGGTGAAGAAGCTCCTTCTAATTTCTGCAGATGCCTTTTTATGTTGGTGTTGTGGCAGGTTTTGCTTCACTAAATACCATGTTTTAGAAATATTTGGTCAAAGATAATAATTTAACTGGATTTGTGTGGAAACATATCAGTAGTATTTTAGCCCGTATTGTCATCGAACCGGTGGTCAGCTATCCGAGCTGAATTATGAGCCCTTTGGTCAAACGTTGGAGTAACTTTAGTTTAAGTGTTAGATAATGAACTATTTTAAAAGGGTTCCTTTAACCTGTCCTTATGAAATGAAACATCTATGTTTTCAGCCTAAATCCACTGAATTCATCATCATCTTCCTCTATCCAGCAGCTCAACAAAAATGACCACTTCTGACTTCTCATAGGTAGATAGTATTAGATCATAATTGGGGTGCACGCAATCACATGAAAGCTTAATTACGATGTATATTTTTTCCTGGTTTAATGAATTAAATGTTTTTATTTTCATCTAAATCAATCTAATTTTGTTGAATTTAGCATATAAAATCATTTGCACAACTTAAAACTATATCCTTTTTATTGTAGACTTGGTGCAACAGATTAATTGATTTCCCTTAGGGGATTATTAAATTATTTTAAAATTTGAATTGAATTGAATTGAATTTCAAATTGAATTGATAGTCAGAGTGGGCTGAGTTTCTTGTAGTCTTATTTTCCACAAAAAATGAATTTTCGTTTTTTTGCCTGGCTACAAACTTTTATTTATTTTGTGTCCAAGCAAAGCTTGGTTTGACATTTAACCTTAAAACAAAACAAAAAACAACAACAGCCAAAAAAAAAACAACCTACAAAAAATAGATTTTAATATATTACTGTGGTTTCACCCTATAACTCTAAGTAAGTCACAGTTGCACCCAGTGCTTTGTTGGCAACTATAACGACCGTCCGATGCACTCTGTCCGCTGCAGAACATGCTTTTGGAACACATTAATGACGTCTGAATCAGTCGTTTTCACATATGTATAAGCTCCTGCAGTGCCAGCTTGGTACTGACATTTCCACCTTCAGTGATGGTTAATGAGCACAGACCTTAATTAAAGGCAGCATACACGGCTGACGCAAAAAAAAATCCTTTAACATTAGAAAAAAGTGTCCCTAATAACATTAGCTAGTTAAAGACGGTCGGTTTTGATATGGTCTGAAACTGATTAAATTAAAATGTATTATTAATCAATAATACCATTAACTGGAATGTATTTCTAATTTAAATTTCATTCCAAAAATACTTTATTTATCCCTGAAGGAAAATGAATTAATTATTTTCATTACATGGCAAAAAGAAAAAAATGTGTCACAACTTAATTTAGAGGTGCATATTCAGCATCAGTTGATGCTAGGACCTGTTTTTATCTAAAGACAGGTTTCAGTGGTGGACCACGTTTACATTTCCAAATCTCAAGTGCATGTCTGATGGTATTTATCAGTTTGTCAAAACAGGAGAAATTACAAAGTTTTACTTCGTATGCAAAGCAACAATATGTTTGCAAGTATTTCATGATTTCATTTCAAATGTTTAACGCTTGTATTAAGTTGTGTATAATACTGAGCTGGGATCGCGGCTCTCAGGAAGCGGCGTATTTGTGTTTCTCTACAGAAAAATATAGTCGCATGAGTTTTCTTCTGTTACTACAGTAAAAAGAACATTAATGTTACGAACATGGCTGCTTTCAGAGAGTTTATTCCAACTCCAAACATATAATTTAGCTGTGCATAAATATTCCCCAACGCATAATAATAAACAAGCACTGAGATTAAACTTTTTAATTATTTATTTTCTATTATTGTTTTTCTCCCTCTCTGGTTTGTGACGTGTGTGTAGTGCGTGTGTGTGTGTGTGTGGGGGGGGGGGGGGGGGGGCAGTATTGATATGTATAAGTAGACAAATATACAGTATACATAGAACTCTAACTGATCATACATATACATTTTAATTGTGGTAAGAGATTATATATATATATATATATATAAACACAGCCAGCCAGAGAGACAAGGGCCACGAGAGGCTCCCCCCGACCCTATCACGTCCCCATCGAAGCAACAGCACCACAGAGGGCCCACCAACCAAGCAGACACCGAACTCCCGTCATGGATCTGCCACCAATCAGGCAGAGCAGGGAAAGGCGGCAACGAGGGAGAGATAAGGACAAAGAAATCGGAGCGACGCGACCAACACCAGAAGGACCAGGATGGCCACCACCTGCACACAGCTCGACAGCGGCACCACAAGGGGAGGCACAGCCGACACCCGGAGGTGCCACAGAGCCAGGCACATGGAACCCATCATGGGCACAGCCAGTGACTAGTCACCACAACACCCCCACAGAAGGCGCCCCTGGAGGCCGGTCCAGGATCCAGACCTCCCAGAGGCTCTTCCCGGATTGGCTGGGGCCCCAGACAATCAGTGCCACAGGGCCAGTCCCAAATAGTAGGGACATGGACCAGACAGCCCAGGCACCCGGTGGCCCACCGTGCCCTGCCAGCAGATGGAGAGAGTCAGGGTTAGAGGGGACATCCGCATAGCAAGCCCGGGGTGGCCACGGGGGCAAGGCCATACCACAGGTTCAACATTCGTTCAGTTTTGACTACTGACACGTGTAAAGTCGGTCAGTAAGTTTTCTGCAGTCTTATATTTACTTTTTCTCACAGTTGCACAGTTGGACTGTGCATCACAGATGAGAATGATGTCCAGTGAATGAGGTTCTGCTAGGTCCATTTAATTTGATTACAAGTCTTTTAGAAATTAAAAGCACATCATGTACATGCACACATAAGTGGGATTACTGAGTTTGCTCAGACATGACCTCTCTCCAACCATCACTCGTTCACGCCAACCGATTCTAATTCTCCTGCTTTTCCACATTGTCTCCCATTCATTCTCCTTTGTTTCCCCTTCTGACTCAGTCTTTCCGTGTAGGATGATATGTGAGCGCTACTCATTTACTGTTGGGTATCTGAGTGGAAAGCAGCCAAGCACAACTGGGAAACGCAGATAAATGCCTCAAAACCATCAACGAGTTGGACTTTTCTCTTCAGGTCAGCTGTGTTTGATACAGCAGAGCTTTATAATGGCAACGAAGACGACACCGAAGTTGGCTTTTTTTCCTATCAGTGAAGGTCCACATCACTTGACCATGAAAGAACACACACAAATTATATTAAAACGGGAACAATAGTGCCCTAGGTGCATTTTTTTTTCTTTTGTGTGTGTGTGTGTATGTGTGTTTATATCCACCTGATATCAAGCATATGCAGAAATAAAAGCTTCCTTGTCAAAGGAAAATAAGCTGCTCAGAAAGACTCACGTGTGTCGCCTGCTCAGCAGGTCACCAGGAGGTCACCAGGAGGTCTCATGGCAGCTGCCCCGAAACCTCGACGCCTCCAGACCAGTAAGATGTGAAACACAGAGATTGCTCACCCAGCCAGCAGAGAGTTTGTCAAAAGCAGTCAGTCGTCTCGCGTACGAGAGCGATACTGTGTGAAAAATCAGCCGGCAAAACTTTCCAGCCTATTTTTCCATTAAGGATAAAAAGCAAGAGACTGTGGCGATAGTTTTTTTTAACATGGAGTAATCATGGAACAGCTTCTGCTCTCTGGTAAAATTAAAGTATAGTATGCATACTTGTTTAAGACTTCATTAATAGGCACGTAATCTGACATTTAGCTCCAAAGTCAAGGAATATTTATCACACCAGCCATCCAGGATCTTTGATAGCGATGTTTTCACAGAACACAGTATCTCACGAATGAAGCTGAGTGATGTTGGAAGTTGAGCAGAAAACGTCTGTTTGTATTTCTTTCTTTCTTTCTTTTTTTTTTTTTTTTTTTCAATAAGTGGGATTGGAAATTTTTATACCATGGCAAGAGCCCAGTTTTGTGGCCATCAATTTCTTGAGGTTGGGCACGGAAAGTAAATTTCCATTGTTAAGAAAATACATGCCTGAACACACACAGAAATGCACGCACACACAGTGAACATTTAATGCACATTTTTATAAGCCCAGTCAGGTCTGTAAACGTGCATGGGTGTCATAAATAAGAGCACAAATATGACAGGTAAAGGAGTGCAGTCCATCTGTTTTAAAGCAGCACGCCTCTTCCTCCAGACCAAACCTTGTCAGAGGGCCCAGACGCCGCATTAAAACCTTTGTGACCCCTGAGAAGGTGCATGGGGTCACCTTAATGACAGGAAGTGCAGAACTTTTACAGTCCTGTAAATCCTCGCCGGTTTTTCTGAGATGTTTGTAGTCTCCAATTAAAGAAAGTCCGTGTGTGTGTGCGTGTGTGTGTGTGTGTGTGTGTGTGTGTGTGTGTGTGTGTGTGTGTGTGTGTGTGTGTGTGTGTGTGTGTGTGTGTGTGTGTGTGTGTGTGTGTGTGTTTTATATCATTATGTGGACCAAAATCTGACAAATCACCAACATAGGGGGACCTTCTGTAAAGAGTGATACCACATTAAGTACATTTTTCCTAGATTAAGACAACAGGGTATAGGCTGATGTGATGGCGAACACTACGCTGAGGAGCAAAGGAAACAATTGTGTCAGTTGCATAATGAGAAGAATGTGTGTGCATGTGTGTCTGAGAGAGGTAGGGGGAGAAATATTGAAACGTTAGTGTGTTGGGGAAATGGTTTTGCTCCGTGTGTTCATTCAGCATCTGTAAAATTGAGGAATGTGTGTGGCAAATCATCAAAATCTGCCCAATAAACTTGATTCATCCTAATATCTGCTCCTGCTTCGAAGGGGTTAATTCACATGTCATTTCTGTTTTGAGAGGTAATGTCTTACGGGAAGTTTGGAATTTTAAGAAAGGTTTATCCTTTAGCCTTTAGTTTCCTCCTGGCATCCAGCCCTGGCCGTAACTCAAAGGCCTTAAACCTTTGTCACTCTCTTTAAAAGACTCAGCTGCTTCAAGTGTGCACATCCGCAGATGCAATGCACGGCCTGTACATCCACGCACAGCAAACAGCTGTACATCATGTTACATGCAAAGCTTTTTCAGAATTTTGCAAACACACAAAACGCAATTTTTTTTTTCTATCCTTTTGGTTTCAAGTCCAAATCCACATGTCTAGTCAGAGATGGAGTAAGAGCATTAGCTTTTAGGCCGCTTTTGGGCCGCCTTTGTGCCGCTTTTGGGCCGCTTTTGGGCCGCTTTTGGGCCGTGTTGCCCCCAGTTCCTTGAATCTTTTCTGTGCTGTGTCCCATAAAAATTGAATATTAATTGAATGTGACTCAAGAAGTCATGCTTGTTTAACTAAAGCCCCTCTTTCCATCTTGTGTGCACTTTTGGTAAAACGCTGCTCGTTGTATCTGCACATCATTCTGGGAAGCTGCTTGGTGTCTGATTGACGTCCGTTGCTTCTGTTTCCACTGCCTGTGTTTCGCTTCCAGTCTTCCAAAAGCCTGTACTGTTTTTCCTCTGACCTCACTGTATATAATTTAAATATATGAGGCTGTGTAATAATGGTACTTCTTTTTTTATACATTAACTCAGCACAATCATCATTGTAGTAGTTTGTACTTTCTAACAACCGACAAGATTATGCATAATGTGTAATACGGCACATGTAACTGCCGTTCCAAGTGAAAATCTGTATTTCTCTCCTGTATGTGAGTCCGTAAGAAGCAGTGAGGTGGTGACCTAATACCTTGTGAGAAGCAGCTGAGGTGTTACCAGTATCTCTTTGACATTATCCGTTGCAAACATGTGAGGATCTGTCTGAGGTTGAAGGCTCTTCACTGGCTTTATGCACTACTTAATACTGATCTGAAACTATTAATCTGATTATAAACTGGTACATGAGTATCCTGCCGGCTCCTGGTCCCCAGCTTGCATGAGAACAGTAAGCGCATTGAAACTAGAGAGGGTGGCTGAAGCCGGCCAAGCTCTCATCGGCTTCTCAGACTGTCTAATCTGTTCGTAGATCAGCTACAAATCTCAAATCTCCAGTTTGGGTACTTCGAGAGGCTTATGAGGGAAAACAAAAAACAAAAAAAAAAAAAAACTCAAGCCCAAGGCCTGGGGGTCAGAGTCCAGATTATTCACTAAGATCGATACCAACCCAGGTTTTGCTGACCTCAGATGGGTCTGACACGTATCCGAGCAGAGCGGAATGGAAGAGAGGGTAGTTAAAGCTGGAAAGGAGAAGGTGGGAGTCAGGTTGGCGGAGAGGGTAAGGGTAACCTGAGAGCGACGAGCATTCCTTGCAGGGCAACTACATCTGCGGACACAATTTTCTGCCACACAATCTTGTCATTTCACTTTTCAAGCGCTCCATACACATACGCAAGTATGCAAAGAAGAATCATAGCTGGAAATGAGCAGACTCATTTCCTGACAGGTGCTTATGTCTGAATTCTGTGAGGAGAATATGAGATGCAGTAGAGCACTCATATTTTTGTGTTCGGAACCAAACACACCAGAAAAAGGAACTGATTAAAGCAGGTGAATTTTTATTGCCTATAGGACTTTTCTGGCTGCCTGCTCTTCTTTCATTGCAGTGCCGCGTAACCAGCCAGCGGCTCCAAGGTAAACCCAACCCCTAACTTCTATATCTCGTTCTAGGAGTGTTTTTATTTCATGTGAGTGGAGCAATATGAGCTGACACAGCTTAGTCTCTGCTTCCCTCAACACTCCATCCGTCACGCTCATCCCGGTCTCGGTAACACTCTCGCTCTGTGTCAAATAAGTGGAATCTCTGATGGACTGTCATGCAAACGTTGACACGTCTACTTGATGCAAACGTGTAACCTTTAGTACTCGAATACTAAAAAAGCACTTGACCATTTTCTTGTTTCGGTTCAATGCTCTAGTCTGTAATTTTACTGATTGAATCATCCCTGACGAGCGTTAGACAGTCAACTGTGGCCTCTCCTGTCTGCTCCCTACCATGCAGGTGTTGCAGTGCTTGTGTCTCCTGATATCCCCCTGCAGCTCGGGGTGGACAGCAGACAGCAGTTCTGCCTGCAGTCGCTGCCCAGTATGGAGCGTCTCCCGCTGCAGTACACTGTGTGTGTGGCTCGCAACATCAAAGCGGCCCACCAAGACGCAACGCAACAGCTCTCGGGACACAGCAGACTGCTGCCCAATTTGAAAGTGCTGCGGTGAGTCCAGTTCGAGATAAAGATTCGAGGAGATTGTTTTTTGTTTTTTGTTTTTTTTTTTCATTTCTTAAAACCGGTGAGTCAAATGAGCCCACATCACAGAGTGAAGCAGCAGGTGCTGAATGATCCCCCCTGTGTTCCCTACAGGCTGCCGTTCTGGAAGCTGCTGGCTAACTCGGACTCGGGGCCGAAGGTGGAGAGGGAACTGAGAACCTTCTCTAATCGTCTTAGGAGACACCAGCTGGGGGAGGGAGTCATCAGCCTCAATGAACATTCCACCTCCCTCCTCTCTGACATGGTACATGTTGTTCACTGCTGCTGAGTTGCACTGTTTCTACTTTGAGTTTCTAAGTGGTTTTCTGTTTTTCAAAGACAGGCTTCCTATGGAGACCAGTCATGAGCGAGTTGGTTCTGACCACATATGTGAAAACATCGCCTTAATAATGCAGGATGCAGTCATCAAATAGATTCATCTTTTCATTTGCTGCAACTTCATTTTTTTTTTATTTTTTTTTTTTTTTAGATTTGATTGCATTCAAACGGCTTGACAGGTAGTCTCGTCTAATGCCTACTGATACTGTATTCTTATCGTTTTTTGTTTTTTTTTATTACCTTCATTCTACTAAACAGTAAGTTTCGACCAATTTTATTTTGAATACATTTCTAAATTTTACCCTCAGCCAATGTGAAACTGGGAGTTGTTGAGTATGGCCACAAGCTTACCAGTACTTAATTACTGTTTTAGTTGCTAAAAAGTTTTAAGCGTAACCGCAAGCATTTTTTTGAAGAAGTGACTTTAAGGTACCGTTGGGGAAAAGCTATGCCACAACCTTTTTATGCATGTCTTCCCTCTCTCTCTGCCCACCACTTTCATTAAACGCTGCTGGTTGTTAATATTCTAACAACCACACGCTGATCTGGATATACACATGCACCTCTTTGTCAGGTAAACTAGGTGTAGTTGGTAAAATAGTCTGTGAGTGCATGTAAAATGTAAGTTTATTATGCTGGAAGTTTACTGGTTCATTTTTTCGTTCTTCACTCTGTAGCCATGGACTTTAGTAAATTTCCAATTCAGTCGTCAGGGCAGTGACTGAGTGGTGAGGATCAGAGGCACAAAACTGGTCGTGGATTAAGACAAAAGACCTGTCTCAACTGGCTCCACAGAGCATCAGAAACGTTTTTATTGTTTCAATTTTATCGTGTTACTTCCTTTCAGTGTTATTCCAAACTGCGTGGAAACGTAGGCCACGGCCCAAAGACCAGGGTATCCGTGTCAGTACCTGGTGATGTTCCATTACAAAACAGATACAGTTGAGCGAAAATAAACAGAACCTCCCGTAGTAGATCTCAGGTTCCCCTGAGCGTGGTAACTGTAGGATGGTGAAGAACTGGGTGTGCTGAGATTTGAAGGGATCTAAGCCAAGACTAACTGGAGCAGGTGATCCTGACACCAGCGCGACGCTGCGATCCGACCAGGAACCTGCAACAGAGGGTGAGGCTGGGAGGGGGTTTCACAAAATCCGTCCATCTAAGAAGTTCACATAGCTCTCCTGTACAAACAGAATGAGAACAGCGCGTTCCCATTCCCAGTTACAGTAGGTGTGAAAGGACAAAGAGAGGGGGAGGAAAAAGGGAGGAATAACACATGTCAGTTTATGGATTCTGCTGGTGAGCAAAAGTTTCTTTTAATTTCAAGTTTTTTGGTGCATCAAAGAAATTAAACGCCAGTCTTTTGGCTCTGCGTAAGCAGCTCCCCTCGGTTACAGCTATAAAGCTCAAGTCAAGCGTGCAGTCCTGCACGGAAACTCAAGGGATTACAGTTGCCATGAAGTGTAAGGCTCTACGGAAGTGTGACGGGCAACAGTAATTCCCTCTTTCACTGCAGTTTTACAAGTCAATTATCAGTCGAACTGTGACCTTTCCTTTGCAGTTTCCATATTAGTTTTGAATGACTTGGTAACTGAGTGCAATCTGGGTTATTAATAATCAAGATAATTCAAGACATATTAGGGACTGTTCGAAAAATAACATTAAATATGCACAAAGGAGTTATTTTACCTTCCCATGTTAAAATGTCAGTTTCAAATTCAATTGAAGGAATATTTTATGACTTGTGATTCGTGACTTTTATGACTTTTACGAGACATTAGTTCTTGCAGACGATACCACCGCCCCAAATTACTCTGGACTCCCATCCCAGTGATGTCTTGTGACAACTATATACTGCTTTATGGCACGTTGTCACACTTAAAAATCTAACTCACAGAGCCACAGTGGACCAGTCTAAGTCTTTTTACCTTTAGTACAACAATTTAGCCTGGATTTAAATATAAATAAAACATGCCAACAAAAGACATCCAAAATGGTGTGCAGTCAAGTAGGAATGCTGGTGAAAGACTGTTGAAGGTTTGGCAGTAAATACTAGTTGATCTGAGCGGTTGATCTTTCACAAAGCCCAGCACTGCCCCACTGTCGCTGGCTCGGTGCGTTCACGTACCTGTGGAAATGAATGGGCGGGGTACCAGACCATTTTCATGACGTGTGTGGGTACGGCCGGCCAGGCTGCCGGTGGACATCAAGTCGGACGCAACTAAGAGACTCAAGAGAGGAGTGGTGGAAGAGAAAATGAGAGCAAGAAGCAGAATAGAAAAGAAGCCGAGTTAAAATTCCTTAATTGTGTCTTTGCTACTTTGAAAAGAATCTGTCTTTGTCTTCTTTCCAGAGTGTTTTTTTTATTTCTTTAAAAAAAAAAGGCAGCGCAACAAAGATCAGAGAGGAGAAACTGCTTATCTGTGCTAATCAGTCCTTTCTTCCCACAGCCCTTTCACCTCTTGGAGTCAGTCATCGTGTTAGAGGTTTTTGTTCCACTGTTATGAAATCTAAAATTGTCGTTTGACATTAATTTGTCAAATCTCCGAGGATTATTATACACATCAAACAGCACTGGCAAAAACTATATTGTCAAAGTTTTCCAAGCCAAGTATCTGCATTCCTTGTGGACACGGTTAGACAGCATTGTTGTGTATCCTTTATCCCCTCTGCAGGACCATGACTACCTCAACAGCAGGAAAAGGGGGATGTCCAAGAGACTGACCAGGGACCTCCCGCTTGTCAAGCTTCTTAACATTTCCATCACCCTGTCCCCTTTCCTGGGCGTGGACACCACGCAGTTCCACTCCTCCCTCCTTGATGGCACCGAGGCCTACTGGCTCAGTCTACCCTCAGCCCCGCAGGGACAGCTGGTGAGGCCCGATAAGTGCAAACAATCCCCCTGTAAAACACACAGTACATTTTGCTCATTACTCCATATTTGAAGATTTTCCGCGGGATGTGTCTGTATTTTCATTTGGGCTCTTGCCGGAGTATTTAGATGCCTTTCTGGTTTGTATAAAAGCTTTGCATTGCTTAAGCTGTGAGCAGTCCATTAACATAAATCATATTCCATGTGATGCAATGATTTACATCACAAAGGACCTTCTACAAACTTGTTTTAAACTTGCAGTGCCATGTTATGCATTGCATAGCAGGTTCCACTGTAAAATAATCCAGTAAGTCTCTAACTACAACAGAGGAGACACTGAAGTCCAAACATATTTAGCTCCGCTCAAAAAACGAGTGCGTTTCACGCGTGATAAACCTGCATCTGAAATCCGTTTCCTCCTGTCCTCCCATTCAGATACCTGTGATGAGTCAGTGGCGAGGAAGGTTCTGTGTGAAGCTGAACCTCACAAACCCAGGAGCAGTGAGCTGGTTCCTGGACAGGGTGGGATACCTGAGGGCCCATTTAGGAATGGAGTACATCATGTTGGAAGGAGGTGAGGGAAATCTGTTCGAGGAGCAGGCCCTGCGACCACCACAGGCTCTAGGAGGAGACAAGTACATCGAACTTCTCGCTGACCTGGCCACCAGGATAGGGGACTCCACCATCATGACAGCAGGAACGCGGTAATGGTCTTAAGCGCCAAGTGTTTTGTGCACATTGTACCAACGTGTGTTTTGCTTTGCATCTTCACATTGTTCCTCGAGCCTCCCTTTTTAAGGTGTGTTTATCATGCATCCATGCGTAATCCAGGTCAAGCCACAAGCCTGTATTTGTAAGGATGGCACCCTTGCAGTCTGATTGGAGCTCCATGGGGCTAAGGGCGATCATTCCCTCCCTGCTGCACCACACCCTGCTGGGATACAACTTCCTCATTCCTGATGCAGTAGGTAATGCAAAAACCTATGTGTCACATTTTTTCATTTTGAATACCATGATGATAAAACTAAACAGTAATATTACATTATTTAATTCGTTATTTTTGAGTTTTTTTACATGTTACAAAAACAGCGGACGAAGAACATATCTGGTGTAAAACTCAAGCGTGTTCCAGTGATACGCAGAATTCCTTTGATGGTTGTTCACAGCCAGACAGACAGCTGATGTCTGCGAGACAACTATTTACTTTGAAGTGGAGAAAACAGGCTGCTGCCAAAAGCACAGGCAGAGTTGCTTTACAAAATATTGTAGACTGCTGATTTAATAAAACCCATTCATGGTGTGCCACAGGAATTATTTAAACTCTTTGATACCTTCAGTCAATATATGAATAAAATAATTATTATTAGTAGTAGCAGTAGTAGTAATAGTAGTATTATATGTTCTCAAATTACTATTACTCAAATTACTGAGTTACTACGTTTTTTTTTTGTTTTGTCTTTTTTCTTTAACAAAGTCTTACTAGAAATAATCTAATTATCAATATCATGACTGTTGTTTTTTTTTTTTGGAATTCTAGATAAAATATAGCATATATTTATTTATTTATTTTTTATATATATATATATATAAACTTAGAATCAGCTAAGTTTCAATTACATCTCCAAATCAGAGAAAGTTAAGACAATGTGAAAAATGTAAAAAAAAAAATATAAATATATATATATATATAATCTTATATAATTATATATATATAATCAGAGAAAGTTAAGACAATGTGAAAAATGTAAAAAAAAAATAATAATAATATATATATATATATATATATATATATATATATATATATATATATATTATTTTTTTTGTTTTTTTTTTGTTTTTTTGGGGGGGGGGTTTTTGTTTTTTTGTTTTTTAATTAATTAATTTTTTTTTTTAAACATTGAAAACGTCTTGAAAAAATGCATGGATGTCACTGGAAAAGACGTCATCTTGCAGGCATAACCTTTCTCTAAATTTCATCGTACTTTCCCTCATTATTCCTGTCATCGCAGGAGTATGGGTTCCCTTTGACAAATACTTGCACAACCACCAAGCTGCACTTTTGGGCTTGTTTCTTTTAACTGTCGGAATGGTCCATTTTGTCTTTGATCCAGAGGATATGGTGCCCATTTCTTTCAAAAAAACATCTGGAATAAGGACATTTCTGACCACATACTAGTCTGTGGTCCATCCCAGGTGCCTCAGAGTCCAGGGATGTTGAATCTACCTCTGGACAAGTGCAACATCAGGCTTCTTTTTTATTTTTGGACACAAGGCTTTTGATCAGCATTTGTGAATTTAGCTCTGTATTAACAAAACTTAACAAAGCATTCCTATATCAATCCCATGTTAATTGTGAGTTGTTCATGCAGTGTTGTCTGATCGATCAAACATCGCAGGTATCAAATTAGGATAGGATTTAAGATTATTATTTTTTTTTTTCGTTTACATCCTTACTAGCTCTAAACTGTCCCAGGGTTTTTAGGGCTAAAATGCAACGCAGATTTATATTAACAAATGAAATTAAGTTCACTAGAAAAAAAACTATCTTGGTTGTCTGTAAAGCAATAAGTCTGTTGTCTATTGTGAATTTACATTTTTTAAATTCGCCTTTTTTAGTATAGTTGCAACTTTTTTCAGAGTTTGGGCTGAACATACATTTATTCTAATGTGTATTTTTCAAGAGCCTGAGAGAGACTGAAGTGTACCAGATGTGCAACCATGTCTGTCCTCACGTCTATTCCTCTGTTTCTTTCTGTGCAGGAGGCTCCCTGTCTGGAGACATGGTTACAGATGAGGAATTGTTCGTCCGCTGGCTGGAGATTGCAACCTTTCTCCCAGTTATCAGCTTCCATACGCCACCCTGGGTTTGCGGGGAGGACCAGGTACATACCGGCATGAAGCACAAACATGTTACGAGTCGATCAGAGAACATCAGGCCATAACGGGGAGACTGTGTCATCCCCATTAGATGTAATTTCATAAGCAACAAAATAGCACAACATTTCCAAAAGAGTTGGGATCATGTGTAAAATGTCACTCAAAACAGAAAGGAATGACTTGCAAAATTCATACACCTACATTTTTACTAAATATAGAACATAGACAACACATCAAATGTTTAAACTGGGAAATGTACCTTCTTAAGACAAGATACAAAAGGAATGTTGAAATTGAAAGCAGCAACACCTTTCAAAAGTTGGTACAAGGCAGTGTTTACTGATGTGTGGCGCCCCTTCTTTCCATGAAGATCTTATATGTCAGGAGACCAGTTGCTGAAGTTTTGGAATTATTATCTCAGTCTTGTCTTATAAATGAGGTGAGCTGCTCAGCAGTCCTGGGTGTTCCTTGTCGTATTTTATTTTTCCAAGACATGCAAAGTGTCTTCAGTTGGTGAAAGGTCCTGACTGCAGGCAGGCCAGACCAGCACACAGACCCAGCCTTCTTCTGCAAAGCCATGCTTTTGCAATGGATTAAGTACCTGGTATCCAGTTCGGCACTGTCTTGCTGAAGGATGCAAGATCTTCCCTGAAAAAATTGTTGTTTGGAATGGGAGCATGTGTTTCTCAAAAACCTGTAAATATCGTTCCAGCATTGATAGCGTCTCCTTTTCAGGTTTTTAAGCTTCCTATTCTATCTACCGTACCCTCAGTGTTGCAGGCTTTAAAACTGAGTGCTGATCACAAATCGGATGTTTCCTTTGCTCTTTCATCCAAGATGACCTTTAGTTTCCAAAAGGAATTTCAAATATCACTGAGCAACATTATTCTGAAGCTCTTTCGCAATTTTTAAATGCAATTCTTCACAGACTGGTCAACCTCTTTACTTCTGAGACGCTGTTTCTCTGAGATGTTCGTTTTACACCCAATCACGTCACCAGTCTGGAGACAGTCGACCTAATTACTTTCTCCAGGCGTTTTTGACATCCCACTCACTTTTTGCAGGCCTTTGTTGCCCATTTCCTTGTTTTTTTTTTATGTGTTGCTGCCATCAAATTCAGAATGAGCTAGTATTTTTCATGAAATGGTTAAATGTCTCATTGTACACAGTGCCCAAACTTTTTGTTAAATTGGGGTTGTACTTTCACATTCTTTGCCACTCTTCTTGAAAAGATTATCACTTGTAGGGGTTTATAGCAGAGAGATTAAGTGAAATGAGGTGCAAATGCTGCCAATTAGGTGTTCTGAAAAGGGGAGGGAGATTACCCTTTCTTCGTTCACTCTGCTTATAAAAAGAAGACATTGGAGAGGAAGTTTGTTGACCCAACTGCTTCCCCTCCAGATGGTGGCCAGTGCTGTGAAGTTCCCACTGATGCTTTTGCAGAAAAGCTTTGACACTGTTGAACCCTGATCTATGAAAACTCAAGACTGGTAGGAGAGGCAGAACTAAGCCCCTTCTTCTCTGCTGGAAATTGGAAATGAGCTTTACGCCGCACACAGCAGGAAATACTAGTCACTAGGCAATCTCTGGTGACAGATACTGATATTTTTGACCATGAGATGTTCAGGTCTCTAAAAACAATTTATGTTTCTGGAGAGGATGAGGCCTCCCGTCTCCCCTGTGGATCCCGCCTTTCCTCATCTCATTCACCTGTGGTTTGGAGGCCATCTGTTCTGAATTACAATCATTATTCTAGATTTACGACTCACTCTCACTCTCAAGAGCCATTTCAGCTGGAATGATAATGAACTTAAGGACAAGTCTTGGAAAAATACTTTATTGTGGAAATTAAAATTTTCATAAGTAACTGACAAGTGGGAGGAAGCAACTGGCTTTTTTCAGCAGCAGAGGACAAAGGGAAAAAAATATACTGATTTTAAACCTGTACTCCATAACAAAAATAAAATTGGACTTTGGGAGAGTTAGACATTTGACAGAAGGAGTTTTTCTAGTTCATCATACCAGCACAGCTATGATTTTGTAAAGTCAGATGATTGAAGAGACTGAAGAGATGTTCAGTGGAGAACAGGCCGCCATGCTGGATGGGATAAATAGCTCTTTTATGGGAATTTTACTGTCGTTTAAATGCGCACCTTTGTTTCCAGAATGTATGAGACTTAAGTCAGTCACAGACAGGTCACAGCAGCAACCGCGCTGGAATCAAATAGCTGTAAAACCTCAAACCCACACACATGCCTGGCTTCTCAATTAGAGAAATATCAAACCTGGGCAGGCGTTCAAGCTCATTCCAACTGTTCTCAATCTCAGCTCATGAAAATACTTTTTCATGAGCTGAAAAAATACTTTTTTTTGTAAGGATGCGGTCTTTCTTTCTTTTTTTTTTTTTTAAGAGGATATGACCCTTTAAGGAATGCTGAAGTTGACTGGCTGGACGGAAACAGGAGAAAGACTTGGACAATGTTAAACCCACTAAGTCAACAATGAGCTCCCCTGATGTTCTGTCGGCATGTCTGGGTGAAGAGATGGCACAAATGTCCCTAGCAGATCTCATTATTAATATTATTCTTGTCCTGAAGTCTTTGTGGCAGACGATTTAGTTTAGAGAAGGTTTTTTTTCTTTTTTTTTTTTCCATTGGTTTAACTCTTTTTTTTAGATTTCTTGAAAATAGATTTAGCTGAAGAAGATCAAGACGCGCCTCTTGATGAAGACACCGCTTCAGCAGACAGTTATCCCTGTTTATTCCACTTTAAATAGGTCATTACCAACTTCATTGTCATGATTTGTGTCGACTCACAGGTGCTAAACCTTACTCGGATCTACATAGCAAAGCATCAGAGGGATGTGGTACCGCTGATAGAGAAGTACGCAGAAGAGTGGAAGATGACGGGAAACCCCATCTACCGGCCGATGTGGTGGCTCAGTCCCAACGATCCCATGACTTTCACCATCGATGACCAGTTTCTCATCGGCGATGAGGTGACTCCATGCCCCTCTGATGAGAGAGGGTTGGGTTCCTTCGTTCACCATTGGGTGCTAAATGCATCCAATGGTGAACGAAGACATCCCAGCGACAACCTGATGTCTGTCAAGTTAGGCGTATGAATTTGTTTTAACTTTTGCATGTTTTCAGGTCCTGGTGGCACCTGTGGTGGAGAAGGGGGCAGTGCAGAGGGATATTTATCTACCTGACGGGGGCTTTCAGTGGGAGGACAGCCAGAACGCAAAAGTGTTTGATGGCGGGACGTTTCTGCAGGAGTACCCGGTTCCTTTGGACGAGGTGGCTGTTTTCTTACGGAGAAGCTGAGTCTGATCCACTGAGTCACCTGACTTATCCTGTTACTGTTTTGATTCAAATTACTTTTTTTTTTTTTAAAGAAAAAAAAAACTTTGCGGTGTTCTCAACTTGCACTTTTCCACTAAAGACCTCTGATTTCATCTCAAGCTCTGACTTGAGATATGTAGAAAGATTTTTTTTAATACTTGCACTTTACGGTTCAATTTTTTTTTTCTTCCTTTTTTAAAAAAAAAAGTTAATCGGATTTACCTCTTGGTTGATTTTTTCTGGACTTTTTTTGTTTCTTTTTTTTTTTGTTGTTGTATAGTTCTGCAGAAATGTGTGTTTACATACTGCCTTTCTACAGTCTTTAAACTTTTAGTTACCGCTGGCTCTCTTCAAAAGGAGGATCAAAGCAAGCCCTGTTGTTAGCTTAAAGAAATCTGAATTTCTCAAGACGACCAAATGATCACATGGAAAAAAAAAAAAGAAAATGAAGGAAGACGTTTGAAAGGGCTTTTTTGAGGGAAACGCTTACTGGGAGGAGATGAGGTCACAGAATACTGCAAACAAGGACGGACGCACCGTGGTACAATATGTCTTGCTCACTCATTGCAAAGGCTTTTACTTGAACTTATCAGGCCGAAGGGGCTGATATTTTATGAATGTACATCAAATGATGGATGTTAACTGCTTTAAAAAGTCCTGTCACACAACACTAAACGACCCCTTAACACATATTCTTTGAATAGTTTTGTTTAGTCCATCCAGCAGTCTGCTGGACATATCTGAATGTCCCATAGTACTGTATACGGGAGGAACCTGAGGCCAAGCCGCTGCTGTTGCAGCCTAGGATATGTTGTTACAGTTTTGGTCAGACTTTACTTTCTTACTAACCTGCTGTAGCAGAATGGGTGGTTCTTTTTTTTTTAAAACCAGACTAATGCCGTGCTGAGGTGCTCTTTCGTTCGAGGCACATGAAGTTCTAAAGGAAGCCTTGCAGATTTGCTGATGACACCACACATCTTGAAAGGATATTTCACAAAATATGCTTAACCTTTGAGGAAATTTGATTGTTCAGTAACTTTTTTTTTTTCTTTTAGAAAGTGACATCATTTGCACATTTGACTTTGAAATATGACACCATGGGAAGGAGAGATAGCAGTTTAGGCCCAAGGTCAGCCTGTCTCAAGGTCAGCCTGGCTCAAGGTCAGTCTGGCCCAAGGTCCATCTGGGCCAAAGCAGCAGAGTTTGACCACCAGTGTCATGACTATGTGCTGTAGACACAAGTGTAGGCTCAGGCAACAGGCAGTCAGGTATTAAAAAAAAAAGAAAAAAGTGGTGCGTGCAATCTAAAAACCAACTGAGCCCAAAAATAAAGTTTAAAACAAAACGTTATCATTACTGAAAAGTGCAGGTGCGGTAGTCAGTAGTGAAGAAACAAGAAGCTAAACTAATCAAGATGCACAAAAAAAAGGAGAAAAAAAAACAAGATATAAAATTAAAACATATTCAACATTAAAAGGATATGAGGAGCATTAAAAAAAAACATAAACCATGACAGCCAGCGATAAACTCTGCTGCTTTTTCTGTAGAAACACTTAAGACAACATGCAAATAAAAAATGTAAACTGTTGCCTCCAAACTAAACATACGCTGGTCTCACTGGGCCAATTGCACTACTGCTCAGCATGTGGCTTCCTGGCTGCTCTCAAAAACAAACCTAACTAAACTGCAGCATTTTGACTTTAACCTGCACTCAAAGTCAAAGAAGATCGTAGAGTAACAACAAGCACAAACGTAGCTGACTTTCAGTTGAACTGTCTGGAAACCAGGAATACGGTATGATGTCAAGATATACCCTCAAGTCAGAGCAGTTTACATTATAAATTGTTTTAACCCTAAATTGATTTCAAAACCAGCAAAAAAGTAGAATTTATTTCCTGTCGTGAGTAAAGGACATTCACTGAAAACCTCACGATTAGTTACGTGATTGAAAGGTGACACACATATCGATATCATCTCAGCATCTAAACAAGGTGATGCAGACTGACAAGATATGAAGCTGCATCCCAATAGCCTCTTTAACATAATAAAATCAGTTTTATGATACTCAGATTCAACAGAATAGACAAGATTTTTAGGCAGAAACAACATGAATATAATCATTAAGCTAAAAGGAACATCACCAAAGGCTCAGGAGTCACACATCATGCGTGTTCATGCGTGCATGCAGGTTTCCTCTCTGTGTAATGATCTTGGCAAATAATAGTGCGCTATAAATAGTTTATTCACTTATCTGTTGGCTTATAGTTTAGTGCCAGCACTCTGCTTAGGCCTAAATGAGGGTAAATATTTAACAAAATTAGTGTTAGGAGTAAGATACGTGGCTCATTTTGTTAAAAAAAAAACAAAAAAAAAGACTTAAACCAATGTTAAACCTTACCTGTATCAGATCCAACCAAACATACAGAAAAGGAGACATTTGGTGGATGATGTGGTATTTGTAGGACATGGTATTGGTTGCCAGTTGACAATAATGACTGCATCACCAGAGCAAATGGGCATCAACAAAATGCAAAAAAAAAAAAAAAAAACATTAAAACAATGAATTCACATAAATCGAGTATGGAGCTGGTTTTTTGGCTGAATTGCATTAGTTTGCCAGGGCCGGACCAGTTCTCAGTTGGCTGAAAGGCAGCAAGGGGTTCAGTAGGCCCCCGACATGAACCATGTACACCCAACTAATGCTCCTGACCGTTGACACTCACGTCCACTCTTTTGTTTTTAAAACTGACTTAATGCTCTTATATACTCTAATCAGATGTATTCTGTGAAGGAACGCAGCCTTTACACCACGATGCATCTATATGTTTATATTGTTGACAATGCTCAATGTCAGCACTTTTCATTATTTATTTATTCTTCACCAGACAGTCTAAACCTACTAGAAGTAAAGATAAGTAACCCTCCTTTGTTCTTGAACACAACTGCCAGATAAACTGATCTCATACGTTTACTTTATCAACGCAGACACTCAGGTCTAATAGCGTTTATCAGATCACCAAATGTCTTAGTGCAACGCAGTATGTTGTGAACACACTGACGTCTTAATTTCTCATAGAGCAGAATGTACAAAGGACAAACTGTGATTTCCCACAACCCTTCACGTAAGGAGCTTTGCTGGTTCCCATGATTATGCTTTTATGGAATTGCTGTGCCATGTTCACATATATGTTGCAGGAAAAGCTTGATGTGTTATTCCTTCCTTCTGTCGACTGAGATAAACACATGCCTTATTGACATGCCACTCTTAAATCTGAACAAAGACGAGTGTCTGGGATTATTGCAGTATCAGCAATGAAAATATTACAATGACTGTGCCATTACAAGTGTTTTTATCTTCTGTAAATCAGAGAACGTAGAATAACAAAGTTGCAATAAAGTTTACATTTTCTTACTTAATTTCTTTAAGTCATTAAGTTCATGCTCATTTCATGACACAAAGGGGCAGCGCGGCAGACACGAGACCCCATGACAACACTCACTTGTAAGTGAATCCCTCAAGAATATCTTCAGATAATGGCATCTAATCAGAATACAGTACACACTGCTCTTTAAATCATCTTGGAAATCTGCTTTCATCATTCCTTTGTGCCATTTAGCCCTTGCAAGGGCCTCAGTTCCCTCAGAGCATTAGTCCCATGCAAGCGTTAAAGACTCCAGTACCAGAGCCAGCATCACATCATGATAGAACCTCCACCGTGTTTAAGACAGGACCAGGTTTTTTCTTTGCATTCCCTCACAAAGAGCTCCGCTGTGGTTCATTACTTGAGACTTGGGTTTACTCTAAGAATTTCTTTCTGTCAGTATTATTCTCATTGCGTTTTGTCTATGGCTTGATTTTGAATAACTGTGTGGGGCATGGTACAATCTGAAGCAATCTCTCCAGATCAGCCTGAAGTTCTGTCTTACGCAATGGGTTTTTATGGACATGTGAACATGGAAAAATTAAGCACACAAGTGTATTCATCATTATTATTATTATTATTATTGAACTGATATAAAATCATCAAAGTGGAACTTTTCACTGTGATCACAGAACTTGTTACATCTGTGTATATTTCCTATTTTTCTACGTTAAATGCAAAGATGCTGATAATTTTGAAAAGGCAAGGCAAGTTTATTTGTACAGCACAATTCAACAACAAGGTGGTTCAAAGTGCTTTACAGAGACATTAAAACATCACATGAATAAAAAGCATGATATAAAATGTAAACAAAGGAAAGAAAGATAAAAGAGCAATAGATAAAATCAGTATTTAAATTGTAATCAAGTTTTGAAACTTAAGCTTAAAACGGTGCAGGTTTGTGATTTTATTCAAATGCAGCTGAGAACAGGTGAGTCTCCAACCTGGATTTAAATAAACTGAGTGTTTCAGCTGATCTGAGGCTTTCTGGGAGTTTGTTCCAGACATGTGCAGCATAGAAGCTGAAGGAAGTTCCTCCGCGTCTGGTTCTGCAGGACTGTAGTTAAGGAGATTATCACTCAAGTTGCCGGGCTGTGTGTTTTTATCTTTGATATTGCAATTATTTTCTGCACACATGTCGGTTTTCAGAAGAAAACATGCATCAATAGTTCCTGCGTTGGCACCAGTAAATTATGGGATGACTCTACAACAACCAACAAAAACATGCACAATATTTTCAGAATATTAAGTAAATTTTTGGGCTTTTTTTTTTTTTTTTTTTAATCGTGATGTCGGTTTCAACTCGTTTGTTTGTGCTCCTATGCAAAAGTCAGTGTCTGCAAGTTTCTTATAATTACCGCTGCGCCCTCTTTCTTCTCTCCGTGCCAGAGCGTCTACGTCTGTATATCGGCGAGTATGCAGACGACTGCTCTAATAACACTTAAACCAACTGAAAGATATTTATAGCTCTGGTGAACACGCGGTGCGACGGTTCTCAGGGGAACTGCATTCAGGCCAGCCTTCGCTCAGCTTCTCTCCCTTACCTTCCTTTCCTGCTGCCACTTGGCTGAGCTCCACCTTGGGGCCCCAGTCGCTGCTTCTTTTGCGCAGTTAAACAGGTGCAACTAGCCACAACCATGCAGGGCCGCTCCACGCCAGCCGCCAAGCTCACCCTCTCTGTTTACAGCCTCGCCTTAATCACTGAGATTCATGTGACACTTTTTAAAATTTGCCCACAGTTTCTCAGCCAGATAAAATTCTCAAGGCATACTAGTGTGGCTCCATGTTTTGTGAGGTGCTGAAGTTACAGTGCGAGAGACTTGAGAGGACCCTTCTTCAAGGGGGGGGGACAGCAAAGATTCGAGAGATATTATGTGGGCAAAACCTTAAAAGTCATTTTGTGAGTGCTTATTCTCCGTTAATAACCGGGGTAGCTTAAAATGAATAAAATACAGTGGATACAGCTTTTTTTTTCACATGCATGTTAAAGAAATGAATCCGTTTTCTGATTGATGATCATTCATTTTGAACTTACTCTGTGTTCCACTTCAGTATTAATTCACAGCACAGAAGGGCTGTTCCAGAAATCTTCGTCCCTTTGACTAACATTTAAGAAGCAGGACACAGTGGTGGAATTATTTCCCCCCCCTTATGCATCAAATCACCATGAAACATTCAACCCAATTAGTTAGGGGCATAACAGAACCTTACATAAGTTGTGCAGCAGAGCTGAAAAAAAAAAACAAACTGTCCTGCCAAAAACCAAATCAAGAATGACACAAATGATCTACATGCAGTAGCGGCAGCTGAAATGAGGTTTTTCTGTGCTGTTAACATCTATCAGAGATTACCCACAGATTTTAACTACTGCTGGATTCATGTAAACCTCATAAAACAGGAGAGGCCACACTGGCTCCGTTCTTTTCTTTGAGGGTGTTGTAGAGCAAGAGGCACATGAATTAAACTGGTGACAGGCAGAGGCCACGGATCTCTCCAAAGTCTACTTTTAGAAAGTGCAAGTCAAGGTTTTAGGTTTCAGTGTCTGCTCATGAACAAATGGGTTTTCCAGCTTACCAATTAGGTGTACAATCTATTCTTAAAGCTTGTTGTCTGCAGGCCAGCCATCAAAGCTACATGCATGTGTCATTGTTTCCCCTAACGCCTTGCATTTCGAGCCGAGATAAAGTTGCTTTTTTACCTTATGCCTAAATCACATTTAGATCCTCCTTAATGCGCTGAACGTGCTTGATGCTGTTAGAATAAAGATCTAGGTTCAAAATGTATTCTTATTCTCTTGAGGCCAAACTGCAGGTTTCCAAAGTAAGTGAGGGGCGAGCGACCCTCGAGAACGTCGCCGTGAAATGTTAGCCTCGTCTCGGAAGCTCGGGGGGGATGGAGGATCGATATCAGGGCAAAGGGAACCATAGTGGAAGTATGCGTTTGGAGCCCAGAGCAGATGAGGTTCTAGCTAGAAGGAAAATAATCCCATCTGCGTTGTGGAGCCTGGTGGAGGGACTTATCAATACCCCAAGAGACGGAAATGACTCCTTGGCGTTGTCCACTTGAGCCCGACCACCTGTCCGTATGGCGGGTTAATGCCCTCAGCCAGCTTCCCGTTGATTAAGCAAACTGCACGCTAAGAAAGGAAAGATCTCATTTTCACATCACACAGGTTTCAAGAGGTTTACAAATTGTCAGAACTAAGGAAAGCTGATAGGCATAGGTGTGAGCGCATTACACCCCTCCGGCGCAGATGAGGGAGGACCAAGCACCCAGAGTGAAATCCAAACGAGATGCACCACGATGAAGATGCAACGTGGACAATATCTCTCTTTAAAGTTTGAAAAAAAAAAAAGCATCACATTATTGAAGTTTATGGAGAATCTCCTGTTCTTGAGCAGCAGCCAACTCTTAGTAGTCATATGTTTAGAAAAAAACGTGACCAGCTTGTTCATCTCAGTTTTTAATGTGAATAAGGGAACCTTATTTATTGAATATAAAAGATTTGTTTCTCTGTGTCTCTTTCCAACAGAAGCCACTGACCGTAAACGGCCTGAAAGGCCTCCTTCACACTGCAAGCTTTTCTTCTGTGACCCGACTACATCACCATGTAGCACATTTGCACAATGCAAATACAAAAAGTTGGTCTTACCCTGCAAAACCTCTTTACTGAGAAAGAAAAAAGAGCAGTTTTTAAGAAAACAGGCATTGTTTTGGACTATTTTGGTAGTTTTAAGAGTTCTAGTAAAAAAAATCCTTACCTCGTTGGCATAGTTTGCTTAAAATAAGACAATTGTGACTAGGTTTTATGGAATACGTATTTCCAGAGGAGCAGTTTTTGCATTGTAGATGGTGTTAAATATGCTGCTTGACCTCAGCTACCCTAATCCCAACAACCAATCCCAGCAGAGCACTCCTGTCACCGCGTAGCAGCTCAGAGCCTATCACAGTCCTCCTAACATGGACTTTCCCACTGTGACATCATTCTTTGGTTTGTTGTTTTGTGGACTTTTAAAATCTTCAGTTTGAGCCTCACGAGTGAGTGCTGGATCCATCTGAGAAACAGAAAAAAACCTGATGCATTCAGTCACAATGAAGTCCTGAATTAAACCATACCTCGCGTTATTGTCCAAAAAAAAAGAACTAATTTAGCATGATCATCATGCCAAATAAGATGCGAAACAAGCAATCTAGACCATAAACCTTTGTCAGAAAATGTTTCGCGAGGCATTTAAGCTCTACAGAACTGGACGACCACAGGAGTCCCCTACTGCTGGCAGTAAAGCAGCTTTAAGGCACATCTGTGTTTGCTTCATATTTGAGACCGGAGGCTACGGCCATGGTTTCAGTCTAAGTTGGCCTTCACAGCAACAGAAACCTAAGCAGCAGAAAGTGAGTGCGTCAAAAAGAACAATGAAGAACATGTGTTCTTTGAACATAGAAGCTTATAAACCTATTTTACAAAAACCATCCACCCATTCTTAACCCGTTTTTATTACCATTCAGGGTACAGGGATCTGCTGGAGTCTATCCCATCTGTCTTTGGGTGTAAGGTGATGTACACCCTGGAAAGGCTGCCGGTTAATTGCAGGACCACATGCAGATAAACACACACACACACACACACACGCTCAAATGAAATAATGAACCTGTACAGGAGACCAACATGGGATCTTTCACGAATGCATAAATAGCCATTGAATTTTAAACTTCATTCATAAGTCTACAGGATGAAACCTTCTGAAATTGGAGGTTGGCAGTTTTTTTTAGGGTCAGTTTGGTGCCGAATACGGCAATTACACTGTTTGCCCAAGACATTTGGGAGAGACGTCGCACCTCTCAGGGTGACTTTTACCAACATTGATGCTCATCAGCAACATTAACAATCTAAATTCCCACCTGTTCAAAGCTCAGAATTATTCATAACTGATGTTCCCCATCAGACTAACTTGCTCTCTGATAATTTTTCCCACCGTTGGGGTACACAAGTTAAACTAACCTTTGTAACTAACACGTCGAACATGCTGATAACGTCGTCATATCGTACTGTAAATTTGAGGATGATTATATGCAGATATATTAATTTCAATGATCAACCATATTTTTGTATTATCATACATCATTTTCACATCATACGTTTTAAACCTATTCAAAAGTGAGCAAAATTACAAATCTGGCAAGTTCAAATCTGAGGTCTGTAACATAAAAAAAACGAAAAAAAACAACCCTCGAGTCTGTTTTTAAAATGTAACTGATATTTTGTTTGTTTTTTAAGTCCAACTCTTAACTGTGAACAGTGCTTTCTTTCCAAAGTTATCTAGTTATAATAAAGTTATCTAATGACAACAACACAGTAAATATGAAGCAAATGCAAGTTAACAGCTGTCTGACATTCACTTTATTGTTAAGATTTTGTTTGGTTTATCAGCTGCTTGTCTGTTTTTTTGTTTTGACATATCTTTAAATTAAAGGCAAACATATACAGCTTAATCTTCAAAACACATGCAGCAGTGTAAACATGATGTCTGCTGAAATAAAATGCCAAACATGAACATACTGGCAAAATCTAATTGTCTTGTTCCAAAAAAAAAAAAAAAAAAAAAAAAAAGATTGCCACATTCAGCCCATAAATATGGATGTGTGTGAATCAAGGTTAAAACATGGGAAAGTTTATATGCGTGTGTGGTGAACTGACAACATATACATAAAAAAGCATCCACAAACATGACGACTCAAACTGTACTCACCTTTTGTCAAGATTAATTGCAAGAAAAACTAAGATGTCCTACAGTCATGGAGAGATAAGTCCTTTTATACACATCATCTCAACAAGGCAACAAGAGCTGCAACACCACTAAACCACTGTAACTGACCACCTGACAGAGTGCTAAGAAAGTTTACCATCCTCGTTGATGTAACAAAAGTTGTAATGGGTAACTTTGAACTTGAGGGAAATCGTGGAGTGCAAAACACAGTGGGGTTTTTGTTTTTTTTGTTTTTTTGTAAGACAAGTTACAGATGGCCACACTGTGTCAAAGAACAAACAAAAAACCCACCAAACTTCATGCTATACTACCCCCAAGCTTATTGCACTGCATTTCAATGCCTACAACAGAATGCCAGAATAAGCACTATTTTTTAACGCTGTACGCTGCACCTAATGATAACAAGCCAAGTTAGCAAAAGCTGCTCGTGAAAATGACACACACAGGCACACGAGTGTCGTCCGCCTCCATCGCTCCACAATCAAGTCATGGTGGCTGAAAGCGAACAAAAACACTGACTGTACACTTGAGTCCGAAAGGCAATGGAAATGAAATGCTGGGACCGACTCTTCTTCTACGTTGCAATGACGTGCTGGGTCACTTTTCAGGTCAGAGCTGAGTATGACTCTTAATTACAGATCAATAATTTTACTCCACCAGGGTTACAGCTGCTCAGCCCACAGAAAAGACTCCGTTTTAACTGAGCCGTCTAAACTTGTGGGGCTTCTAGGATCTGGAAATGTGTTGATATTTAACGTCAAGATTGATGCTTTGGTGAAGATGGGAATAGTAACCGGTAAATGTATTGCACTCTCTCAACTTAAAACACCATTGCATCATGAGCAAATCTTACAGACTTGATCTCAGATTCGAATTTTCTCCTCCCTTTCTGCCCTTTTTTGAACATTAATGGGTCACTAAGGCACCTGTAAGTACAGTTCTGTAAATAAATACTTTTATGTGCACAATCTTTACCAAAGGCTCAATTTGCTTAAACATACAGCACGCTGTATAATATGTTCACAAACATATTATGCAAGTTGTCCAGCTACCTTTAATAATTCTCATTTCTCTAAGATTAATTCAATTAAAATAACCCCAAAACCAATAATTGAATCCATACAAGCCTCAGAAAGATTTTAGCCAAAACAGTTTTTTGTGTTGATTCCACAGATGAAGAGATATGCAGTGACAATCACTTGGCGGCTTTCTTGTCAAGCTGAAAGAGGTCAAGCATGTCCAACATGGCCCGTCTAATGTTGGCACCAAAACGGTGAGAGTCCTGAAATAAAGCAAAAGGGCGGGAAGAAGGTTTTAGACAACTTAAAACAACAAGTACCAATAAGAATCAGGACTGTCTGCATGAAAGGACAACTAGTGAATTTACAGTTTCTGGACTCGAGTGTTTGCTGGAGATGTGAAAGTTGATGAGGTCCTCGCCGACAATGATGTAGGAGACACCATAACCATCGTCAGCCACCTTGTGGATGAAGAAAAAGGGACAGGTGTTTAATCCAACCAACAGTTTAGCTATTAATCTCCAAACAAAAACACAGCAGTGAGTCGAGTTTATAGTGAAATTTACCTCAGTGAAATAAGAAGACAAACTTTGAAAAATGACTATCCAGACTTCATGAATCTAAACTTACGGGACCGAATCCCCCTCCTGACGACACATATTCTGGGTGTCTGACGAGATCGAACAGTTCCACCTGCTGCAAAGGCGTCTGACTGGTGGAGAGCCTCCATGGCTCAGACAGGACCTGGTGTAAAGAGAACAAATTCATCTCAGCCGAACATTTGGTCGTAACTGTGTGAAAAAGTGAATAGAGCTTTAAGGATTATCATCACATAAAAGATCATACCTCCTTAAGGAATGGTGACTCTTCTCCCAGGTATTTGGAAACAACGTAGAGGCAGAAAAGGTGGCGATCGATGCCCTGTCCTACCATTGCCAAGCGGTACATGTTTTGATGTTTCTCTGCTGCCACTTTGAGCAACCTTAGGCGCTCCTCTCTCTGCAATGAAAGGAAAGAAACAAGAGTGAAACATGACAAAAAAAAAAACAAAGAAAGGTGTTTGTATACTATAACAACGTTCAGTCAACAAGTGTGGATGTGCTGTTGAAACTTACAGTCTCATCTCTGATCATGGCCCGAACAAATTCACACGTCTCCGTGGTGCAAGAACGCACCGTTTCTGTCCGACCTTCGCGGAACAAGCGGGTCATGGATGCTTCGTACGTCAGGCAGAACTTTGCTTTGTCCTGTTAAGAATGAACAAAGATAAGAATACTCCACGGAGTTACTTTTCAAATTCTCAATATGCTGATAATTCATTTTTATCATTATCACAACGATTATTATTATTAAAGTGTGTGACTACATTACACAAGTGCCATGAAACAGAAGAGCTAAATGTCAATAGTTAACCAATTCCTGTATTACAAATCAATGATCTCTGCATCTCTGTGGTGTCTATTATTAACTGAACTACCCCATTCATAAGGAGAAAACCCTTCAAAATGTGGCTGAGCAACTTTTGGACTGAATGCTTAAATAATATTCAGGTTATCAGGTGGTGGCTGCCCTCTGGTGGCCGTCAAAGGAGTTGGACCTGCCGGCAGATCTGGCCTAAATGCTGCAGCTTTATGCCAAAATGGATAAGTATTATGCAATACTACGAGCTTAAATGCGCACACAGTGCGCACCTGTTCTTCTGAAACGTCATGTAATTGCACGTACTCTGTAATGGGCCAGCTGTAGGGCGATCTGGATGAAGGCATCAGGACTGGTGCGGCACTTCTTAATCAGCCCCTTTCCAAACTCGTGGAATGGGATAATGTGACAGTCCACATCATCAGCCAGCGTCCTGGCAACTGTCAGTGAGTTCTGGATGACCTCCTGGCACTAGAGCATGTCATAAATTTTTATGCTTTACAAAGCAAAAGTAGGAATGCATTTAACTCATTTATACCACTGTAATGCTTTTTATTAAGGAAAAGTCTACTAATAGAATCTAATTAAATTGTTATATTAACATAAGTCAATTTAAAGTCACATTTTAAATCAATATGTTCATTCAGACGTTCATTTTATTAATTAAGTGGATAAGTATCAAAACTCTTGAACAAAGTTCAAGCAGTACAGGGAAACCAGTGTTTGTGAATATTAATTCCTAGTTTTCAGTATGAGGGTTCCTGACCGTCTTACCTCAGCAGAGATGTCCCACTGCATCCTCTGAGGACCAGGCAGGTTGGGGTGTGGCTCCCCGTGGCAGTGACCGTCCTCTGTATATCCCAGTTTAACAGGGTCCATGTGAAGTACATGCTACAACAATCAACATAAATGATCCATAAAAGATCCCCTTTGACATCAGAAGTGGTCTTAACACAGAAATTATACACTAGCCTACCTCCCATAGGTGGCCAACGATTGGAGCGTCGGCCCAGGAGTGCTCTGCATTCAGTCCCATAGTGCCATTCTTGAAAACTATCAGATTAAAGGACTTATCAAACCACCTGAAAGGAAAACTAAGAGTCAACACCTGAGGTTCAAGTTGGAAAATTCATGAGGAAATATCAACAAGTCTGTCACACCTGTCGTAGCACTTTCCGTGGAGCAGGGACTTGGCATAACTGTCCAGAGACTTGACTTTGTTGTTGACATCGTAACGCTGCTCAGTGTCATCGAGGGTTACAAAGAAAGCTGCCTTCTCTATGGCATCCAGAGCCTGCTTGTTCTTACCACGGCTGAAGTGTGTGTCGCGACACTTCGCCCAGGGGGTCCTACAGAGGGCAAAAGAACATAAGATCCGGTGCTCACAGCATGTAAAAAGGACATTAAAGATATTATGAATAATCATAGGCAGCCAATGCACTATAGCAACGGGAAATATGTTGATGTTTTTATTGTAAGACCATTGTAAGGGCCATTATCAGGTGAATCATTTAATCACAGCATCATTTTGAATACATAACAAAACATTATCCATCCATCCACGTCCGGTTATCCAAACTCTGATCACGCCTAAGCAGATAGGCCCACGCTTCCCTCTCCCCAACCACCACCTCCAGCTCCTTCAGGGGAATACCCAGGCGTTCCCAGGACTGCCGAGAGTTATAATCTCTCCAGGGTGTCCTGGGACAGTCCAGGGTATAGCACTGCCTTTTGCCTGAGAAGAGCTGGGATAGGCTCCATCAGACCCCCCTGACCCTGAGCGGGACTGAACATGTATAGATTATGGATGGATGGAAAATCATTCTACGTCATTCAATCATTACAAAACTACATTATCATTTGTCTGAAGTGAGTCTTGACACACTAAAATCTGCACTTAATAACTTTAAAGTATATTGTAATTAATGTCAACCTCCAGATTTGTGTTTTTACTTCCTTCCCTGGTACAGTACACAATGTACAAGTGAGATCTCTGCATTCAACAGACTCCAGCTCACTCTGTACTGCCACCTACCTGTCCCCAGCAGTAAGTGCTGCTAGCATCTCCTCTCCTGGCAAAGGCTCCGACTTGTCTGCCAGGATCCTCTCCATCTGCTGCTCTATCTCCCTTGGCAACAGTAACCTCCCATCATAGAACATCCACACCTTGAAGAACCGTCCCTTATGGTACACAGCAATGTGCTTGCTCTCGTTCATGTGCTGAAGTACATCTGCATGAGAGGAACCAAAGGTAGACAGAAAAAAGGAAATACAAGAATTGGAAGAATATTTATTGAATAATATAACGTCCAGTGTAGGATTCAAATTTTATGTTTTTGCCTCAAAGAAAAGGAGCAACAAATGAAATGGATAATGGATGTCCCATCATTTTATTTCTGAGAACAATGGTGTTAATAACCAGATCATAGTCCCACTAGTACAGTTATGGCATATCTATATTTCTTCTGAAAGAAAAAAAGAAAAACATAGTGTGATAAGGTTTCATTAGCTTATTAATTTTAAAGGTGAACATTTTTAGTGATGGGCTCGGTGCTGGAAGGGCTATCCAGTTCCAAAATTAGGGGAGCTTGAAATGGGACATGCAGGAAATAAGATGGAAAATGAAAGTCATTTGGGAACACGGGTTGGGGGTGGGGGTAAGGGGTCGGGGATACAATGAACTAAGACAATGTTTGAGCAGCCCCATGCATAAACAAGAACAATACAAAAGTGCATTGTATCTTTTCTACACACGCGTAACGGTGTTTTGGTGATGTCCAGTGTTGTGTGACTTTCATAAAAATAATCAGCCTGTGATGTTTCTATAGAGCAAGGACACTGTCAGCAATATACATTTTCTACCCACAAGCCACCAGGCTTTTACTCTCCCACCCCTCTCTCCGCTCCAACGCTCTGTCTGCTATGTCGCTCTTCTGGCCCCGCCAGCTCAGCCAGTCACTTTAATATGGGGCATGTAGGGAACTCCCCCAAAGCTGCACATCTTGTACTCAGCCATAGTCCTATAGCCTTTATCAAATGTTTTTCTTATTTATCGTTATTATTTTATTTAGTATATTTCACTGTAAATGTTTTAACCTTAATGTCGCTCTACGTGTCTTAATTGTGCAAAGTTGAGCCGACACCAAGCTCAAACATACATTTAATGGCCAGTAAAGACGTTTCTTGTTACATGGTAACAATAAAGACTCAAATATATGCCCTTGAGTGGAAACGACATTGGGATTAATCTCATTTTTCAACTTGTATCCGTAACTTCAAACTAACATTCCAACATTTAAATTTTAGCAATGCAAGAATATACGTTGCATTAAAAGTAATTTTGATGGTTCATCCAAGAAATCGAGTCACATTATATAATTGAATTCATTTTAATATAATATAGATTTAAATTATAAAACAGAAGAGAAAAAATGAAACAGTTGGGATGCAAACTAATAAATATTCACCTTTTTCACTACATGTTTGAAACAAGCCTTCAAACTCTGGGTTTGTGTATAAAACTGGTCCTTGTGTCAGTGATCAAATTTGACGTAATGCAGTGAAGATCCTCACAGTACTTATTGTGCATTATAAACTGTCCTTATCTTGTTATACACACTAATGTACAGAAGTTAGTAACTTAACTTTTCATTCCAATGGGTTTTTTTGTGTAGAAAATAAATAAAATCTTTTGATCATAGTGGGTCTTAGATGAAAAACTACGTATAACCTTTTTCACACTGTCAGCATTTACTAAAATAAAAAAAAGAAGATGTGGAGTGTGTTTTCTTTGGAAGCACCATTTCTATGTATTCAAGTAGCCAAAGAGAAGTCATAAAAATGCTTTTTTTTTTTTTACTTTTAAGATAACTCAACTGAGCCTTTAACCAATTCTACTCTTCCACCTGCAATCTGTCCTATAACTCGGTAAATGGTGTAGGTCGTCTCTGGCATTTCTCCATGGAGATTTCTTCTTATCAGACTAGTAAGAAGTGAGAAAGGGGAGAGTTGAGAAGCCGAATGGAGGTGGCAAAAGACTGGACTCCAGGTTCACTATGATACCTATAAAGAGACTTCACAGAAATAATTCACAACTGGGGACTGCAAGGAAAGCCTCAATAACATCAACAACAGTCAAGCCTTGTTTGCTACTGTGGACGGGTTAACAAACCCTCCTGTGTCAGTAACATAAACAGTCCACATTAAAAAGGCCTGCAATAAATTTGCTAACTCTTAAACTAAGAAAATCCAGAAGATTAAAAAAGCAGTCATTGCATCAATATCAAGTCCAGCAACCGTGCCTTCTCCAATTAAAACCGATTTGGACAAAATGAGACAATTTTACCCATTAAACTACAAAAACCTGGAGGATATTATGGATCCGCTAAACTTATTCTCCTGCTGTCTCAATATTTTACTCACAGCTTTCTTCAATAAAGTTTTACCCGTCATGTCATTGGATCTGATTTAAATAGTAAACTCATGCTTTTTGTCAGATGTTTTCCCCCAGACCTTGAAGACAGCGGCCATTAAACCACTGTTGAAAAAGAACAATTCGGACAAGTTGCAAAATACAAAATTACAGACCCATCTCAAATCTTTCTTTCATCCGTAAGGTTAATGAAAAGCTGTGTTTTGACAGTTAAATATCTTCTTAATTCTGACCACTCGCTTTGACGTCTTCCAGTCAGGTTTTCATCCTCACCACAACACTGACTGCCCGTGTCAGGGTGTTCAATGACATCCAGATAAATACAGACGGTGGAAGAACCACAGCGTTGGTATTATTAGACCTCAGCGCAGCATTTGACACCGTTGACCATGGTATATTACTAGAGCGACTGAAGAATTGGGTCGGTCTTTCTGGCACAGAACTTGACTGGTTTGAGTCTTACTTAAAGGACAGGGACTATTTTGTGTCAAAATGTAATTTTACATCAGAATCGACAAAAATTACATGTGGAGTTCCCCAAGTTTCTACCCTAGGGCCCCTCCTATTTGACATCTACATGCTTCTGCTAGCTCAAATAATAATAAACAAGATAATTTACCATGACTACATAGATGAAACAACTTTACATTACAATGTAACCAGGTGACAATGAACCTACACAAGTATTGAGTAGATGCATAGAAAACATCAATGAGTAGCTGTGCCATCATTTTCTTTAGATGAACAAAAACAAAACAAACATTTCTTTTGTACCAATACCAGTGTTTTAAGAGTCAGCACACAGGTTCCGGTATTACAGCTACAAACCACTGATAAGGCCCGAAATCTGGGTTTAGTCATGGACTAAGAGCTGAACCTTCAGATAAATTAAAACAATTACAAAGTTGGCCTTCTAGCACCTGAAGAACATCTCAAGGATCAAATGACTAATGTCTCAAGTCGAATTACTGCAACAGTGTCTTCACAGCTCTGCCTAAAAAGTCAATCAGGCAGCTACAGCTGATCCAGAAGTTCTCACTAAAACTAAGAAAGTGGACCACACCACTCTGGTTCTGAGGTCCTTACTCTGGCTCCCTGTAACTCAAGAGAATTGACTTGTCTCTTAGTTTATAAATCACTGTACATCAGAGTGTTGTTGTTGCCATATCAACCATCCAGACCTCTCAGGTCTTCTGGTTCAGGTCTGCTCTGTGTCCCCAAAATCATAACAAAACATTAGAAACAGCATTCGGCATTGTTCCAAAGATCTGGAACAAATTTCCAGAAACCTGCAGGAATGCTGAAATCCTCAGTTCCATTAAATCAATTTTAAAGACTAATTTGTTTTTAGCTGCCTTTGACTTAATTACTTAAACCATTTTGAAATAGATTTAAACAATGTTAATTTCAATACTACACTGCAACTCTGGCTTAAGAGTAACCTTTCTTTATTATGCCTCAGCACTGCAACTCATAATATTTTTTTTCCTCTTTACTATCCATGTTTTTTACTATGTAAAGTATCTTGAATTGCCTCGTTACTGAAATGTGCTATACAAATAAACTTGCCTACAACAATGCTTCAGCAGAAATATCCAATACCCACTGTAACGAACAGTGGTGGAGGGAAGCTGATTCTGGGTGAATGGACTAAAATTCCTCCAGAACAATCTGAGAGAATGATGAACTCATACAGTAAGTATTTCGAATAAAGACCTATCTAATGTACTAAATCGTGGTGGTACCTGGTTCATTTTGTCATTTATTTCTCATCATTTGGGTTCATGTTTGTTAAATAAAATGGTGAAAAGAGTTCCATGTTGTTCGTCTGACGCCGCATTTGCCTAACACTTAAAACCCACTATGATCAATTAATTTTTATTATGTTACACAAAAACACACATGCACACGCTAATCTTAACTTTACAAAGTAATGTTTTTGCTCCTCTGAAACTAAATTTAAGTCTCATGCAAATTATTATTGGAATGTGCAATGATCAGCACACATGCAATGTAAGTAGCAGAGGTCAGATTATTTCTGATCCAGAAAGATTGACAATTGTCTCAAGGAGAAATACAGTCAGAGTGTTGTGTAGAAGGCAGCACTGCTAAAGACTCTACCTGTTTCTACACTTGGAACACGAGTTGTGTTGAACATACGCTCGTATTGGGCTGAGCACATGGGAATAGTGTGAAGGAGCATGAGCTGAAAAGTAAAAGGGGAGAGTCAAACACAGAGATGACAAAGCAATTTACTGAAGTCCCCAGAAAGCAGCAACAGACACAAACCTTCGGACTTGGGAACATGAAGAGGAATGAGATTAATGGAGGCTAATTGGACAAGCAGTCATGAAAGAGGGACCTCAGAAAGCTCCCAAAGAAAGAGGCACATGCAGGGTCCAGAAACCAGTGAACTACCATCTCAAAAACACCAGCAAAGCCCTGGTGATTTTTCACCAAATAAAATACTGATATTTGTTGGATACTTAAACGTATGTGAATATGATTACCTGCAGCGGCCAATAAGACTGTTTCAGGGCTGTACTGCTGAAAATGAGTATAGGAGTCAGGGATTTCCAAGGCAATAACTAAAGGTCACATGTCTGAGAGGTCAGAGGGCAAGGCTGAGATATCCCCTCTTCTTACCTGTCTCCACACCAGGAACGCGGGATGTGTTAAACATTCGCTCCCACTGAGCAGAACACAGAGGAACCTTGTTCGCCAGCAAGTATATCTAACGCAGCGTCCGACATAGCGAAATGACAAAACAGTAAAACAGAGACAACCTATTGTAAGTGTGTAACAGAGCAAGCTCATGCATTGGTGTTTTTATAAATGCACACAATTGGTCTTTGCAAGTTTGTGTTCACACAACATATTGCAGTATTGTGGAAATGCAATTTAAACTTGCATTTTTGCATCATGCAGGCTGGTTAAGGTTAAGGACTGACAGAGATGCAGGAAAAGATAGCATCACAGTGTACCAGATAAATCACCAGCATTCATTTAGCATGATTAACTAACCCTTCCAAGAAATGCATATGATATTGCTTAGGTTGTAATAACAACTGCACTTTTATTAGAACAAGCAAAAAGCACAGATAATGTCTCATTCCAAAGTCTGAGTAAGACAAAGAGAAAGGAGATGTGAAAGATAACCGATTTTCATTTGAAACCTAAAAAACAACACATCAAGAAAACCTTAATTCTAAATGCCAAAATTAGACATTTTCATGGAACCAGTGTGGTCAGAAATGTGCTCATTAAATATACGTTAGACCATGTTCAGTGAAAAATGTTCCACGTGATCATCAAATGAGTGATGCAGATGCCAAGAGGGCCTGTACTCACTGGTTTGATCTGAGCCCTGTCCAGTTTCCGTCTGTAGAGCATGATGGCGTGGATGGCATTACCTGCCCGGGCAGCCTGGATGGATGTGGGGAACACATACAGAAAATCCTGCGAAGAAGATCAATAGTTATTAATCAATAACCAGAGGTATATCTCTCAACAAGTTATCTATCCTGAGAAAGCCCAGGTCATAAGGACAATCTACTTATCATTTTAATAATTTTATCAGTTTCACACAGTCAATAAATAACCTGAATACACTTGGTTTTACTTGAATCTTAACATTTGTACAAAAGAAAACAGAAATGTGTTATAAATAAAATGTGAGTGAATGACAACGGCGAAGATCTTGTTGCTTATGACAATAAACATTTTAGCAGATATTTTGAAGTGAGAATGTCATTTCCTACTTGACAATTACAGAAACCAAAATTTGATGTTAAGAGCCTACTTTCTGACTCTTTTAGACACAAACTATGCAAACAGGGAACTTGAGATGGCGACTTTAGCAGGACAGTGATTATAGTGTTACCAGCCAAGATGTGAAAAATCCCAGGACAATACGACTGTGGCTGCAGTATTTTCCCTTAAGAATATATTACTGCCACAGTAACAATGTTTATTTGTACAGACACACACAGGTGGGTTCATGTTGCCACATGGATATTTTACATTAAAAAAAAAAACATGTGCCAACCAAATGTGCCCTTCTTATATCACTTTAGATTATAATAATTAATATAATAATTAAATAAAATATAATTAAATAATAGTAAATAAAAAAAGAATACTAAATAATAACACTAAATTAGAAATATTAAAATCAATTCTCTCTAATTTGTCAGACAATTACACATCAAATCAGTCATCAATGATGTGTAATTCTTTTGTTTTTTACCATGGCGTAATAGTTGCTGTTGACCATAATGGGTCCACGGCCTCTCAGGTAAATGTACTCTTCCCACCAGTCACTAACCTGTGCCATGGAAAACAAAGGGGGAAAGAAACAGAGTGCTGTGACCAGACAAGTCTTTCTATCTGAGATCTAAGTAAAGGCACAGGACAATGCCTAAGACTGTAAGTGGAGAAGAAAGTAATTCCTTCTAACTCACATAGTTGGACGCCCACCATGACTTAAGTTTGAGGTACCACTGCAGCCTGGGTCCCAGATTCTTTTCAAAGTCTTTAGCCAAGCCCTTCATCCTGTCAAAATGTTCGTCTTCCATCAGTGGGCGCACTGACTCCAGGTACTATAAAAAGAGAAAAAGGAATAGTCACAAAGCATGAAGCAGAATCCCTGTTTTTGACACAATATTAATACTTTGGTAGGATGACCACATATATCAATGGTAGTAATTTGCCCAACCATACATTTCTTTTGTAATCAATTCAAAACAATATAGAAAGGTCTTGTCTGGCAGTGCAGATGTTCTGCCCATCTCTCTTTGTTACACAAATTGACAAGCTCCCCCTTTTAACAGCTCTTCTGTACTTTATGTGCAGACACACTGAATCAATACAAGATCATATGCTGAAGAAACGCACAAATCAATCAGAATCAACACTGCCTTTACATATATAAATGGTATTGTGCAACTGAGTGGCATCACATTGCTTTAGGCAATTATATCGTCAGAACTAAAACAGAGCTACTTACTATGTAGCAGTTAAGCACTTATGTTGAGTTTGATTACCCTTTTGCAGGTGTCCTTGACGGAGGGGACGGGTAGACGTGGCAGGGAGTTTTGGAAACTGTAGAGCATTGGCTTCCTGCCAGAGAATATCTTCACCAGTAACTGCATGTGGAGAACAGATAAAGGAAAGGACAACCTGAAACCAAGGAACCTTCTATTCCTCTTGTATTCTGCATGGTATGAAACAAAGTGCAATAATGTAACATAAAACTAAACCAAACTAAACTAAATAGACTAAACTTGGAAGGACGAAACCTTTACTGAAACCAATGAAAAAAAAATGGTTGTTTAAATCTTAAACTTTCATCTCAACGTGTTAACCCTCGACAATATAAATTTACAAAAATGTACACTAGCCTTCAAATTAAAACTAGTACACCCATACAAGCAGAGAATAATAAAAAGTATCACAACTGTGATTCAGTCCAGCAATGAAACTGTATTATTTAAAACGTACATATATTCTTCATAAAAAAACATTAATAAAAGTACATCATTCGATTCTAGGGTCTATAATATAATATAATATAATATAATATAATATAATATAATATAATATAATATAATATAATATAATATAATATAATATAATATAATATAATATAATATAATATAATATAATATAATATAATATAACATAACATAATGTGTTGCAGTCCTTACTGGTTTAATAAAGACTGCAGAAACAGTATGTGAAAAAAAAACTATGACCCACAATTCAAAAGCTTGTTTATCTACCTTCAGTGGCCATAACTTGGTAATTATCTGTATAACATTATCATCCTCTTGCATTATTGTGGACCACTGTTCTTTACAACCTTGCTTCAGTTCATTGAGGTTTTTGGGTATTCTCCAATGCGCAGCCGTTTTAAGGCCCCACTACTTTGACTAGGTCATTCCTAAACATTTGTGCTTTTCTTGTCATTTTAATTGTACATTTGCTAGTGTGTTTAAGATCACTGACCCTGACCTGTTGCATGACTCATTTAGAGACAAGCATTAGGTGATGGGCAGATTTCCTCACATCTGACTCTACAATACGTTTTGGTACATCAAACGTGTTCATGGTTTACTTTGTGACTGCAAGGTGGACAGGTCCTGATGCGAAACAAGCCTAAATGCTCACCCTGCTACAATTGTGTTTTGGTTATGAAACGTTTGTGCTGATAGCCCATGTTCAGTTTTTGCCAAAGTGCTGTGCATAATGGTTAAATATATCTACTTTGGTCTCATCTATCCAAAGGACACTGTTGCAGAACTTTATGGATTTTTTCAAATGTAATTTTTTAAAATCTAAGCTGTGCTGACATGTTCTTTTAAGTTAAAAGGAAGCTTGTCAACCCTCCCAAACAAACTGCACTTGTACAGTCATTTTCCTCCAATTATACTGCCAAGATATTTTAAATTTAACAGGCTTAGGCCTGTGGACTCAATGTAGCCCCTGTTGTTTTATTTTTTTCATTTTCTCTGAGTATGTGCATGATCTGTTCTTGGATGGCTTTACTGGGACATCCTATCAAGGGGAGATGTCCTTAATATTTTTTAAAAATGGACTGTTTGCACCACTTCTGTCTGGAAAATGGTACAGAAATATGAAAGCCAAGACCACCAGACTGAAAAACAGCCTTTTCCCCAGAACTGTTCAATCCATTTCATCCCAACTCACACACTCGCACAGTAATATAATGTGCAAGTGAGGACCGAGCCTTTCACTGCACTTTATTATTCATTTCACTTTGCCTTCTCTACTGCTGCTACAATTTACATTTCTTATTTATTTTTTTCATAAATGTTCTTGTACATAGTTTTTGATACTTTGTTTTGCTTTTTTAAAGCCGTGAGTCGCCAGTCTACATTTCGTTATGTGGAAACATAATGACAAAAAAGATTCTTGACTGTGGACAATCTTTCTTACTTTAAAATGAACTCAAACAGCTACTTCTCCAAGATCACTGCTGATTTCTTTCCTGACTGTTATTGTGTTTAGATTTATCTGAATACTTCAGAAAAGCAAGCCAGCAAAATTATTCTTTTACAAAATGATCAGTTAATCAACTGCATTTATTGAACAGCACCTAACTGGTACTTAACCTCATCATTTCTGTGAAAGCAGTCAGGCTGTTCTTCATTTTCACACAAAGCAATTTCCATTTTGGCTTAATTTTGATAAATAAAAAAAATTACATTGCAATATCTCATGTTCTTATTAATTCAATTTCAATATTGTAATTATGGTATTGTAAAGTATTTAAATGGCAATAAAAAAAATGTTTAAATGTCCTGATGCATAAACATTAAAATAAAAAAATGCGTGCAAAACCTTTCACATCAATTTTTTGAATTGTATTGCAAAAACAGCAAAGCCAAAACATTTGCTGCAACTCCTGCAGATTTAGATGTAGATAAGGGGGGAAAAAAAGGTAAAACTGCATTCTTGTCAAAAAAGAAAACCATGATTCACATTGTCTGCCTTACCATCCACAGATGAGTAGTCCAGGGGACAGGACCATGGCGTGCCTGCATCCAGCCGTGCCACGACAGGAGACTCTTCAGGACATTTCTCATAATCATTATTATGGTGACCCACAGGCCTGTGCCCACTAGCACTCCTCCAACTATCCTCTGGCTGTCTGTGGTCATGTAACGGCTGCAGATTTAAAAAAAAAAAAAAAAAAAAAACAAAAGAAGAGAGAGACCGAAGGTGCACAATGAAACGGCAGCAAATCCAGACTTTATTTCTTCACACAATTTATAAAATAGGACTCATTTATTGGGGATTAAACATATTTTATATTATATGCTTAGTGTTATATTGTGTTTAAATTAACAACTAGTTTCTCGTTTTTAAAGTTGCTGAAAACCTAAAGGGGTACGCACAAGAAAAACACAAGAGAATCATCAAAGTAGCACAGCAGACTTTTCCCCAACTTACTGTCAACAAAGAAAGATTAAATTATGACCAACCACTGGACTCTCTCTTGAGAGCATTAAAAACACACTGTCATGTGAAAACACACTCCAACTGATTGAAGCATGAACCTTGTGTAGGTGACTTTCTAGGTGATTTGGTGATTTTGTTGAGTGATAATGCATTTTGCAGGGGGTAGTGTGGGTTTCACCACCAGATATTCTATATTTATACAACAATAAAAACGATAACAAGTGCTGTAATATGTTGTTTTTTTTCAATTATTAACTGTGATAAACACACCCTTGAAAAAAAAAGTATCCAATGTTGTTGATAGAAGAGAAACATTAAAAGGCTATTATATGAATAACTATAATAATAATAATTATTTGTGTTATTATAAGGCTGCTCAGCTTTGCTGAACATGATTGACAATGTAAGAAAAAATAAGGTGCTTGTAAAAAGAACGAAATCAATTCCTGAGAACAATATAGCACATAGAGAATGTTACTTATTGGCAAGATCTATCATGTATTAAACAATTAATAATTTCCTGCATGACAGTTATTAAAAAGAACCAGGGACTTCTTTGGGTGCAGCCCCACTACACACACAAAGAAATAAATTAATATAAAAAAGATTCTTTCTAGATTTAATTTTATCTTGCATCTAAAGAAAAAAAAAAGAAAAATAAAACAACTACATAATGCCAAAACTGTATCTGTCAACATCTGTATAGACTTACCTGATGGGTATGTATTGTCCCAGCTTGCCAATCAACCCCAGAGATGGATCCAGCTGTTTATATTTATTGTATGACATGTAGGACACGACCACTATCATGAACCCAGCTGGACTGCCTGGGTACACACCAGTCATTACGCCATTCTGGGAACACACAGGTCAAACACAAGACTTCAAAGGTCAGTCGGAGTCAGAGGGAGACTACAATCTATGAAATAATGTCATAACACAGCGTCCTGGGTCATCACACATGAGTCATCATTACATCATGCACAAACAACAAATGAAAATAAGATTGCAATCATTGAACAAATGCTTAGAGGTCTCTAGCTTTGAGTTATTTAGTTTGTGTGTAAACAGACAACTAGGTAAAAGGGTAAAAACACAAAGAACAGGTGGCAAGGTCACTGTCGCAGCTGGCCGTTGGTGGAAGAAAAGTGACGTCTCACTGAGTACCTGTTAATGTAAACGGATTCACAGTACAACACTAATCAAAAACAATATTCATAGCATTTCTCAGGGTCTTACGATGTTGTTAACTTAATGAACATTGATTAAACACAGAAAAACAGTAACTGCTGAGAGATACCAACAGCGAACAAGGAGTAATAATTACTCGGTCAAAGTTCAACAAAGTTTCCCTTATTATAGAGATAACTGCATGGATATTGACCCTCTGCTTGCCAAACTCATTTTCTTACCTTAAAGCGAATGAACCTCTTTTTCCAAGAGTGGAGGCCAGAGAGGTAGACCTGTCGTAGAGCCTCGTGGCATAACTGTAGGTCGATGCCGTCAGGGGTGACTGTGAACTGAAAGGCCACCGCCTGGTGCGCTTCTGCCATGGTGGCTACTACTGTACAGTCACTAAAGGGAAAGAGATTGCAATTTTAATAGTTAGTAGTGTACATCACACATCAAGGTCCCTACAGTTTTTTTTTTCCATTTACATTAATATGTTTGGGATTATTCTCTATTAGCGTGACCACAGTGATCGCAAGAAAGGAGCTGGTACTGTCTAATTACCACGACCAGACATCTGAATACAGTTATGAATATCAACTGCCCTGTAAATATCAGGACAACCTATCACAGCGATCAGCTTCAGTTTCTTGAATCACAAATCAGTATTCTTCAATAACAGTGGCAGTCACCCAACATCTGTGACTTTATCCACTGGACTTTTTAGCAATGAAACAGCCACTAAATGTGAAAGGACTTTTAGAGCATTTCTACAAAAAACTCAGCCATGCATGCTATGAAGGGTGGGCTTCTGCAGACTCAGAGATGTGATGTCTGGCAAGATACATGTGTCAACTAAAATACTGGAGGAGCCATTTCTGACAACCTGCATATCATTGAAAATAAAAACAAAAATAAAAGATATATGGTGGTTTGACAAATAAATTCATAAATCAGTTAGATGTTTATTTGCTTTTACTTTTGTCAACTAACCAGCGTAATAACTGATTTGTACCACTGCCAGTCATCTCTGAACTAGTTAGGCACACATAAACTCTTTACTTATTTATGATGGTGTAATAAAGGGAAGATAGCTGGGAACTGCTTTTAAGACTATTTATATTAAGAAATTTCTACATGTTTGCATTACTGATCAGGGAGCAAAGGGCCAGTAGTTAATATCTTGACAGCAAACTACACCAGGGCTACAGGATATTATGAAAATGTGTGATATGCAATATTACTGTTGAATATTGGTATATTACATGACTTGAAAATATAAACAAATTTGTGAGAAATAGCCTATACAGATACAGAAAAAAACAAATGATTATTAATACTCAGCAACAGTTTTCTTAAAAAACAAAACAAAAAAACCTCACTGTCAATGGAAAAAAAGCAGCAAAACATCTAGATTTCCCCTTTAAACAACCTTAAACAAAACCCCTGGACAGAGTGAAATATTTTACTATGTATATGGAAACAAATTAAACAGTAATTTTAAATTAGATAAAAATCTGCCTAAAACTTCAACTCATTTTTTCCTTAATATTTGGCATATCCTTAATATTATCATTTTGAATAACCTCCTTGGATCCAAAGTACAATATGGAAAGAATGACTCTCAACATTACTGATGGTTTTAGTGTGAATGAATACAAAGATTTAAAGATTTAAAAACCTTCAAAAGGTGCAGCTCATTTGAAGATTTAGGACTCCAGAATGCTACAACCAAGCTTATTAAGCCCTTACTCTGCAAAAGGAATGAATGGAGCCAAGTCTCTCTGCTAAATCTCCTCTCTCTATCTGAGAATGAAAGTAGGTTGTTTTTTTTCCTCTATTTTGCATATTCACTTAGTATTTCATTGAACTAGACCTGAAGCACTCTGAAAACAGGACACGTCTTCTGTATGTCTGCAGGCCTGGGAGTGAGCAGCATCCACTCACAGAGCAGCAGCCAGTCCCTCCTCCCCACCACCACCACCCTCCAGCATCACATGACCCACCCTGCTGCAGAAACTAGGGGAAAGGTCGCAGCACTGCGCCGCTGAGATACCGGCTAAAACTGACACCATTGTACTCGCAAAATCGTCGTATTAGAGCTATCATAGTCAACGTGTTCATAAGAACGCACATCTGGTGGCTTTGCATATTTTATAACAGGGACATACCCTTTTTTGTTTGTGAAGGCAGATAAAAAGCCTCGTTCAATGCCTATAAATAATGTCAACTGCCTTCCTACAACTACAGGCTGAATGGACCCGGTTTGCATTATTGCGCGTTACACACCTTCATTGGAGGCTCTTTAAAGCTCCCAATGTGGTCTAACACAAAATCACTTATTTATACACCTTGAAACATACATATTACACGTCAGGTACTACAACTTCCATCCCTGTCCACGTGGACTGCGTGGAATCGGGTCACTGTTGTGCACCTTTAAAAAATATATTCATATGAAATCAAAATGTAGTAATCTGCCTCATGCAAGTAAACAGACTTGCACGCAGTCATACTTATACAATTGGGACAGCACACTCAGCCATCTCTTTATTGACCTTCACTGGCAGGTGACATTTCAACACAAACACACCTCTAAATTGTTCTTGTGCAACGCTTAGATACAACAAGGCACTTCCAGGTGCACAACTACTGAAAGATATTATTACTTAATTACAGAATTGCACACGCAGTGCAATGGAGCTGCCAAGTACCAGCCAGTTAATGACCTTTATTTGGACTTTTGCCTACATTCATGACTTTGGGTAACGACATAATAACAACCAGGTGTTTAGTCTGGATTGTTCCGAATAAAGATTACAAAAAAAAGGAAAGAAAATACAAAAACATAACAGTTACGTTCTTTAAACGAATAGTTATATTCGCTGGGAGCCTTAATTACCTGCCATATTATTTGAACCAGCTGTTATAATGAGTACAGAAGACGCTCGAGTTTAATATTTGAACAGCCAAAGTACACAGAGTAAACTTGACTTTTGGCTCCTGCAGGTCGCACTATGAGTCACTGTGACGGCGGAGAAAGGCTACACACACTTCGCCGACGAGGAAACGCAACAAACTGACGGTCATATTGAAGGAAAACATCGACGTATTTCATGTAGTTCCGTTAGGCTGCTTCGTCCTCAACAAAACCTAAAGAAACCCACGCGCCAAAAAGAAAAAGAAGAGACAAGACTCACCGACGCTTTCTAGCAGTGTGGGATAACCGAGTCTCTGCTTTGACGAAGATGAGACTACACGGCCGCTCCACGAAGGCTGCTAACGTTTAACACACCGCATGAATGGGAGCTCGGGAGACTTGTGTACAAGGACGTCCCCTCCGGCTGCGTCATGTTTCTCTGCTTTTGCTGTCCTGCACCAGCAGCGCCCTCTGTAGACGGTTGAGGGAACACAGCAGTCTGACAGACCCTTACACGACCACCAAGTTCGACTCATCACAAGGCTGCAAAACACTTTAAACCTTAATGCTTTTGACCTGATATATATGGTCTGTTAAACAATAAAATAAAAAGAAAAAAAAAAAGAAAAAAAAATGAAATTGCCTTTTTTCATTTGTACAAATAGAATGGGTGTTTTCAAAAAAGACCCTTCCATAATCTATACACGCTTTTTGTCTATTCAGCAGCATGAGAATCCGTGAGAATGAGAATCCCAGATCCCTTATCGCAATAGGGGTGCACCCTGGACAGGTCGCCAGTCCATCACAGGACCACATATAGACAGAAAAAACCACACACAGTCACTATCATTCCTTTGTTAAAATCTGCAATCATCAATCAACCTGGTACATATAAGGAAGAAGGAGTACCTGGAGAAAACCCATGCAAGCACAGGGAGAACATGAAAAGTAAGGAAATAAGTAGGAAAGTTCCTAGCTGGAACTGTAGGTCACTGTGCTATGAATACAACATTTAGAAAACACTATGTTTGTTTTATGAGCCTTGCAGTGAATTGAAGCAGTGAATTGGAAACTAACTTCAGAGTCATTGACCACATTGAGCAGGTAGCTGCTGGAAAAACATGATGGTAGAGATGACAACAGGAGCACCATGGACAATCCAGCTGTAAAGAATTTCAGGGATGCAATGTTGTCAATTTCTTCACCACAGGTTACAAACTTAGCCAATATACTTAGCTTACAATCCTAAAACAAGGCATGGGATATATATATATATATATATATATATATATATATATATATATATATATATATATATATATATATATATATATATATATATATACATACATATATACACATATATACATATATACACACATACATATATACACACACACACATACACACCACTGTAATATGGTACATACCAAAAAGTAGTGATGTTTTTGGAAAATTTAAAAATATCTTTTAAATAATCTAAACTGAGATTAATCCTCTTCTAGAAATACTGCAAAATTAATTAAACACACACACACACACACACACACACACACACACACACACACACACACACACACACACACACACACACACACACACACACACACACACACACACACACACACGCGTATGTCTAATCCAGCAGAGGGCGCAATGACGCTTCCTTTCATGCAGCTAAGGGCCGTTTCTCAATATGCTTTATTAAAAATTGAGACACGGCCTTTATTCTTAAACGTCATTCTTATTCGTTTCTTAGTTTGGAGTCGTTTTGGGGATATTTTAGACTACTGTAATATCACGAATATGTACATTTACACCAGAAGGTTACAATAACCCTTAGCTAAACATCAACCCACTGTAGTATCCTAGTAGCATCGCGTTGACTGGAGAGAATATTGCGAGTATGATGCAAGTGTACGTAGGACGTCAATATAACTTTTTTTGTAAGCTGTTTTATAATATTATATGCATTACTTACGGCAGTCGACTGTCTTTAATTCCATTTCCTTCAAAGCAAACAGAAAAAGCGCGATCAAACTTTCGGTCCACCACAAACGGTTCTTCTTCGTCTTCAGTGGACACGCCTCTCGCCTCCTCTGGCGCGGGTGCGTCAGCTTGTCAGCGGTGGCGCGCCTCATCCGCAGAGGCAGACAGCTGCGTCCAGCTCGCGTCTCCTCACCTCTCGACATGTGGTGCTGCGCTGGCAGGGAGGTGAGTTTGTCTAATCAGCATCTGCTTCGGCGACGCTAATCGACAGCCGCGGAGGCGCCTTCATCCCGGCGACATGTGCGTGACAGCGAGTGGGGAATGAGAATATTGCCTTTAGCTTCTGCTCGTCGCCACAGCACAACTGAAGGAAAGTCTCCCCGCAAGGTAAAGGGACAGCGGTTCTGCTTTTTAATAGTGTGGTATGAGCACCGAGGAGCGCCGTGGACGCTGCTTGGGGTGGCAACAAAACACGTATCCTCCAGTTACTGGCTGCGTTTTTACAACAAAGCGAACCGAGAATAGAAACAGTTTGGGCGAAGTGTAACGGTTACTGTCACGTGTATGGCGCGAGACATTGTAATATGCGCTCCCGTGTATACTCGTCTGTCTTCTTTAGGTTCGTATTGTTGAAACATATGTTGCTTATTGTTATAAGTAGATAGAGTGGCGCAATAAACCATACGGGGAAGGGACGGTGACTGAGCACATCTCTAGGGGAATTTTTGATTGTGTATTACTCCTCACGGGGTTTCCGACGTTAAATGACATGTTAACTTTGGTCAGGATGACGAGAAAATGGCACTTTCTACTCGGAAGAACAGTAACTGTGTATTTTTTTTTTCCTATTAGGTTGACGTAAGAAGTCTTGAATCTTATTCTGATTCTGTATAGACAGGTTTAAGTTTGGCATTTTGTTAAGGCATAGCCTGGTGTAAGTATCAAAACGAAGTACTCTCACTGCTCATATCACGGATTGACATATATTCATTAACTGCGCATATTTCAGACTGAAAGACATGGATCCTGTCACTGGAGGCAGCTCTATCACACAGCCAAAATTAGACGGCACATACTCCAGCATCCAGAAGTAGGCCAGTAACCTGTGTGTGTGTGTGTGTGTGTGTGTGTGTGTGTGTGTGTGTGTGTGTGTGTGTGTGTGTGTGTGTGTGTGTGTGTGTGTGTGTGTGTGTGTGTGTGTGTGTGTGCGCGCCTTGTCCCCTGTCCCCTCTGGAAGGTTTAGTAGACGTCTCAGTGGTTCTTAGGTGGAGTGGGGGAGTTTCAGACCGAAGCTCTCCTTCTTAGTCAAATGTCTTGTTGCATATTCGCTGTAAAAAAATGACTTCTTAATTATGTTTTGTCCTTAGTGTGATGGAGTAGATGCTCCGAATCTAACCCACAAACTAAGTTGGTGTCCAGCCTTGTGGGTATAGAGAACTTTACCTCAGTAATTTACCTTGCTAATCAAAAGTCACCATGTCGGTGACTTTTAGGTTGATGCTTTATACTAAATATCTCTAACCCTTGTGTCTTACCGCAGCTGAGGGACAGTTTTCTCTTTTAAAAATGGCATACTTTTACTCACTTGTCTAGATCATAAGTCTGAAGACTTATGATCTCTTATGATCTCCATTTCATCTTTGATGTATGGGCAGGAGTCCTTTAGGGACAAACTGGTATTGAATGCTTTTTCTTTGTTTTCTATTGTCCAGTTAGTATTTGCTGGGAGTTTGTTAGTGTAGTTAGTGATGGTGAATGAAGCAAGACCTGGTACTTGTTCACAGTAAATTAGTGCAGCGGTAGTGTTATCGTTTACCCTAAATTACCCCCCCACCCCCACCCCCCACCCACCTCACCTATTAATCTACCAACTCTTAAAAGTAACTTTTAGAAGCATTCCTTTACTAATATTGGAAACCCAAAGAGACATTCAGCAATTTTGTTTGGACAATAAAAATCTAATTTGTGAGTTGAACCAGTCTAGAAAATAAGAATCATGAGTCTTAAATTATTTTTTTCCCCCCAACATCTCTAGTGACAATTGTGTTGCTTTGAATGTGTATTATAAACGTACCTAATCTGTCACTTTAAGGCTATCTCACAGCCTGCTTAGTGTTATTTTGTTATCAGCTGTTTTTTTGTTTTTTTTATATGTGTTCAAATCAGAAATCTTTTTCATGTGGTTTGGGGGAAAAAAAGAGGTGTGAAGTTCCAGTGAGTCAGTTGTCCAGTGGCACAAACACTTCATTGTTGTAAATCCTGGTGCTTATTTACAACTAGAGCAGGATATTTTGACGAGTTAGATACTGTGGTTGTCTTCGATTATAGGCTTATTGACTCAGTGTTGTCCTAATACCATTATTCTATATTTATATTTTCCTCATTACCAAATCTGCTGACATCCTTGACTTAAAACGTAACTTCCCTATTTGCTTTAAGAAATGGGTGTGAATTAAACTTCTGCCTCTGGACACGAATGGTTGGTTGACAACTTTTTTTTCCCTACTAGGTTCTGTTAACTCTTAAAGGTTCAACTGTAAATTCTCACAACTTAATATAAATTTAAGGTATAAAAAGGCATTGATGCAGAATTGTTTGGTGGAAGCTGGCTTTAAAGCTGAAGTGTAATTAATTAATAAATACATTCTTTCATTTAACGTACCTCTGGTTCCTTTTAGAAGCTTTCAGTCAGCTGCTTTATTTGTATTCAATTGTGATAATATTATTTCAGTAGGGAGGCAACAATAGCCATTTTTATCTGCCTGAATGGCGGCTTTATGAAGAAGGTCAAAGGCCTACAAGGGCACCAGTGTCGCAGAATCACCAAATACTGATGCCCTTTGTTGACCATTTAATAAAAGTAAAAAAAAAAAAAAAAAAAAGAAAGAAAAAGAAACCAAAGGTTTCAGCCCTGTTGTATGACTCACAACATGTCTTTTCAGACTTTCAGGGTTGTCTTTCAGAAGCCTTTGCAAAGAGCAATAGGAAGGGACACACCCTGAGAAGGTAGTCTTTCTTTTATGAAACTATTGCATATAGAGAAACAGTCACTCACACACACCTACATGTTGTTTTTTGATTCATTAAACCTACATGTTCAAAATGAACTCATCTGAGTGGTACCATGGTATAGGAAAGTATAGATTTATTACCCATTTTAAATTGCATGTACATAATATATACAGTATAGCGTTTTTTATGAATTTAAGCAAATGCTGTCAGTTACCAGAAAATTAATGTCTAGTGGTTTTGAATTCACGTTGGACTATTTGTGGCACTTCACCATGAATTTTTGTTCTGTCATCTTATTGCAATTGAAGGCAAAAGTCATACTTCTATATTATATGTTATGTATGTATGTTTATATATATGATCATCATATTCATGTAGGAGAGTTGGACTCAGATCAAAGGGACTGGTATGATGTTTTATTTTCTTTTTTTGCCTTTCTTTTATCTAAATACACTTTCTACACTTTTGTTTGTGAAGTTGTCACACTACAAGGGCAGTATACCGGTATTGTGATATACTGTATATTGTTATATTTTAGAAGGCGATATGGAACTGGACTATATTATGGCATCAATATGCACCTAGTGTTGGTTTAGGACCATTTTCTTCCCCCTCGGCATTGCCGTTTCCCCTCCTAGGCTCTCAGAGTCTGTAGAAAGGGCGCACCTGACTTTTTTTCTGTTCGTCAGGTAGTATAAACAGAGCGCGTTACATTTTCAGTTGTGTGTTAAGACATTTTGTGTGGATGGTTGTGTAGAAGTGCTATTACACATCACATGTGTGGTCTGAAAACTGTTTCACCACTGAGAACACAAGTGATGGTTCCATGGGATAATAGTCAAGTTTTGTGTTCTTTGGCATTTGTATAAAAGCTAAATTTGGCTATCTTGGAATCCCCCCTCCATGATTGTGCCTTGTCTGTTTGTGTTTTTCTTAGATGCCACTTTTCCTCCAAATACTTCAACTCCATCTGCTGTTGTTGAAACATGGGGATGTTACACTTTCCATCCAGTGTTCCGACGCTCCTCTTCCATGTACTTTAACGTCAGTTTTTGTCCTTGTAAACATAAAATTACATGAAAACAAGGACAATGGCTTACCTAGAAATGGTTTGAGTAACAGCCCTTTTGTATGTTCATCTTCTTAAATAATTGAATGTTTACCAGTACGTAAACTTTCCCGTTGTTATCCTGAATTTTCACATTTGTATTGGTCTGACTACAAGCTTAAGCAGATATTTTGTAGTGAGCTGAGGATTTGAGAGAGTTTGAATGAACATCTCTTCAGATGGGATTTGAAAATGACATGTAATACTTCATGCTCCCTCAATACTTACTTCTCTTGTGCATTTCTTAAATGCATCCACTTTTCTAATGTACCTTTTTATAATGTATTAATGGTAGCTATTTTAAATAACTTTTTCCAGCCTCTCTGCTTATATTATGTAAGCATCTTTGTCAGGAAGAGGATCCTTTTATGAGAATGTGGCTTTTCAGCAGAGTTCTGTGGCTTTGTGTTTATGAATACTGTTCCCTTGACATTCCTGTACCCTTCATACCACCCTTCCCAAACGTCCAGCCATTTTTGGAACCATTGCCTCTCCAACGAGCCGTCTACACTCAAGCTGCTGAAACGTTGTGTACTCGTTGTTATTGTTATAACCCCACACACACACACACGCACACACACAAAAAACAAAAAAAGAAAACAACACAAGCAACCAAATACTATTTTCAAGATGGGTCAGATGCAGGGAGAGGTGGCCCCTTTCTTAGCCTCTTGTTTTTTCCTTTGTCAAGATGAGAAAAGTGCTCGTGGTTTGAGACACTGAAGGTTGTTGGTGAGTCTTTGTGCTGAGCTTTGGAAAAATAGCAAGGCGGAGGGACAGTGGTATTACAGAGTCGGACAGGATAGAAGGTCCCCTTAGGGACAACAAGCTATTCTGAGCTTTGTGCTGTTCCCCAGTCACTGTACTCTGGATGTTTTGCCCCTGGTCCACACAGCCCATGTGTTGCTGCTATTTTCTATGTATAAACACCACATGCGTACAAAATAAACGGAAAGACAGCGAATCTCCTGTTAAGGAGAGTGTGGTTGGCTGTCAAAGCTTCCTGGTACTTAGTCTTCTGCCAGTGGGAGAAGACTGTTATTCTTCTACCTAATCCTTTTTTTTCCTCACTGATTTTCTAGTTCATGCTCTGTGTTAGCTTCATCTTACTCAAATGAAAGTTGAGTTTACAGACATGCTGCCCAAACTTGTGTGAGCCCTGAACTCGGAGGTAATGTGAACAATTCCCTATTGTCCACACAATACTAAGTGATTTCTGATTTTTTTTTTTTTTTTTTTTTTTTTTTTTTTATTTATTTATTTATTTTTTTTTAATAATTAGTCCTGCTGGATCACCATCAACAATACATTTGTTAACATCACTCGAGCTCCTTTGATGCCTTTCATATCTGCTACTTTCACATCTCCCACTCTACATGTTCCTCATTTGAAGTTTTCTTGACACTTCCAAGTTTTGAAGAGGAACATGAGGTTATTTGATTGTATAGATTCTAGACAGCAAAATAACCCCATAACCAAATAACCACTATTGGTCATGTTTAGAGCTGGGCAGCCTGTGTCCCATATGTGCTCGTGCTCAAAGAAAAGTGTTTCAAAGAAAATGCTTATAGTGGTGGTCACATCATGTTGCAAATATCCTATTTTTGAACAGTGAAATGTAGGGTCTTCCAAAAACAAATAAATCCTGATTTTTCAAATGAATACATGTCTTGTGGGGTTTGTTGCCATGTTCCTGTATCTTCTAACTTCTGTCTTTACTTCATACATTACTTTAAAGAAATTAAATAGGTTTTGAACATTTTGTTTTAAACATGTTGTTTGCTTGGGTTTGCTGTTGGGTAACTCATTGATTCTTTGTCTTTTAAGTACGTGCCTTTTTAAATTCACAGAACATGCATATGTTAAATTAAACAAAACACACACAATAAAAGCACCAAGGGTGGCCTTGATTATGAGTCTGTGGCTGGAATTATGTGAACCTTGACTAAGAGCTGCTGTACCATAACCTAACTACCTTCTGAAAATAGAAAAATCGCCTCCTTGTGATCCTCACACCTCTCACTTGCTGTGTTCGCCTTTCTTTTTCTTTTTTTGTTTCTCAATTCTTTGCTTGTTTTCAATGTAGACACTGTGCTTCTAGCCCCCATTACAGAACGAAGCTCTTTATCCATCTGGGACTTGAGATCCCTTCATGTAGAAATTGAAGCCATGTGGTTGCTTGTAATGACAGGGATAATGCCACACACTGCATTGCAGGACATTCTTAAAGCTTAATTTTTGCAAACTGCTCTTTTATTGACCACAGGAATTACTGTAATGATAACCATAGTCAACACATGTAAAAATGTTGTCAATTTTAATTGTTCGGTAACATGTTTAGAATTTCTTTGAAATTTCATTCAGGAACATGGATGTCATGGGGTTTAGGGATACTTGGGACTAAAACCACATGACTGAGTCACACAAATGAAAGACATCCATTCAGGTTGTCATGGAGAAACCCCCTCAATGTACCATCAGTGTTGTTTGGAAATCTTGTTTTAATGAGACATCTTGAAAATAAAATGAACGTTGAAAGATCTGGGGGAAAAAATTGATATAATCTTAATTGTCGATCAAACAAATGATTTTTATTAACTCTGGCAATTTATCTTGGTGATATATGACCAAATTGTGAGGTAGTACTAACCTTTGTGAGCTGATACTTATGGTAAAGTGCAGAGGAGAAAGGCATGGTTGTCTCTGTGGGGATAACCGGGTTAAATGAGTACACAGTCTGAAGTTGCTTGGTCTGAATCTGAGTGTCCGTTGGCCGACCATGCAGAATTTACTAATCTAGCAGTAGTAAGTAGGACTGAACATCTGCCGCCTTGTGCCTCATACAGTAGCTATTTTGGTATTAGAGTTTTGAGTGGAGAAAAAAAAAATGTTTTGCACTTTGTAATCAATGCACCTATCTGGGATATCTATTCAAAAACTGTATATAACCTGTTATTTGAGTGACCTTAGATGAGTCCATGTCATACTCTGACATTATTTCAATAGAAGATTTCAAGCTGTCACAGTAAATATGGACACCTTACTGAGTCCATTCAACAGTCCATTGCTTGTGCTGTTTCCACAGCCCTATAGTTTGATCATTGCCAGACTACTTCTAATCCCAGGATTTCATTCTTTCTCTGCTCTTGTATAATCCCCTGACTTAAATCGGATGCCACTCAGATTAAGATTGAATATAGGCTGAAAGACAGTTGACCACACACAAGGAAAAATAGAAATATAAAAAAAGGCATACTATTTGTAGTAACGCTTATTACTTTAAGTATTGCGTTCAGTTTTCCTTTCCTTTTGAAAATTGAACAGGCCTTTGAAATGACCTTTGGTTTAAAACAGAAGGAACATCTCAAAAGTTCCAGATTAATGTATGGATTTATCCATAGCATCTGAAGGGATGTGGGTCATACCCATCTGAACACTTCAAGGAAGTTTTGACTGCTACACTTCTGCTTCCAGCTTTGTAATAAGCTGAATGTGATTCAGAACAGTTTGCAAGTGTCTTGTGGTTACAACACTGCTCTGAGAGCTTGTATACACAAGCTCTCTTTAGAGCTCTATGTCATAACAGGAAATTATGTCACCTAAGGCCCAGACTCAGAAGTCTTTTGTCTTTAGCAGCTAGGTTGTCGAAATCCAACCTATAGCAGGTTGTTTTTCACTGCATGTTTAGGGTCTTATTTGGTGTAAATTAAAGTAATTAAATTAAACTTGTCAAAATCTGACAAAACTACTGGATTTTTACACTCCTTAAAACTGTAAATTGATTCAATCTGGATTAAATGCTTTTGTTTTTCCTATACTCCTAAAAACTAGGTGTGTTATTTGTGTGAACTTTCTCCAGTCAGTATCCTTCTTGTCTGCTTACTCTTCCACCCACTGTCTTCTCTGTGTTTCACACCCTGATCACCTCGACGTCCAACCACCCTTGTAGCCAGCATTTGCTGTCCAAAGCAAATTCCATCAAATTAACTGTCACTGCCTGAAATTCAGTTGGGGTTACCCCAGCTTTTGTCTGTCGGTATTTTTCTTATGAGCCACAAACATGGCGGATGTAGGGAGTTCCTGTGAACTGTGGTTTTACTCATGTTTTAAAAATGCCATGTGTTTAAAATTTCAGGCATTAGTACAAACATTTCCATGTTTGGTGGAGGCCACGGTTTTCTGGTATGCTTTTTTTTGTACAGTTCCGACTACACATGTTGTTCAAGGAGTGGTGGGCACTGGTTTCCTTTTCTTCCTCACCCCAACACAATAGTATCAGCATGCTGGAGACACAACACAGGAAGTAAGCATCTGGCTCCTAAGGATAAAGCACAACAGTTTCTAAAGCTCGTAGACGGAAATGCAACGCGGCACACGATCCTCAGAGTTTATTTTTTCTTTTTAAATTTTACATGGATCCTACTAGGCCTTAAAGAGAGGCATGTTTTACTTGGAATATTTATGAAAATGCGCTGGTCATTTTTTGGTCACGTTGTGTAAAGATATTGATCTATCACTTGTAAATCGTGGGCAGGACAAGAAAATACAAAGCTGTTTAGTCGGATCAATCAAAAAACTCAGGTGTGATATGGCAAAATTCCATAGGGAGAAACAAAACAGACGGAAATGTCTTTCAGTGTAATTTCACCCCAATTCTAATGTTTAAAACATGGCAAGATGCATTTTTGAATGCCCCTATTATTGGGTAGGGCACAAATAGGGTAGCAGATTGTTACTGATGGAGAATTTGCATTATATTTTTCTTTACACCTTTTCTTCTAAATATAATATAACTTTAAAATATAAGCTAGAAAAAAAAAATAGCAGGCAGGTAGTTTGTTGCAATTCTGAAGGACACTCATTTTGTGGCAGTGCTTTATAGCATGCATATCGGTTCAGAGAAATTTGCAGATGCCTTCAAGGCCTGAATATCAAAACATGAGATGGCTGATGGGGCAAGTTGTGAAAAGGAAAGCACTTAATGGCTACAGGAGTTTGCTGGATGGTCCATTTCTATGACCACCTGCTAAGAGACTCAGCTGTTTTAAGGGTGAACAGCTGTTGCTGAACTCTGACTACCATAGTTACATATTAAAATATAGAATTGTTTGGCTTTTTTTTTTCAGCACTAGAAGACGAAGACAAGAAGACTAGAACACAATGAACAAGGGAATTTCTGGAAAAGTTAAAAGGGTCTTTTGTGTAAAAATGGCAGGTGCTCTTCCACCTGTTGCTGCTCGGCTGGCTTCTTGTCATCAGACACCAGTAATGGTGTTTCTGATGGAATAGCACTTATTACTTATAAAATCTATTAGAAGAACTTGCTTGGTGCATGTTTTTCTTTTTAACTTGCGTGTGACAGTGCAAAACAAATATAGAGGATATTACTGTACTTATTTTAGTAGTCACTGAGTTATTCTGAAGTAAGTCTTGCAGCTTTTGAACTTGTTTTATTATTATGATATCTCCTTAAAAGTCCCTCTTCTCTCTGTCTGTACAAAATTAGTTCACTTTATTAAAAGCGGTATCCATAGGACCAAAAATTTGGAAAAACACATTAAGACATTAGCAACTACTATCACCTCAAAAATATATCAAGGTTAAAAGATTTGTCTCAGCAGGACCTGTAAAAACGAGTCCATGCATTCATCTTTAGTAGGCTTGTTTATTGTAACAGCATCTTAACAGGTCTGCCTAAAACAGTTGCAACTGCAGACAACTGCAGTTCATTCAGAACTCTGCTGCTCAAGTCCTCAATAAACACCAAAAAGTGGACCACATCAGTCCAGCTCTGAGGTCTTTACACTGGCTGCCTGCCCGTCAGAGGATAGACTTTAAAGTTCTGATGCTGGTCTATAAAGCTCTGAATGGTTTAGGACCAAAATACATCAGTGACCTCCTGACCCAGTATGAACCTTCCAGACTCCTCAGGTCATCTGGATCCGGTTCTTTATCAGTTCCCAGAGTCAGAACCAGACATGGAGAAGCTTCCTTCAGCTTCTCTGCTCCACATGTCTGGAACAAACTCCCAGAAAGCCTCAGATCAGCTGAAACACTGAGTTTATTTAAATCCAGGTTGGAGACTCACCTGTTCTCAGCTGCATTTGAATAAAGACACAAATCCACAATTTTACTTTTAAGCTTAAGTTTCAAAATTACATTTTAACTACTGATTTTATCTATTGTTTTTTTTTCTTTCTTTTATTTAAATTTTAAATCATGCTTTTTATGTATTTGATTTTTTTAATGTCTCTGTAATGAACTTTGAATCACTTTGTTGTTGAATTGTGCCACACAAATAAACTTTCCTTGCCTAGTGAATTAGAACTAAAAATGAGATAACTAAAGATTGCAAGCAAAAAATATTAGGTCTCCTGTTTGCTTAACCTTTTTTAACGTCTCTTCCAAATTGTCTAAATTTAAGCTTGAAAATACAATTTTATGTAATTTTATTTCAAGTTGAGCTGCAGTTGAGGCAGGCCTGCAAGGGGATCAGAGCAGTTTAGACTAAATCTCTAAACCTGTCACTAACCCAAATAATCTTATAATCCCAAAATAATCGAATAATTCCCCTCTTTTCCTGCTCTTAGATTTTTGGAATGGTCAAGTTGAGTGTAATAATCCTCTTGTGTGTTTCCAAATTCAGATGTTTTACATTATTGCACTGGCCAAGTGGATTTCATGTAGAGCCAATGGCACTGAAAATACAGGAAGACTAAATAGTTTGAGGATTCAGTTCCAGTTTACACTGTAGGTCAATCGTAAAGTTTGACTTAGACTGACAGTCAAAGTGCTTTCTTTCCTGCATGTATACATGAATGTTATAAATCCATTCTCAGTGCTCATATACAAGCTTACACCATTTAGAGACAAGAAAGCAAGTTGCACAAATTGCATGAGAAAAGACAAAGGCGGACACCAAAGTGAAAGCAACATCAAACAGCTCATGGGCTTAGCTTTCTCTTTGTCATACAGAACGACCCTGACGTGACTCTGTTCTGTCTTTTGTTTTTTTGCTCTCTCTGACCTCCGTGTTCTTGTTGTTTGGCTTGGTGAGAGCAGCCTCAGCGTTCATTTTGTCTGATCAGCAGTTTGGAGTTATTTTTAGGATATAATAAACACAGAAACTGTACCGGGATATATGAAATAGATATAAAATATGTATTTTCTCACATTTTGTGAATAATTATGTAAGAAATTTAGAATTAAAGTGAGGACCCCACTGCAACTGTCCTAAATGTGTTTGAAGTAACAGCAAGGGTGGAGATTGTAGTTTGTAAAAGATGAGAAGGCTGCATTACAATAACTCTGCTTTAAGCTAGAGTGTTTTTTTTTTTATGTCACGACTGTGGTTTTATCAGCTCTGCTGACACCTGTTCTCTGGACTGCACCTATATCATTACTGCAGAGGAAATATCCCCAACCAGTCTAAAGGCTGCGTTCAGGTCGTACACGGCAGGTCTTAATACAATCAATCAAATTAATTTTGTTGCGTTGTCTTTCACATTTATCATTTTAACACGACCTTCATCACACTTAAGTTTGAACTGTACACAGCCCTGAAGTGACATGCATACTCAGAGGAAAACACAACATCACATAGTGCGTGGTATTTACAAAAGTAAATATGGTTGCTATAAGTGTTTGTCCAGCAATTTGGAACAGTCGGAACCAGGAGTGGTGGGATCGCGACGTGAGGGTCTTCACTGACATAGAGTTCATTCGTAATTTCAGGATGTCGAGGAAGACTTTGAATACATGTCAGCGCCTGTCCTCTAGACTTTCAAGACAAAAACACTCATCTCCTGTGACATCAAAGTCGGATGAAATGCGCCACGACCGTTCTGACTTCCGACTGCTCAACACAGATCACATATCTGATTTAGGACCACATATGAAAGTGTCCTGAGTCTGATTTTTAAAAAGATTTGATTTGCACCATTCAAACTGTCATTAAAAAAAATCCAATATGACTCACATATGGGCATAAAAACCAGAATTGAGCTGCAGTGTGAACGTAGCCTAACGCATAAATAGCAGAAAGGTGGTCCATCAGTAAGCACGAAGCCTTGACTCAGAGATGAAACAAACATTTGTAGTAATGTTTTACTCTAAAGCTAAAATTTACATCTTTGAGTCAATCTGCAATCGACTTTTCTACCATTTGGATTTTAATATGAAGATTATAAGTTGTGATAATCAATGACTGATTTTAAAACTTCTTTTTTTTTCTAGATTTTGAAATGAAGAAGGATATCGATACATTGATAGCAGAGGAGCGGGCTGAAATCCTCTCCAAATATGACAAGGTAAGCGCATCTAACTGTGATGATGCCCTTTCCACCTTGTCGTCAGCGGTCTTTTGGACATGATTAACAGATGATATGTCCATTTGTCCATATGTCCAAGCTCCGAGCTTGGAGATGTAAATGGAGTACCTATCCGCATGCTTTCAATGTTGGCTATGTATGGATGTTTCAGGGGAGGCAAGAAGGTGTCAAAATTGACCCGTGGGAAGATGCGGACTACACTATCTATAAGGTCACCGACCGCTTCGGCTTCCTTCAGTAAGTTAATTGGAACTGCTATTACTGCAAAACAAAGGTTTGTGTCATTATAACGTGATGTGTATTTATGTGGTTCTGTTCCAGTGAGAAGGAGCTGCCAACGCCCACTGCACTTGAGGAGAAGGTGAGGAGTTTTTTTTTCTTTTTTTGCCACATGGCGTGTTCAGATTCTACCTTCCATGTGCCCTCTCGCATATTCAGTGGACCATGTGTTGGTCTGTCTCTCCTCCCCCCAGCAAAAGCAGCAGGAGCTGGAGCGAGTGGAGAAATGGCTGAAGATGGTGAAGAATTGGGGCAAGTACAGGAACCATGAAAAGGTCAATAATGACTCCCACCAGACATCAACATACTGTCTCAATTTAGTCTGTGCTTTTGCTCTTTTTTTTTCCTCTTTCTTTTTCTCTGCTGCTATCTGATCTATTACTTCCATTTCTGTTTATAATCTGTTTTCCATTCCCCTTTAGAGCCGAGCTCATTGTTGTCCTTTCCCATCTCTCTGTGGTCTAGACATTTAAAAGTACATGAGCACAAGCAATGAGTCCTAATCAGTTGGGTTAACAAGATCATTTACACATTATCCTCTGCTACTGTGCAGTGATTACTTTTGTATATCCTTTAAAGTTCTTTGTTACACATGTGTTTCAGCTGGTGAAGCGTGTATATAAAGGTATTCCTCTGCAGCTGAGAGGCCAAGCTTGGGCTTTACTTTTGGATATAGAAAAAGTTAAACAAGATAATGAAGGAAAATATGAGGTATGACTTCTATAAATGAAGCAATGACAACATTTCGATTTTTGTCAGCTGCCTTGTTTAAATACAAGTTTGTGAATTTTTTTTTTTTTTTTTTTTTTTTTAACAGAAAATGAAGCAGCAGGCTCGTACCTTTTCCACAGAGATCAAGCAGATAGACCTGGATGTGAACAGGACCTTCAGGAACCACATCATGTTCATGGACCGCTTTGGAGTCAAGTGAGTTGTTACCTTGTTGTAATTCACTTTGCCTTCAAGTCATGCCGATCCAGTGCAAGTTCTACATTTAGCTGTTTAAACCATCAATGCCACCAAAATGACACAAATCAAGACTTTGAATTCTTTGCACCCGTCTTAACACATTCTCCAGATGTTCTTAAGGAAAACATAAATCTTTCTTGTGGACATACAACATACATTCTCCCTCGACATTTAGTGGGTTAGATAAGTTTACTTTATAATCTTCGAAAATGTGTTAAAATGTTTCTTTAATCATTTTGTTTTCTGTCACCCCACATTTGCTTCTGTCCTCACTGAAGCTCCTGCAGAGTGAGACCTCTGCTCTTTGATGCACTGATACTCTGACACACATCACAGACTGACAAAACCAAAGTGGTGGTTTCCTCCTCAGTGTTTTATTAGCTTTCCTGTCAAAGCGCAAAGGCCCACAGGAAGTGGCATTCAAACAGAAAAGTGCACACCTACAACATAACTGCACCAATGAAAAAATATCATCCAAATGGTTTTAAAAATAAACTAAAAACCCTTCAAGACACAAACATCATTGTATGTTAAGTGTGATTGCTTGGGACAGTTGTAAAAGCCACTTAACTTATCTCTGAGCACGTAGTGGAGTGCTCTCTTCTGGGTATTTGCAAGGTATTTCCCCTCTTAATTCAAAGCCATTGAGTCCAAATGGACCAAACCACTGCTCCATCCTGCCGAGCTGCCCACTCCTTCCCTACAGTCGACAGCTGTCTCGCTCACATTGAGACACTGACGTCTATTTAAAGCTCCTTTCCTGTTTCTGCTGCTGTCTATTCTGACATGTATTGACCATGAAGGCCTGCAGGGCAGACATCCTCTCTACATCTACATTATATTTGTAAATGCCCCTGCTCTCTCTGACTTCCACATTTATTTACACAAATGCACACAATGGCTGCCTTGTGCTCACTGAAACTATTGAATCTTCTGATTTAATCGGTGTCACATCACACAACCCTGCAGCCACAGGAACTGAGGAGATATTGGTGTTTATTTATCACATCATCTTTTCATATATGTATAATTCAGTTCAATTTTATTTATATAGCATCTATTACAACACATGTTGTCTCTTGGCACTTTCCAGAGACGCAGAACATGACCCCTGAGCAATTGTTACATAAACAGCAGGTAAAAACTCCCCTAGTGGGAGAAAAACCTTAAGCCAAACAGTGGCAGGAAAAACTCCCATTTAAGAGGGAAGAAACCTTGAGCAGGACCTGGCTCACAAGGGGGGACCTCCTGCCGAAGACCAGTTGGGTAGAGCAGGAAATAAAGAGAGAAGAGAGACATAGACACACCGTCAAAGGTACAAAAGACAAGTACATTAGTATAACTATCAGTCAGCAGCACAACTAAGACTTCCATGTCCATATGACTGATACATGGTTAGTTGGTGATCTACAGAGACGACTACATAAACAGGTGTAGACAGCAGACACTGAGGTGGTCAGAGGGTGGGACTGCAGGTCAGGACGTCAGCAGGTATCCAACAGATACCAACAGTATAAACATACTACACAAAATATCCACTTAAGATGGCAGCTTGATGATCATCTAAACTGAACCACCTTTAAAAGTCTCTTTTGTGTGATCTACTTTCAAAGTTAAATTCGGTGTCACAACTTGGTTGATTGTTGTTCAAGAATCGCATCCTCGTTTTAACTGCTGGTTTTTCTGTTCCCTCTCCAGGCAGCAAGCACTGTTTCATGTACTCGCGGCTTACTCGGTCTACAATACGGTAAGTGTTTTTGTGTGCATGCACACGTACATCCCTAAGACATTGTCACAAGGTACATACAGGTGTGTGTATAGCAGCTGTGCAGAAAAGCACAGCTGTCTCAAGTCCATCAAAAGTGATCGTTTCTGTACAAGCCAGGTACTGCGAAGCCATGTTCTCACGCTTGCACAGATCTTTGGGGGAGATCGTTTATTAATAAGTGCGGTTACATTTGAATGTAAAACACGACAGCATAAAAGTCCGTCAAAACCACCAGCAAGCTCACATTCATGTGCATTGCTCACATCATTAGACCGAGTTCTCCTTTTATACGTGCTAGAGCTAAAATAAGAGCGATAATGCATTTAGCATTTTGCATGAAAAAAATGCAAAGCACTATCTGTATCTGAGTTTTGACACAGTTTTGTATCCTGGTCTTGAGGACAGGACAGCGTGTGCTAATCTTGGTGAACTGCAAAAAGTATTGAGTTTTAAACAAAGTTTAAAAACAATATGGATGTTCTTCTGAGATTATCAGGAGTATTGTTCACGAGTCACATTGTGAATTTATATTTTCTTTTCTTCATCTATTTTGTTCTTTCTGTAGAAGTAACACTAAAATGTGATTTTTCTGTTATGATTCTGGGAGCAAAGTGAGCTGAATTTCTTTGTACAAGTCAAAAGTTAAATTCTTATTCTTATGGTGAAAATGTACATATTCAGTCAGATTACTTACTTAGCATTTTGAAATGACTCATTAAAATATTTGTAATTAACCTGAAAAGTAGTTGTATATTTAAATCATTGGTGCTTTTTGATCAATAGGAATGTATTTGAATAGATATTTTCATGGAAAGACATATTGAGTAATAATGGTGTAACTGTCCCACTATCTCCCAGTGGTCCCAATATCTTCAGTGTTTGTTTTTGTTTCCATAAAATAACGTTCTACTAGTGAGCAGGACTGGGGTTTGTAAGTGCATTCATAAATCTAGGGTGAAAGAACATGTGATTCATAACTGTACCAGTTCAAATTTGAGCACAAACTGCTGCCAGCTGAGGACAGTCTGCCCCACAGAACAATACTCCACAAACACAGTCATGACGTGTTGTTTTATGACTGGGTTCTGTACTCAGTTCCTCTGACAGAGGTTCTTGAGCCAGAGGAAATGGGCCTGTGTCATTTCCTTTTTCCATTTTTCTCCGTTTCTCACATAGTGCTTACACGAATCTGGGTCAGTAGGAGAGCCGAGAGAGACGGGAGAGATGTGGGTGGGGTGAAGGGGTCTTTTTCACATATGTGATGGTAGAGAGAAATGCGAAGAATGTGTGGTTTAACCTCAGTTTTAACCCTAATTACTCTTACTGTATTTCCTTGAAAGGAATCCATTTCTAGCTGCCCAATAAATCTGCCTTAACATGGACAAATACCAAGTATGGGCCTCTGTTTGTCCGTCTGCCCTTGTCGAGGGCTACCTTTTGTGTATATCAATAAATCATTCAGGGGTCAACTTAGCAGTAGGTCAAGTTGGAAATGTTACATTACTCCGAATGCACATTGGACTAGCATAAATATTTGAACAATCTTTAGTGTACATATTTGTACCATTGCCACATATCTTTTATGCACTAAATCTATTCACTACCGCTGTCTGTCTTCAGAGCACATCAGACATTCAGGTGCTCTCCTCCTCTCCTCCTCTCTACTGGGCTGTGTGTATCTTCTCTGTTAAATTAAAGATTGTCGTCTCATTTGTCCATTCTGTTTAACTTGAGCCCTTTTTATTTTTTCTCCCTTTTTTCCCCTCCTTAGGAGGTGAGCTATTGTCAGGGGATGAGTCAGATCGCTGCCATCCTGCTTATGTACCTGAATGAGGAAGATGCCTTCTGGGCTTTATCCCAGCTCCTCACCAACAGCGCCCATTCCATGCATGGTGAGACAGGGAAAGAAAAGTACACAGGAAAAAAAAAAATGGATATGAAGTATTCTTACTGAAAAGGACAAACGTTGATATTGATATTCCTAGGATTCTTCATTCCGGGATTTCCCAAGCTGCAGCGTTTCCAGGCACACCATGACCTCATCCTCTCCAAAATGCTACCCAAGCTGAAGAAACACCTGGTGAGTTGCGCTACGTTTACATGACGGATGCTTTCCATCCCTGTGACTGGCATTGAGCTCGGTGGCTGAGAAAGTCACGTGATCAGTTGGTTTAATCGTGTCATTTATGTGATTAAGTTGCAAAATATTGACATGTCAAATATGTTCATATTTGGAAAATTACGGAAAAATAACGGAAAGCAAATTGGATGATTAATGTTGATTCCTGCTCCACAGGACAAGGAGCAGATGACGACAGGGATTTACTCCACCAAATGGTTTCTCCAGTGCTTCATTGACAGGGTGAGTATTTGGATGTCTTCAGTCCTTTTAAGAGCATGAATATTCCATCTCCTCATCTTTGTTTAAAATCTAGTACCATTAATCTGTGAACCTCAGTGCCTACGTTTGCATTCCCATCTAACACGGAACGGCATTTTTCTTTTTGATCAGACTGACTTTCTCTTGCTTTGTCCTGCATATCAGACCCCATTCACCCTCACCCTCCGTTTATGGGACATCTACATATTGGAAGGAGAGAAGATACTAACTGCTATGGCCTATGCAATCCTCAAGCTACACAGAAGTGAGTATGAAGCTCATTATGTTATCTCCACATGCCGTGCTCTGTCAGATGAGCCAAGTCACTTTTATGCCCAGATACAGCCATGCTTGCTGTTGCTGCACCAGTGAGTGTTACTGTGTGGATTATATCATACGCTCCATCACAGTTGGCTAAATCCTAACCGGATCTTCTTTTCACTTTATATCTCAAAGTAAAAAGTCCAACTAAAAAATGTTATCTTCATTTCATTTTTATGCTCATGCATTAACTCACCTCGGTTTTGTGTCTGTCTTGTGTGTAATCAGAGCGTCTGCAGAAGCTTCAGCTGGAGGAGCTGAGGGAATTTTTCCAGGAGCAGCTGGCTGCTTCTTTCCGCCTCCCTGACGATGTGGTGGTTGAACAATTACAGGCTGCAATGTTGGAGCTGCGCAGTAAAAAGCTGGATCAGCCTCCTCCAGGTGCAGCAGTGTTCTTTGTGTTTTCTTTTATTTTCTATGACAAGCGTCATTCTCTTTGTTTTCTGGTTACCTGAGGAAAAAATACACCATGTCTGGACACCTCTAATTACAGTTGACTTCACTCCACTTATCCTTCTGGGATGTGCCTGTTATGAAATCAGTCTTATAGCTTTGTGCTTCTCAATTCTGAGGTACTGCAAATGCAGCAATATTTGACATTTGGTGGAGATAAAGATGGAAAAGCTGGATAATTCTACTGTTTTCTGGCTTAAGTGAATAAGCATCAGCCTAAGTGACAAGATTGTGCTGTGTTGGAGGTGCTGAGCAGGAAGTCACTTCAAAACCATAGTTTATGTTGCAAAAGACAGAAAATGTCACTTTTCATAACATAGCCTATTTGATAACGTATTGATGTTAGAAACTTGTTTCACCTTCGCAGGAAAATTACCTTTATTGATTCAGGAAAAGTGTGCAGTAGTACAATAATCACGGTGATAAAAAAATGCACAAAAAAACAAAACCATTTCTTTGAAACTACACTGAACTTTTGCTTCTTTTTTTTTTTTTGTCCACTCCACTAAGCCACTTCCCCATGTTGCACAAAATGACGCTTTATTTTATAAATTTCTCCATTTGTGTCATTTATAAAATACATTAAAATAAACAGCAACAGCAAATTTCACTTATATTTCCTCAAAATCCTTAAAATAGTCCAGTGAATGACTCTGTCTCTATGTTGCATTTTAAGTGTCCCTCAGACGTCCATGTAAGTGCAGACTGATGAGGCTCTCCGCTGCCTCTGTTTGCGCTCTGGGAATTACTGAATCTGCCAGTTTTAGCTAAATAACTGTATTTTTGAGCTGATGTGGCCAACTGCTGTGTGAAAAGAGGTAATGATACCACATCTCCCATGAGTCACAGATGAAATAAGAATCTTGTTCTTGAATGCAATGTGGAACTTTCTCAAGAAATCTGACTTAATCCAATAAATACATTTTGGTCTCACCAGTCCCACAAAATATTTTTTGTCTGATAGTTTTCTGTGTTTTTATTTTGTTTTGTTTTTTAATATTGAATAAATGTATGCATATGTATGTATTTTTAACTCATCCTTATTTTTCGTTTCCTTTTTTAGCAAAGTCAGATGAGCTGCCAAGGAAGCCTCTGGGTCAAGAGAGACCAGTTCTCCTACTCCCGCTGCAGCCTGACTCTCCTCCGGAGGTCACAATAAGTCAGACCAACAGAGAGCCCAGCGCAGAGACGCAGCAAACAGATGGCACCACTGTACATCACACTGCCTATTCTGCTGAACCCAGTGATTCAAAAAGCTTTCCTCAGGCAAATGCACCTTCATTGCCTTCAACAGACCCGGCCGTCACCCACGCACCGGCAGCACCTTCTGTGAGGCCTTGCAGAGTACCTCCAGCACCACCAAAGGCAAGCAAATCATCCGCCGGGGTAGGTGTGATCAGAGATGTGAAGGAGTCTTTTGCAGACGTTTGCCAAAATGAAACTAAACATGAAAACCAGAAAAAAGACAGTGAGACCCAGGAGGAACCTGTGGAGTGGCCTCCACCCTATGAGCCCCCTGATTTGTCTGCTTTTACCATGCAGACAGAGGACGAACTCGTGGACCTTCCAAACCTACCTCCCCCACCTCTCTTTTACTCTGAAGGAAGTGACCAAAGGTCTCTAGTGAGTGAATCACCCTGTGGGGGGGCTGGGACCCCTCAACACTCTACTTCCCCTCCATCAGCCTCCCCATTGGTCACTCAAATGAAGCCATCTCCAAAACCATCTCCTAAACCATACCTAAAACCAATCGCATCTCTTGAGCTCCCACAGAAAAAAACACCTCCCTCAAAACCTTCCCCTCACCGTGCCTTCGGAGCATTATCCTCTCCCAGACTTCCTCCATCAAAGCCAACAAAGTTCCCAGTCTCCCTCCACGTTCCTGCGTCCATGGGAGATAGACGGCCTTCCAACACCTCCCAGTATGATAACCTTTCGGAGGCTGATGACGATGATCGGTTGGTGGAGAGACTTCTAGCCTCCACCCCTGAGGAAACTCCCAGTAGGCACAGCATCTTGCCGTACATTGTTGACAGAGACTATGACCCAGCTCTCTATCCTGTACCCCCACCTCCTGTCTTCATCCGTCCTTCTCCATCACCTATTCCTCCCACGATGTGTGCTCTACCCAGTTTGCCTCAAGAGCCAGAATATGAAGGGGGCGTCAGCTGGGTGGAGGATTCCATCCTCCCCCCGCCTCCACCCAGTTTTGCTGACAAACTCGTTCCATTTCAGTGTACCTCTACCATCTGTCCAGACACAAACAGATCCATGTCACCTGTTTATTCTAAGCCTTTCTCCAGAGGCCCCAGGGACCATTCTGCTTTCCCAGCACCTTTGTTGTATACTGGGTCTTCTTCAGGCCACTCCAGGTCCTCAGGACAGTCACCAGTACACGGGCCCTTGGTTCAGCACAGCCCAGACTTTAGTAGGATACCTACTGGAGGACAGCAGCTGCCCAAATCGGTGACCTTTTGATGCATCATTCAACTGTTACTAGTGATGATCCTAATGTGATTTGGATTATTTTACTACTTTATTGGTTCTCAAAACCACTTCAAAGTTGAAAAGCCAGTAGCTCTTCAATTTGTCAGATTTTTGTTGGCATTTTGTAAAGGAGTTTTTTTTTTTCCATGTATGTGTACAGATTTCTTATAATTCCACCCATTGACAAGGGCAGTTGTGTCAAAACTTGTTTTTAAAACTGCCGACTGCTGTTGTCAGCTGCAGAGTGAGTGTTTTACCTCGCTTGCCCTTGTTCATGGGACCCAACCTGGTTTCCATTTGATGCGCGAATGGCATGAAGAAATGTAACCACAAATAACATGATCTCGCACCAGCTGGACATGTTGTCATTGCTCCGTCTGCATTTTATTTACTTTCATCCAAATAAATGTCTTAACCTTCTCACGGTGCACGGAGTGTAACAACTCTTAACATACACGGGCTCTGAGGCTCCCAAGCCAAATTATACACTTTTATACTGAAATTCTGGTAGACTGTGAGCAGGCTCACACATCATCTCACTTATGTCAAACTAAATTGAGAAACTTAACACAGCTCATATTTTTTGGTTGTCGAGTATGGACCTAAAGAAACTATAACGTATCCCACTAATCTGGGCTGCACCAATGTATCTTCATGCAAATTAAAGTATTTACTTAACCACCAGCAACAATGAAGTATGATGCAATACATTACTGGGATAAATACCGATGCAAGTATCTTAAATCTGCTTTTTCATCTTAGTTTATCAGAAGACGTTTATGTTGGCAGGAAGATTTACTGTTTCTTTCATGTTAGTTAATAGAAAAACTGTTACCTCCAAATAAATCGTTTGACACACATATTTAATACTTTATTTCACAGCAATCTTGTACTTTTTATATGTACACACATACATTGATTATTGGGGATTTAATTAACAGATTGACACCGTTTTCCAGAAAAACATTAGTGAAGACGACTCCATCTAGTGGTCAAACTATGCTACTACTTAAGTTACTTCTAAGTTAAATGGGGAACATCTTCTGCCTTTAAATATCACCACATGGCTCATCTATGATGTGTACATAGGGAGATAAAACATAAGATTATCAATGCTGTATTACACTTGTCAAGATTGTTACAGACTGGGAGAAAAACGAGTCAAAGCTGAATTATTCACTGCCATGTTTTAGAGCCGCTCCAGTAACTGTTCCATTAATGCCCAAAGAAAATCTGCTCTCGAGAAATGGAAGTTGAGCCATAAAATATTGTTGAAATATCTACTGTATAGTTACACCTGTTATATGGATTTTGTAATGCTGTGTCTTGTCTCCGAACATCAGTATTTTTGTTTCTTTGTTTTGCACTGACACTTATTTCAAACAGATTTAGCAGTATTTTGTTTTTCTCAGTTGCAAGTTATTACTAAAGAAAAACAGTTTGGCTTGATGTACGTGGACTCGTGAGGATGTACTTTCTTGGCATCAACACAAGTACGTTTGGCATGCTGGAGTATATGTTATATGATTTGACCACAAATTTTACATCATTGCTCCTTTTTTATAGATTTGGTTGTCAACAGGGAGTTAAGTGTTTAGACCAAAGCCTACCTGCATTTATGCAACTACTTGAGTTTTATAAAGAGATGACTCTGAGCTGTCTGTCTGATTTCTCTTTTCCACAAAGATGATCCACTTTCACTGCTTTTGGATATTTATTGCACACTCAACCATATAATGTTACATACTTTACATCAACTTAGTGCATATTAAGCTATGTAAAAAATAAATGTGAAAAAAGTGAACAAGAGCCTTTAGGAACTTTAGTCATTTGGAAACAGGACTAGGACACAGACTAACCTTCAGACAAACACCCTGGAGTGTATACAAAATACATAATTCATCCTTTATCTGCATCACCTTGATTTTGTTCATTAGTATTACGTTTGTTTTTTGTTTTTTTTTAATGCATCTCTGGTTAAACTACTCCAAACCACATGAAACCTGAGCTGACAAAAACAGTAGTTTGAGATAAACCTCACCTACGGTGAATTTCATGAAAATGCCATGGCTTTCAAAAAGCATGACCTGACCAATCCCAAAACGAGTGTCTTATTTTTAAAAATATCAATCTGTACATGGGTGTTGCTGCTGGTATAAGTGTTCAATGACATTAGAAAACCAAATATTAAATTATACATCTTTAAGAAATGAGTGCTTTCAAACTTAAAATTGTCAGCAACTTCAGAACAGGCACTGTCCATCCAGGGATGGAGCTTTGCCAACAGTGAACGTTAGAAGCTGCGAGACTGGTTACATTCTTCATATCCTGAGCTGACTCATGAGGTTAGAAAGGGAACCGACGCTCTCTCTGAGTTTGGAGTCTTCCTCCTGTCCCAGGGACACTCCAGCCAAGCGTGTGGAGCCACTTGCACCCATAATGCAGGGCAGGCTGAGGAAGACCTCTGCGCTTATGCCACCCCAGCCCTGAGGAAAGAGAGAAACAAACACAAACAAGACTTTTTCCTCAAGTTGAGCAGTAATGACACGGGTGCAAATTCCCTTCTGCTCACTTGGGAGTAAATGAAGTGAAACATAGTCCTAATGCGAACAGGAACCAGCCTGTTTTGCGACTAAAACTCTTGGTTAAAGTACCTGAGACAGCGTGGAGACGGAGTGTATCTTCTTCTTATCTGTCAGGACGCTGTTTGTGATGTCAGCTATGGAGAGACCAATGGACCACGAGCGCTGACCTCGACTCTTCGTGATCTCAAATGCTCTGCAAGCAAAAAAAAACAAAAAAAAACTCAATATTTAGTTAAAAGATTAACATTTTAATAGAAATAAACATGAGGTAAGAAAATGTCAGTTATCATCTAAAATCCACGGAGAGCTGCTGTTGTCCAGGCAGACACGTTTCAAAACTCATGATACACCTGCTGCCTCCTATCGGTGCAACAAGCTCATCATCCCACCACCAAGGGAACTTACACTTGCCATAATCATCAATGCGAGAAATTAAAACATTTATGCGTTTCATTTTTATTCTCCTCTACATCCTTAACCACTATTCTTCAACTAATCTCCAATTTAGGCCTTTTTCCTGGGTATCATCGGAGCTTTTCAAAGCTGCTTTGGAAAACTCAGATTTTGTTGTCATGGATACTCAGCAAAAAGGTAAAAAGTGCCAGAACCACCAGCAGAAATCCTCCAGGCAAAACAGCATCCAAACCAGCATGAATAAATGTTTTTTTTTTTTAAAGTTTAAATGAATAAAAGCTTAGCAAACAAATTTGACAGAGCAGCTGCAACGTGAAAGGTGTCACTCCAGGATAAGGAATATAAAGGGATATGCGTTTGCCATTCTTACTAAATCCCCCGTTTGATTACTAAACTAGTGTTTGAAATCCACAGATCCTTCTTCTGAGGTCATAGTTTGCTACTGTACCTTTCTAACAGTGGTTTGGTGGAGCTGGATTCCGGGGCGATCGCCGGTGTGGCATGAGAGCTCGGCTCAATGCTACTCATCACTGCAACTGCAGGAAAGAAACAATGGCAAGTTTAACCATATTACATAACCGATTATGCTGATGCAGTTTAAAAAAAAAACAAAAAAAAACAGTACGATTACAGGCAAAATGATAACAGTGATAAAGCATTTGTAATAATAAAAGAAGTGCATGTGTAAAGAACAGCAACGCTTCAACTTAACTTTAACATCCAACAGGTACTTTCTGACTCACTTTTGCTGTCTGATAGTTCTCCGATGACCCAGGCAGGTTTGTGTGTGTTCAGGTTAATATGCAGAGCATGTCTGAGTCGCACTGAGTCCAGGTTACACCCTGCTCCGATTACCCGCGTCGGAGGCAGGCCACTCTGCCTCCAGGCGACGTGCGTCATGATGTCCACTGGATTGGAAGGACACAGCGAACAGACGCGGCGTTGTAAAAACGGCAAAACAACAGAACAGTGCGTAAAAAGCAGTGCTTTTTAACTATGACCAACCTGGCTGGGATGCTATGAGCATTACAGCATTGGAGCTGAGATGTGCTAGAGTTGGGATGAGCCCTCTGAACAAGTCGACGTTAGTCTGAACGACACTTACGTACGACTGCTCGCTGCTCCACGCGTTTGCCGTCACCACGACAACCCTGGAGCCTGCAGAAGCGGATAAGTCTACCGCAGGAGAAAAAACAGTTTTCACTCTTGCATGCATTTAACAAAAGAACCTTGTAAAAAAACATGTCCAAAACTAAATTGGCCTCTCGCTTCCCCGAGACAGCTGTTATACTGGTAACTTTCCTACTACAGTCTTCCTTGGTACGATAACGGGCCTGTGCTTTTCTTTGACATCAGGGTTTTCAGCAAAGACCCACCACTGCGTTACTACGCGACAGTGCGGAAAGCGACGCACCTCTGGATACCTCAACCTTTGGAAGTTTGAAAATCTGCAAATCTGTACTGCCGCCCTTGGTGGAGCTTTCAGCAACATCAATGAAGACAAGTTTATCCACTGTACACTGAATGAAATATAAAGAAGAGAAATGCGTGTGAGCAAGTAAAGTACGAGACCCTGGCGTCAAAATAAAAGCTGATGTATCAGTTAAAAGGCGATTACCTTTGATAAAATGCTCATGACACATGCCATTCCTAAATCTCCTCCTCCGATAACTGAAACTTGGTTGATCGGTTGATCGTTATGCCCGACTCCACCTGGAATGGATAAGAGTTATGACAACTATGTCAAGAACATCTCGTATTGACGATCACTAACAGTGAAGCTTTATATCAAGTAAAGCACCATCGTTGATTTTGAAATTAGAGACAAATGCCAGAAGCTCATGGGGGTCTTTGTTATCCTTTGTGGACAGCGGAGGATCCTCCTCAAACTTGACAATCATCTCTGTCAGAAGACCCACAACTGATGACTTGGGCTATAACAGAGTAAAAGGAGCAGCAGTGAAACTAATGAGATCGCTACAGGAAGCCGTTTGTTCAGCAATTCATTTGACACAGAAGGCATAAAGCCTCACATAATCCCAGTTGTGTAGTGCCGGCAGGTAGATCCGTCCTCTGGCATCGACATGCTTGCCCTCTCTCAAGACCATGTTAGACGTTGGCTTCAGAAGGCATATGGGAGGAGTGAAGGGGAAGGAGTCCAGAAGCCACAGCTGAATGGGGAAGTTATAGGAGCGACCTTAGGACAGAGACGGTTCCCATTAGCACTTACTGACGCATTCACCACAATGCTGCCCGTGACACATGACAGTCATAACGCAAACACACAGAGGAGACTGTGTAAGCCTTACCTTCATACCCAACAGGTATGACGCCAGTTAATTTCAGGAGATCTTTTTGGGTGCTGTCGCTGAATGCTGAAAATAACAATGCATGCAATCAGCATTGATGGATGAAAATTTGCAGTAGATGCAAATTTGCAGTAAATGAATGCAGCATAAGAACTTGCTGTATGTGTCTGTGAACGGTTTCATCTCAGGGTAGATGCGATGGATCTTCTCCAGCTCCTGAACTGCCACATCGTGAAATTTGTACTAACGTATGCAGGAAGGAAAGAAAAATGTTACACTTCTCTGTCGTCAGCGTGGAAGCAAATTCACCAAAAAAAGGAAATCAAAGACTGTTTGTTAGAACGCCTTTACACGGTTAAAGCGACTTACGTTATCAGTGTTAGTGAGTTTTCTTCCCCCCAGACTGAGATCCCGAACACATCCCTCTGATTATTGTGGCTAAACTTTTTATGATGCTGTCATCACCATGTCTGAATGGTATTAATGAAGAAAAAGAGAACTGCCTGATTTTTCCATATATGGTGTTGGAAGAAGTGGTCTGCTGGTTCAATGTTTTTTTTTTTATTATGCCTGTCAAGGTCTTTCTGGTGCCTCTGGGCAAATTCCTAGCAGGCTGTCGGGTCTTTCCAGCAGAACTGACTGCTGTCAGACCACTGATTGGTGAAACTTGGGTAGTTGTCCAGGTCCTGCACACATGTTCTTGCATCACTGCCTTTATGCACGTAAGAGCCGGTATAAAATTCTTTACCTCCAAGCTATGGATCCCTTATTTACAACCATATGAGGCAGTGTCCAGCTCTCCCAGATTACCAAAACATCTACCAGTCAGCCAAAGCTCCCTGATTCCCTGAGTCCTGGTACTTCATGAAGAGATCGAATCATCCAGAATTCATTATCACCTGTATTTTACTTCACACGAGCAAATGTGATAGACTGCGAAGCCACACTGAAAATCAATTTCGAAAAATGACAAAACGAAAGTCCTCCAGCACCAGCACGGCAGCACCGGACCTAGTGGACCACCACCGGACCTACTGGACCACCACCGGACCTACTGGACCACCACCGGACCTACTGGACCACCACCGGACCTACTGGACCACCACCAGTCCACCTCCTGTTGTTGTAAGTCGCTTTGGGGAAAGAACGCGTCTGCTAAATGACAGTAGTAGATCAGTGAAATGATGACAAAACAACTACAAGACCCCATGTTTACCTTCTTTGAAAGGTTACAGAGATATAAGCCCGTCAAAGTGCGGAGACTTTGCGCAGTTAGACTGCGCGGTGTCCCAGTATTTACGCACATTTGTCGCCACGCCCACTCCCCCCGTCAGTCACATGTACGTGAGACAAGTTTCTCCCTGGCGAGTGCGGGACAGAGCCGGTTCTTCCAGTTAGCCGGGACTTCCAGGAGCTAACCTAAAGTAGCCCGCGGTGCTACCCGGCGCTGACGAGGAAGACCGGCTAAGTTCCCGGTTTGTCACGTTTTTGTTTGTCTGTTCAGTTACTTACCTTGGAGAGAATCCGCTGGATTTTGTCTGACCCTAGTTCCATTTAGTCAAGTCTAAGACGACAACGAAAACACGTTTTCCCATCCACGGTTCTGGTTCTGCGGGCAACAGCTGATTCCAACTTCCAAAACGCAAAACTTCCGCAAACTTCCAGCGGGAGGGAGGGGTTTGCTGACGTCACCATTATGGAGGTGGGTTCGCTTACCTCACCGGTCTATTATTATCTTCTCATTTTGTCACCACAGGCAAGAGAGTTGGGAGGGTTAAAAAAATGATTGCAGAGCCAATCCCAAAGAAAAATATTTTGACAAACCTTCCATGACCCACAGGTTTCCTTAAGGGCGGCTTTGAAGCATATTTGTTCCCCATACTGTCAATATTTATATAGCACATATAAAAAAAAAACTATGGCCAATTAAAGTACTTTACAGTAAAGAGTCACGCCCCTCCAAAAAAAAAACAACCAACAAACAATAAAATAAGACAGATAAAAGATCCAGTAAGGGTGGCTGCTTAGTCATGAGAGCTAGTAAGAACCCGGACCATGTCAGGACGAACAAACGGGACAATCTCAGTTTTATTTTCATTTGATCTCGAAAAATTGAAGTCCATCCATGTCTTAATATCGCTCATGCAATAAAACACAGCATGAAGAGATTCCTCATACTGTACACTGCCATGTTCAAATGGGCAGAACAATGCCAAGTGGAACGCGCCCACCTTATGGGAATCAAAGTTAACTGGGAATACCAGCTCCTTCTGCCAATTAATGGCAGAGAAGCTGACAACACATCTTTTTGGCAGAATATCCCGCTGCAGAGGATGTTTTGGTGGCATCATCACAAATAAATGCTTACTTAAGCGACCCTAGGTTAGAACAAACTATCAAATGCGTTACTAAGCTGCATATCATGACAGACTGATGAGCAAGTGATGATGTGATGATGACAGCCATTGGCTAAGCCAACTGTCAATCAGTAGTCTAAACCCCACGTGGAAACTAGATTTATTGCTTCCTTTAAATTCATCTAATGTGGTAAAGAAAAAAAAAATCAGCCATAGTTGTCCTGAATTACAAATTTGGCTATAGGGACCAAACTCCTTTCTTATAACAAGACTGTAAATATATTTATTATTGCCACAAAGTTGAACATGTTATGTATCAGTCAATGGATACTGACTCGCTTTTCAAGCCACCCCCAGTGGTCAGTCGATGAAGTGCAACCTCTGTTACTTCCAGGTTTACCTCGATGTCTAATTTAGACTGTTGGCATTTGACCAAACCAAGATTCTTTCCAGCAAAGAAATGACTCTTTCGTTTAAAAAAAAAAAAACAAACAAAGCAACCCCCCCCCCCCAAAAAAAACAACAAAAAAACAACCCAGTTAAATTAATAGCAGAATTAATAAAATTTCACTGAAAAGATACTTGTAATGCATAGTATCTGCTGTATTTGCTGGAAGACCAAATTTGAGTCATGCTGCAAGAAAAAGTGAGAAAAAAAAAATGCAGTTAAATAAAATCCTTTATGCCATTATTTGTTAAATATAAACACACATTATTACATTACAAATTGTAATGTTTTCTTGATTTTCATCGGACTATACAATCATTTGAAAAAAAAAATGCAATAGCTTGCACAAAAAAATAGTAAATAATCAATATTTTCCATTGTTAGAGTAAAAAATTAAAATTAAAATAAACGCACACACTGTCATATTTATAGCTGTTGAAAGTCTAGTCTTTACAGATAATGACAACTGTAAATCCAGCACTCAGTGGAGAAAATAAATAACAGGGAATCCATGACAACTTGTTATTATATTCTAATAGTTACAAAACTTGTGCATATTTTGCCTTTTTTCTGGTTGTTTTTCACTAGAGTTCCTCTCTTGTGTCCAAAAAGAAGGTAAAAAACCTGTAAGAAAGCAACATGGACAAATGCAGACAGTCGCTGGGCTTCACTTGTAGAGGTGGCTAACACACGGTCCCATCTTTCAGAAGACAAAAAAAAAAAAAAAAAAAATCTTAACAGGAACAGCTTCAGTTAGTTTTCTGCCTCTTGGTTTTTTTCCGTTTTATCTCCTCTTCCTCTCGTTTCTCCTCCTCCAGATCTTCTTGTACAGCCAACCTCAGACTATAGAAGCAAGATGCAGAAAATGCCAAAGCAAAGTTTGTTTTGTAAAAGGAAGCATGCAACACAGCTCTATCAAAAAAACAAAAGAAATAAATACATACATATAAGCTTATAGATGCAATTTTCTTTCTCTCTTTTGTTTTTAATCTCATTACCTCCTGGCTTCTTCTTTTGCAATGTCTTTCCAGCTGCTCTCCATGAATTTAAGTGCATAGTCACTCTCATCTTTGTATCTGAGGAGGTTCAAACATACACGTTTTTTTATACAGAATTTGGTTTACACTTCAGTGAAATTACTTACTCCTTAGACCACATCAAGTGGGGCAAAACCTACTTGGTTCGATCATAACCAAAGATTTCCCGAATGTGCCTTGAAATTTCGTCTTGCTCTTCGCCTTCATCATCGATAAAATCATCCATTTCAGAGTCATACTCAGCCTGTTCATCCTCATATTTCCTCTTGTATGCAGATGTGATGGGAGGTAACATTGTTCCTGAAATGCAGAAATTCATTTTACATTAGACTTTTTTCTTCATAAAACTCTTTTCAACATGAGCGCACCATGCAGTCCTGCCAGGAGGAACCAACATGTGACTGAGATTTCCGTTTCTGAATTAGTGGTCAGCAAAGCTCAAATTTACACTAGAATGTTGATGACGCTGAAATGTGTCCATCTTTGTTAGACAGAAAGGTTTGCTGCTCTGTGAGCCAGTAATGACGACAAAGGCAGCCAGATTGTTGCTGACGCTCAATGCAGTTGGGCAAACAAACCCTTTGCCCTGTAACACTGAATGTTGTATCAAAGGGTTTGCAAAATACCAGCGAATATAAACTGCAAAGCACCATCTTTTTTTTTTACTATATTCATTATAATTTACTGATAATACATTATGGCATGCTTATTGACTTATTTCCAGATACAGCACAAATATGTCTGCTTTCATACCTTGTGCACATTTTCAGTCATGACGTGTAATTATTCAGCTACATACAATTCATCACACATGACGTGATTGTTATGTGCAACCCTACAGAAGTATTTTACAGAATATACTACAAAATTACTAACAGTGAAGACGATTGATAAACAAATAATTTCATCATTTCAACCCTCATGACAACCATCTAACACCAACCAACATGCTTGAAAAAGACAAATGTATGCATTTTATTATTGCTGTGTCAGAGACTGAACAGAGCACATGAATGGAAACAATGAGAATATTACTAAACTTTCTTCCTGTGTTGGTATCACGAGAACTGTGAAGATATGTATTAGTACTTTTCACATGTGTACACTAGGCGCAATATTGAAAAACCCAGGTATGGCAATAATATAATGATCTCTGAGGTTTTTACCTGGTGGTCTGCTCATTGTAGGTCTGGGTGGCATTCCTGGTCTAGGAACCATTCCAGGTCTCTGTGGCATGGCTGGACGAGGGGGAACTCCTGATCTGGGCCCACCAAAATTCTTGGATGATATAGTCTCTGACACCACAGTGCACTTGGGTCTTCCAGGCCCCGAGCCAAAGCTGCCAGTCGGTCTCCCCGGCACCTGCCCTCCACTACTGGGCCTATTTGGCACAGCTCCAGGAGGGCGGGATGTACCACCTCCGGGATGACCCTGTAAGCCTCTTCCACCAGGCCTCACCTGTGGAATACTACCAGGTTTTGTGTGGGGCATACCTCCATGCCTTCCTGGAAGTTGGCTCAGTGGCTTGGATGGACCGCCTGATGAAGGTCTCATCACTGAACTACAACTAGATTTGACTCCAGAATTAACTCCAGGCCTTAGTAATTCTCCTTTACTAGGCTTAAGGCCTCCAACTGTAGGTCCTTGCTTTAAGGTGCTACCCTGATTGGATCTGGTCTGTTGTGAGCTCCCCTGGTGAGACTTTTGGCTTGTACTCGAGGCGGCAGTACTAGAATACCTGTTCCCTGAAGTGCCAGAGGCTCCTTTTGGAAGTAACGATGAGCTTTCCGTTCTGAATTTAAGGTCACTTGAGGTGCTAGATTTGTGGCTAGACGGGGGCCTGGAGCCCACTTGTTTGGCTGAAACCTGAGAGGATGACACTTTTGAAGGAACTCTACTGTTCATGGCACTCGAGGTACTAGACGAGCTCGTCTTGGATCTTTCTCCGTTGCTATGAGATGCATGGACTCTATCCTTTTCTCTGTTGCTAATGGAGTTCTTGGAAGAAGGCGGGCCTCTATCGCTCGATGGTGGTGGGGGGGGTTTCTTGCCCGATTTAGAAGACACACTTGGCTTTTCTAGTGAGTTCTTTTGTGGTTTGCAATGCTTTTGTTCCTTCTGTGGAGCACCTTTTTTTACTGAACTAGAGCTAGACTGAGACTTGACATCTCTTTCTTTCTCTACTTTTGAGTCTCTGCTTTTGTCAAGTCTCTTCGCCTTGCGCTCCATCTCCAGTTCCCGGATCTCATCGGCTGTGTGGAGCCTCTCCTCCTTTTTAACCTTGGGCTTTAGCTCAACTGGCTCAAACTGCTTCTTCTCCGCCAATCTGAGTAAGTCAGCAAAGTTCATGGGAGGTGGGGCAGGTTTAGGTGGTCCACAAGATTTCTTAGAAGATAATTTGCTGCTGCTACTACTGCTGCTGCTTCCACCAACACCCACAGCTCTTCCTGGTCTGAGCAGCTCTGGTTCCTGCTCTGTCTCCGAATCCGTCTGCTCGTACTCATAATTATCTTCATCATCCAGTGGGTCCATTGTGTCATTTCTGAATCCTTCGCCATCATCTGAACTAAACTGCGAATGTAGTTTTGAGCCCCTTTTTTTAGGAACCTCCATCACTGGGATGCCATTGTAGCCTTTGAAATTGTCCTTGGTTCTGGAGGCCATGGCTCTGGCTTTTCGGTCCGACTTTAACTCAATTCTCTTAGCCAAAAGTGTCTCTTTCTGTTTTTTAATTTGCGTTTCTAAAGAAACAAAAACAAAATATACAGATTTAAACATTTCAACGACACAGTACAGCGCAATAATGTACAGAACACGACATACCTTTCTTTTTGGACTCATTGTACTGCTTCTTCAGCAGTGCTTGCACGGCAGCGGGATTTACACTCTTCGACTTTGGGTCCTTTTTGGGAGGGCCAGCTTGCAAACTGTATCTCTTCTGCATAAAGAGCGAAATATTGGACACAGTTTCATGGAAGAGTTGCCAATGCATTTAAAAGTCCCAAATCCCTTAATTACAGGGTTGTACGGTGTAATACACCGGTCACGTTTATCTAAAGATTACCATTCAAAGGACACGCGTGTGTTAAAAGCCAAGCATGCAGAGTCAGTGAGCCTCGCAGCTGGCTGCACTACCAAACCCTAAAAGCACGTTGGCATTCCCGTCCCGACAGGGTGACCGGGATGTCGCGGTGTTAAGAGTGGATATTGGCTGTAACGGGCGGTGGTCGGCTCACCTGTACGCCGCTGCCCTGGTTCTGTGAGGCGATATTTAGTATATTGTCAAAGTCCATCATAGCGGAGCAGATGGTGAAATGGTGAAAGCGAGCCGAGCGAAACTCGCCCAGGAGATTACCGTTCAGTCTCCGAGTGATACCAAACTGCTCTTAGCTTGACAGTTAAAAAAAAAACACTCCGTCAAACTCAGTTTGGAAGGGGGAAAAAGCTGAATAATGAAGAGTTAATCCTACTTTATTTCATAACTTGGAGATAGCACGAGCTAGCGAACTTAGCTAACATTAGGCTTACAAGAGAGAAGGCATGACGAACTCGCCCTTTGGAAGGAAAACACAAGGAACGAGGACAAGATCCATCGTATCACGTTTATGACTAAATGGCGAGGAAAGAAAATCGCACAAAATGTGCCATTATTAACGCCGAATGTTGGTACAACTGAGCAGAGAGTAACGGGGGAAAATTAAAGCTACAAAGACGAATGTACGGAAGTGAGATGGTTCACACATACGTACTTCCGTCTTTGTGTACGCACACGTCTTCATAAAGTCACATAGTTCAACGGGGATGTAATCCATGAAAAGGGAGGAGGGTGTGATTTATCTTGACCTGAAGTGAACGCCACAAGAGAGCTTTGTAGAGGCTGACTGATTATAAAATTAGATAGGACTGCCACGACGTGAAAAGGATTTAAAATTGAACATTAACAAACATGAAATGTGCAGATTCCCTTTGTCAAAATGTCTAAGATATGTCTGAAATGACTCAAGACTTTACTTCGAATCCATTCCACTTTGCTAAACTTTAAATCCTGGTTTTATATGTGACTACAACCTCCGCTCTTCGTCATTGTTGTTTCCTTGCGTCATATCCGTTAAAAAAAATAATACTTTGACCACTTTGACAGCAAAGACCACATGATGTCGCTACTTTTGCAACTATATGGAATAATCTGGAAGTTTAATGGGAAGCGTTAAGCGAACCCCCTCTTGTTTAACGACGGTGACGTGTCATTATAGGAAATACATGCACGTGAACTGCAGCCTATGGTTTTCAGAGGAGTAAGTGCTTTGAGAATAACATTTGGTAGAATAAACGAAGTTGTCCTACAATGCAGCATGACACACGTTTTCGAATAAAAGAACAGCATTTGGCTCACAAATAGTATAATTAATTTATCTTCGGAGGTTAATAAAGTGTCTTTGGAATTGAATTTGAAATAATGACTTTAACTGCCAAACAGCAGGGGTAAAAAGTAAAATAACATTTTAAAAAATGAATACACAGACTTTTACGGAAGCTCTGTACATATATGGCTTCTATACTTTTTGCGAACAAGTAGGATGAATATGATGAATAAATGAGTAACTAAATAAAGCAAAATGTCCCTAACATATTTATCCTATTATCAATCATAGTCATTAATCTACAAAGTCTTAATTAGTTAAAAGCAGCTTTACAGGAACATACATATACATATACACACTTATTCTTCAATATTAATAACTCAATAATAAATCAGTGATGTCACACAGTGTGTCAGGTAAAGGAAACAAACTTTAATTCTTTATCCTTCTGTAAAAAAATGATAAACAATAACTAAGGCACAACTAATTACTAAGACGTTTCCATTATTCAGTTAGTTTTACATTAGTGTAGTGCCAAGCTGCTAAAGTGAAGGATCTGAAAGTGTTCTGCTAATAGACATATGTAGGCTGCTCCTTTCACAGACTGTTCCCTCTTCATTACACTGCAAAGGCATTAATATGGCTTCCGTAGACCAATCTTAAGGTTTTAAATATTTCTTTTAACGCATTCACAAAATTTTTATATGAGGTGCTGTTAGAACAATAATTGGTTTGGCACAAACTTAGGCTGGATGCTCAAGCACAGCAAATAAGAGTATCGTTGCCCCGTCTAGCAGTCGGAGGTATTCGGGACTCCGAATGCAGTCGATAGTAGAATAGAGCAACATTTCAGTAGATGTCCTGCTTTTTGCATAATATCTAACCTCTGATCCGATCTAGCGCATTAACACTGGATTGTCGTGCACAATAGACAATAAGCCGGAGCCATCTATTTCTGAAAAATGTAAATAAAGGCCATCTGCTTCGATATGTAAACAGAACACTGAGTCCTCCTATCAGGGCGTCCCTATCAACTTGCTCCGCCCCCTCTGAGACCGTTCTCCCTCTCTATTGGTTAAATCTGAAGACCTGCCTGCGTTATGGTCCATTTCTAGCCTCCCACCGGCCGTTGGACCGCCCATCTGGTCGAGGACAAAAACAGTCGGCATCCTCTGACAGTTCAGCACAAACAGGAAGATTAAACGAATTTGTATATTGTTCAGCGTTTATACCGACACGGTGAGCACCAAGAGAGACATGGTTTCTCCGGTCACAGTGGTGAGTATCAACACGAAGCGTTTGAAACTAACCGTAATATAAACAACATCGCTAGATTAGCTGGTTGCATGATAACTACACTTCCGATGATAACATCAGCGGCATTTTGCTATTAGTATATAATCATGATCAGCCGCCTAATCTCAGCTCGCATTTTTGTTATTTGTTCAGAGCTTGTCATACTTTGTCAAGGAAGGTCAGCGCATGCTCTGTGAACCGGCCTTTAAATGGTGCTAAATAATAAAAATGTTGCTGCATTACAATGCTCTTCCAGAAGCCGTCGCACATATTCAGCACTTCTGCAATAGCTTCATATATTATAGTATGTACGTGTAAGTGCTGGAGACACATACACACAATGCAGGAACTTTCTTTTCTTTTCTTTTCTTTTCTTTTCTTTACTTTTCTTTTCTTTTCTTTTCTTTTCTTTTCTTTCTTTTCTTTTCTTGTCTTATCTTTAATATCTCGCTCTTTCCTTGTAATTTTTGCTGTGACTGTTTCCTGCATAGAGACATTTCGACATATTTCAGATAAAAAGAAAAGGTATCATGTGACGACCTTTTTGTCTTTTTTTCCCCGTGAAACCTCCAGTAACGCATGCGCTCTTCGGCGCTCGGCTGGCTTTCCTTTTAATCTCTCTTGTTAAACTTGTGCTTTATATAGACTATTGTTTAGTCTGACCATTAGCTCCAGGATCGACCTACTCAGGAAGATGTCCATTTTGCAAGAAAAAAAACCAAGCAAACATGATAGCTACATTAATAATTTAGCAGATCCTGGCGTCCTCTTACTTTGTAAGAGCCTTTATGAAATCTTATCCCATTTGTAGGGGCTTGAGGAATCGTGTCGCCTAACTATCCTTGTAGTAAACTCTGATATGTGTCCGGAGGGGGCTCTGTGTGGAGGAATGCTTGCCATTCAGCCTAGTTGCCTTAGTAATAAGGATGCTCTGCAGATCCTAGATTTGCCTGACTATGAAAGTCAGGACCTCAGAGATGTAGAGAAATTGATATAGGAGCATCTGCTGCCTGGTAGAGGTTTATAGACATTATTTCTTTCTATTGTTATTCAAAATCACTTCAAAATCATGGAAATCCCCAAATATTCCATTTACCAATACAAGCCACAAATCACATAACATAACAGTTGGAAGTATCATGGTTATTTTGCATATCTCAGATATGATGATACACAAATTGATTTTTTTTCCCTACTGTCTAAAATCTATGTTTTTATGAACACTCCCATACTCATATGGGAATAAGACTCTTCAGTTCTTGGTAGATGTTGGCAAGTCAGCTTCATATCTAAACACTAACACATACCATAGGCTGACTTTGCTCCCATCAGCTTCTATCGCTGTTGCCCAGGAACCCTGCTGGGCCTCCACTGCGTTTTGACTCTTTCACCCTACTGTCCCCTGTCCTTAAGCATTTATGGTGAATGAGTGTCATCCATGTAGATCTGCTTCCTCTAGGAATTATTTCACTGCAAAAAAAAACAAAAAAAACGCCTGTATTTGCTGTGGTGCAATTTACAGTGTGTCTGCAAATGACCTCAAGTCCTTGAACCAAGGAGGCTATAAGATGGTAGGAAAAAGTGTTGTGCGTACATAAAGATAACATTGTCATTGTCATGTGATAAAAGTGCCAGCTGTGCTCACCAGGACAGTCCTTGTGTTACAGGTTCCCTGTGCCAAGCTGAGCGCACACAAGTTTATAGGTCTGTAAATATTTCCACGTATCATCTTTCAGATAAACAGCAAGAGTGGTTGATTAGATGTCATCCTTGGTAGATGTTATTTAATACTTCATCGCAGCTGCTATATGTTTGCTGTTGACAGCTGCTTGTTTCCTCCTGGACTGTAGCTCCGACTGGAGTTCTAGGTCAAAGAAGCTGCAAATGGCTTGACCACTTGGAAAGATATACAAATGTGTCAGCATCATTAATTTAATGCTTTTCGTTGTCTAAATATGGGTCATTTACATACTTATATATATATATATATATATATATATATATATATATATATATATATATATATATATATATATATATATATATATATATATATATATATATATATATATATATATATATATATGGATTCTTTTGGGGTTTTTTGTGCACAGTCACTCGAGGTGCCATATTTTTCATTTGTAATTTGTAACAGAAAAGGTAAGATAATGATTCTCTTGGTTGGCCTGTATGTCTTTTTTCATAAGCCTAACAGCCAACTCTTTTATTTAAATTATTTTCCTGTCCCTACAGTGTTTCTACAAACTAAGAGTTCCATCAATGCGAATGGTGTAATGATACAGATGAGACGTGTAAGAGACCTCAGTCCATTACAACCTCTGTATACAGCAGTTTTTAAATTACTGCAATCTATCACCTTATCGGTAGAAAAGAATTGTTGCAACTCCAATTTTAACAAATTTAAAAGGAGCTGAACAATACAAAATTTCATGATAGGTAGGTAATATGATTTTTTTTTTTTAAAGTAGAGTAGCTTCTGTAAATTTTGTTGTAAAAGTGTTTCCTTTGCACTCACTAAATGTTTTTGTCTTGTCTATTTAAGCCCTTAATTACTATGAACAGAGAAAAGCAGTTATGCAAACAGCGATGGAAACTGAATCTGAAGTGCGGTCTAAACACAGCTGGAATAGGATGAGAGGTTATGGGAAGCGCTTACTTCTTCCCACCATTGTAAAGGTGGGAGTAAGTAAGTAATTACGCTCTGTTTTACTGTGTTGCTACCTGTTGCTTGATAAACACAGTTGTGATATTGTTCGGTCCGGGACTGCAGCCAGAGATGCCTCAACAGGACAGCTAGATTTATTGTTTGCTCACATGTTCTGACTGACCAGGAGCATAATGGAGAGAAGAAAGTAGAGTACTAGCCCCGTTGTGACACCTGACATTTAAAGTTCATTAAAAAAATCCCTTTCATGTCTCTCGACACTCTAGAATATTTGGTAAAATTTGGTTTGGAGGACAAATAAGACATAACTTCTAAACTTAAAACAATCGAAGTGCAAAGTACCAAGTAACTTGATAACTTTTACCTCGTCCATTTAGAAGAAAATAACAATTTTGAAAGATAAATGTTTAGGATAATCTTTATTTGGATGACTCAACAAGAAAACAGTAATGTTCACATTTTTCTTCATAATCAGTTTTGATTTGCCAGTTTTTTTAATTTTTTTTTATTTTTACCACAAACAAAAGAATTTGGAGTCAGTTCCCTTGGTCTCTGTGTTTGAAATAACACCATCTATATGCAAAATCATTTCAAAACGGCGCTTTGTGTTATTGCAGCAGACAGCTTTATCACACATCCTACTAATGCTAAAAATAAGCGAATGCACAAATCAAGTGAATCACGTAAAACACTAATAACAGGTTAAAGACGTGCGCTTCATATAATTGGAGTACATTTGCAAAAGTATGTTGTTGTGTCAGAGCGATATTTCAAAATAAATGTTTAATGTCTGGTTCTGAGGTTCTTCTGTCTGAGGGTTGTGGAGTCACACAAAACAACTCGGCGTCATCTGGAGCGATCTAGTCTACAATCAGAGCGTAATCCTGCATGGAGGCTGAAGCCAGCGCAGCTCAGCTAAAACTGAAATGATCTGTTGTCTTTTTCCGGGGTCGGTCAGGAGTCTTGGCTGCAGAGGGCCGAACACACTGTGGCTTGTAAGCAGGCGTCTTCACAGAAACGATCAAACGTGCGTAATTGGCGGTGTGTGAATGAGCTTATGTGTCCTGTTCTCCCCTTCGCCACGAGGGTAAACTTTAAACTTCATGATATACGCACCTCGTTTTCTCATTTCTTCACTTGCTGTCGTCATTACTTTGGAAAACACATCCCAGAAATTGCTTCCCTCTCCCTCAGTGTAACACCGCTGTGGATGGCCGTTCTTACCACACTGTGTAATTAGTAAAACAATGCGCAACTCCTTTTTGCTGCACTTTCACTCATTCCTCCTCTGTTTTCAACCTTCTCAACCTTCTTCCAGTGACCTCGGCTTGAATGACCCTTCACTCAATTATTCTCTCCATCCAACACTACATCTACCCCGTTGTTCCCTTTGCTGTCCACACATCTGCCTGGAGAATGATTCCCGGAGCCTTCGGTGGGAGGTTTTTCTTTTTTTTTTTTGAAATCTAGCTGGGGCTCATTTATTTGGATAGAAAGAAATCTGTCCCGAAACGCAGTACGAAAGTAAAACTTGAGCTTTGGAGCTTTTGGTTTCAAAAACTTTGGTGATGGGGGCAATAAATGATGAGGTTACACGAGGTCAAAGCAGCCTTTATGGAGCTCTTTGCACTTCCGCTTCCACCCGTTGCTTCTACAAAATTCTGTTTCAGCCACAAGACATGTGCCTGTCTTATGGAGATGCACCAGTGACCACACAAACCAAGCCCGAAGGTTGTTCCAGTTCTGCAGTAACTCCAAAGTTTTCCGCTGATGTTTCCTCTTTTAATCACAAATGCCTTACACACAAAGAGACAACTGTTTGAAGAGACTTTGATTCCTTTCCAGTGCTTTCAAACAGATCCAAGTCATAAGAGGGGATCGTAACTTCACACTTTCTTGGCTCAATGTGAGCAAACTCACTAAAGTGCAACCAGCTATAACTCAAATGACAATGTGAATGTTTAATCTGCTTTCAGGTGAAGAGCGAAGGTCCTAAACTGGTGCCCTTCTTCAAGGCAACCTGCGTGTACTTCGTCCTGTGGCTGCCCACCTCAAGCCCATCCTGGTTCAGCGCTTTAATCAAATGCCTGCCCATCTTCTGCCTGTGGGTATTTTTACTGGCTCATGGCTTCAGCTTCCTTGGTGCTCACTCCAGTGCCCGCAAAATCTTGGCTGGTCTCATCTTCTCAGCTCTTGGTGATGCTTTTCTCATCTGGCAGGAGCAGGGATACTTCATCCATGGTAAGAGAGAGAGAAAGTGAGAGAAAAAACACGTCATTTCTTTTTAAAATAAAAGTTGTCACTTCTGTAAGGGCTTTACTTTTACTGTCAACAAAACATAGCTGATGTATTTATCATCACGGCTGCAGGTAGTTAAGAATAATTACGTCCAAAAAGGTCACACCATCAGCAGAAAGACATTAATTTGAGTAAGAAAACTGATTTATGACGAGCATTAGAGCGGCAACAGACAAACCGTCTGCACACTGCAGCTTTGAAGTGCTTAGTTAATGTAATAGAAACAATTATTTGGGATTTCTTAAGGAACATAATCAGCTTTGCGACTTTATTTACTTATTTGTTGTTCAGTAGAAAAACTGACCAGTTCTACAAATATGAAGTAGTTGTTTTAACCTTTTGTTATTATTTTGTTTTGGATAAACCAGACATCTTATTTTGCACTTAATCTGATGTCATTGTTAAAGCTCTAATATTGTTTGTATTTATTTTTATTGTTCATGCAAATGTTTGAGCATTTGTGGTTATCATTTTGTTATTGTGAATAGTTTAATAGTGTAGGTTAAGTTTATGTCTTTAAAAAAACAAAACAACAGGATTGCTATAAAGCAAATTTAAAACCTCAGCTGACTGGAAAATGACCTGGAAAATTTAGCAGTGTTACAGGTTTGCAGCGAAGCATCTAAACCAGCCTACAGTGTTCTGGACACAACTACTACTAGACTGATAAAGTTTTGATCGCACGTTTTGGTCAAATAAACAAAAGTATGTATATCACAAGATTTTGTATTTTGACATGGGAGCGTATAATGAACGTATGGGAACAATGTTTGGAAAATCGATTTTACAAGGCTCTGTGCAGGATGGATTTCCAGGGTTTTGTTGTGGGTTCTTTTCTTCACGTTTGTGTCTGCAACAATATTGTGAAAAAGGAAAAAATATATATATATCTTCAACTTTATGTCCTTAGGAATCCTGTTTTTATCTATCTCCAAACTTAACTTCATACGTTTTGATTTTTGCATGCTCCTGTATATAACTCATTATTATAAGTCTTTGACCTCTAAATCCTTCCCGCAATGTCCCGTAGGGCTCCTGATGTTTGCCATCACCCACATCCTTTATTCGTCAGCCTTTGGAATGAAGCCCCTAAATATTCGTGCTGGCCTGGTGATCACTGCCGTGTCCTCTCTGAGCTACATCCTGCTCTACCCCTACCTGTCCGGCCCCTTTACCTACCTGGTGGCTGTCTACATTGCTCTGATTGGCTTCATGGGCTGGAGAGCCATGGCAGGCTTGCAGCTGACCAATGATCTGTGGACCTGGACCAAGCTGTCTGCCTGCCTGGGCGCTGTGCTCTTCATGGTCTCGGACCTCACTATCGCTGTCAACAAGTTCTGCTTCCCTGTGCCCCATTCGCGAGCCATCATCATGGCCACCTACTACGCTGCCCAGATGCTCATAGCGCTGTCGGCCGTCGAGTGCCAAGACGCGGAGGTGACCAGGAAGAGAACATGAGGTGAAGCAGTCTCCACGGGGCATCGCGATGGGGAAGTGCCTCCAGCTCTGGCCCTGAGTGATCATGGACACATCTCACTGCCAAATCCCCAACCCTCTGCCTTCATCTCAGTGTGGTACTCCCACAGCAGTGTTACCATGGCAACTGATCCACTACATGACTCTCACCCTACTGTCTCACTAGTATGGTAGTATCACACGTCTTCTTATCTAGAAGGCATGGTAGTATTCTCCCAACAGTCATACCAGCGTTCTCCACACCTAGAAAAGATGTTTCTCAACCAGTTACCGCGGCAACGAGCGTAGAAATATTAACCTGCTATACATAGAGTAGGCCCAGGACTTTACTTTGAACTGTTTTGATTTAAGGGGAACACGTCACTGGGCACTTTCTTGGAGTGTGTGTGGAAGAGCGATGATGCGTGTGTGTGTGTGTGTGCGTGCGTGTGAGTGTGTGTGTGGATTTATGCTGATAATTGCGTTCCACACCATTTTTTCACACACAGTCGATACTAATTCCTTCTATAGATGGTCCAATAACACAATTTCCACTTGTCTTTTGTTTTGTTACTTGCAGCCTTGTTCAAAAGGGAACTCCTTTTTCAACCAGCTCGCCCATTTTTGCTTTTTCCGTTTTGCCGTTCTTTATTCCCCTGCATGAAAGGTGCTATTCTTGAAGTTTGAAGCATATCCACAGCTCTTTTTTTATTTATTTATGAATTTTTTTTTATTCTGCAGTCCCTTTCCATTTCACGCGCAACAATCTCACCGCTGTTGTTCAAGCCGCTGCTTTCCCTCCCACCCAGTCTCTCTTTAAGAAATTATATTATATCTGTTGAGTGATATGTGAGTGAGCCACCACATGTACGGGAGCATAATGAAAAAGACTTAATAAGAGATGGGAAGGCAGGAAGGGGGATTTACCTAACTTCAAATATTTGGGATTATTTAAGCTTCAGGGATTGAATGCGGATGTTATGAGCGACAGATGCTGCTGTCACATAGAAAGCACAGGACCCGTTTCAGCGACAGCAGACAAACATCACATAAACTGGTCAGAGTACCTGCATCTCATTTTGGTGTTCGGTACTCCAGGGATTTCTTTGGCCTGGGAGCAGTTCCATAAGAAACGCAGACGCAAATGTCGCGATGACACCTCCACCTCCAGCTGGTTTAGGTTTTAATGTGAAGTTAACTAGGATGCGGTTGCTGGACTATATCAGTTGATTCATACTGTTAGTGGACATCTTATGCAAGGAGAACGAGGTATGTTAACGGCTGTATTATTGTTTTATAATTGTTACTTTTAATCAACTGCATCTACTCATTTGTAAATGACACGCGCACAAAGAAACACACAGATGTACACACTGCAACAATGAGGCAGCCTGGCCAAAAGAAAAAGGAAAAACAGGAGAAGTGGCTTGTCATGTGAGGGAAAAGTTATCCCATTATTCCACATAATTCCTTCTCACAGGACGCTTTATCGACTTTAATCCCGTGAAATCCTCCACAGCTAATCTCCAACAGGTCGGCTGATAGTCTGTCTTTCATCTTTCATTCTCAGCTTTGACTTTTTTTTTTTTTTTTTTATTCACCTCCTGCAAAAGGTTTATTTTAAAATTAAGTGTCTTACGACTCCACGGTAATGTTTTCAGGTGCGTATTTTTGAGCGTGCGTGCATTTGCGAGAGTGCGTTTGTTGCCGTTGTCTTAACCGCTGAGTGACCATCGTGTGTTTTGGTGACAAGTCAGAACCAACTCGAGGCCAGAAATGCTGTGAACCAACATAATGAGAGGTGCACGTCGTCGGTCCTCGAGGGCTGGTGTCCTGCAGGTTTCAGATGTTTCCCTGCTTCAACGTATGCTGATTCTAATTAAGGGTCATCCTCAGCATGTCATCAAGGTCTGGAAAAGCCTGTCAATGACACGGCCATGTCTGTCAGGGTGTGTTGAAGCAGGAAAACATCGAAAACCTGCAGGACACTGGCCCTCGAGGACCGACTATGTGCAGCCCTGAACATCGTATATGTGATGTAGACACGCTACTGGATATTTTTGAGGTTCTTAAGCTTCTTCAAATTCACGGCTCACTTCATAGGAATTCACCTGGACATCCCAATTCATGTTATGGCACCGATTTTCTTGCAAGAGAGGAATCATGTAAAGCTTCTTCTCCAAATGCTTCTTCTAAACAATGGATAAGCTATATTTGGGACTTCAGAGACGTTTTTTGTTTGTTTGTTTTGTTTTTTGAACGCATACCTTATAAATTATATTACACCGATTCTAAATTTGGTTCCACTAAAGTGAAAACATAAGACTTTTTCAAAAAAAAGAAGAAGAAGATATTTATGTATAAAAAAGGTTACTTTGCTGAACCTGTGAGCATTTATCATCAGCTGCTGAGCTGCATCGTCAGGGATTTATGAAACTAATCACTTTTAAACCAGTTCATATAACCAATCAGTGAGACTTTTAAAGAAGTTCAAGTATATGTTTATGTATGAAGAGAGAGAGAGTGAACTTTGGAGGTTCAGGATCTTTCAAGTGCAGTGAACCACATAGCTGTCGCATGATTCTGTTGAGAAACGCTCTCGAGGTAAACTGGGTTTGGGTTAGTTAGTATAATAACCTGTATGCGTGCTGTTTATGAAACAAACAGGCATGGAAAGTTGCTCCATGCCTGAAAATTGCTCCAAGTCCCGGGTCAATGACCCATAAAGCTGTCAGTAAGACTGAAAAAAAAAAATGCACACAAATGAAAATGTATTCATGCATCACGTCAGCCACCATGTCACATCTGCGGGCGTCTATGGTGTTGACACTGCTCATAGTTTTTTTTTTTTTTTTTTCTTTTTTAACATTATCAGCAGTGCTTTGCTTGACCAAGAAAGACGGGCCAAGTGTCTATTCTCGACTACTGCTTTAGTTCCTCAAACTCTTTTTTGCCCTCTCAGTGTGCTTGTCAGCAAGATATTTATGCTTTGTTAGTCAGAAGTGTTGCAGAAGTCATTCTGACTTTTGTTGCATGCTTTAATTTGTCCTTCCTCTTCTCATCCTCTCCACCTCACAGCAATGATTGCTGTCTGGCAATGATTAATATGAGCCTTTCTACTGAAGGCTGTCTGCAGGGAGGTGCTGCAAGACATGTATTTGTCTGACTACTCTGTTTAAAATCAGGGTTTACAGGTGAACAAGTAGAGGAGATGGACAAAGCAACTGCATGCATGTTTAACCAGAAGAGTATCGTGTTATTTAGTTAAGCGGTCTTTCAAATCCGTCATTATGGACAATTTATATGCACATACCTTCTTTGTCCTGTGCCAGGCTATTTTTTTTAAACTTTGTTTTGCCCTGAGACATGCTTTAATTAAAAGTATTCTTTTAGATATTGTTTGATCAATGTCAACTGAGAAGAAATTAGTCTTTTTGGAAGTGACGTTATCTTGGCCTAAAGGAAGAAATGATATATAAAAGCCTGTTGAATCAACATGTAGAATCAATATGTAGAGTTTCTGCTTTTATTTGATTTGGGCACAAGTCAATAAAGGTGAAAGTTAAATAAAAAGCTAAACTCATTTACCAGAGTGGAGATTGTTCAGTAGATCAAATGATATTTTCCTTTTGCAGGTGGTAGAAATCTCCCTCCATGTTGCTTCTAAAGACGTCATTGTTGAGTGATATTTTGGCTGGCTTTAGGTTTGCAAGTGAAATATGACACACAGAGGAAGACTATCTTTCCTCGTGGGAGGTTGGCTGCCGTCCTGTCACCCCACAGATGGCAGGCCTGCAGGTGCATCACTTTACCTCAGCCTGTCAACAGCCCTGTTGTTCTTATGCTTGTGCGAACACACAAAAGGGACCTGAAAGATCTTTGGAGGCCAGTAGGGTTCAGCCAGCACAGCGGGAATCCAGCTGGATCCAGTAACTTTTATTTCTTGGTGTTTCTTCATTTTTGTTTGTTTGTTTTGTTTTTTTTTTATTAGTAATCATTGATTTAAAACCCTGGCTGTTAATGAACTATTCTTACGATCATCAGCGGGTGACATTCAAAACAGAATTGTAGTTTGTCTATACACATGCATGACAAACCAGTAAAATAAACTCTCAACGTGAACACTTAACCACTACAAATCCTGGTGACATGTAAAATCATTCTCTCTTTGTATTTAATCTGCCAACTGTGTGGTTCACTTGTCTCTGTCCAAAGTAAAGGCCAGTCAGACAAAGGATTGTTATTTGCTGTAACCTCTGCAGTATATGCTAAATATATATATATATATATATATATATATATATATATATATATATATATATATATATATATATATATATATATATATATATATATATATATATATATATATATATATATATATAAGAGAAAACTAAAGTTATTTTTATGAAACTCAAAGTGTGGGATTTGCCTTTTTTATCGAGAAAAGGGATTCATTTAAAGTGTTATAAATCTGCAATGCAAAAATGTTTATTAAAAGTGTTATCCTTTCATTTCCAGAAAATATTGACCTCAAACCGTTCTTAGCATTCGCTTATGGGAAAAAGCCAAGTTTAAATCCCAAAAAAAAGCATTGATTTTTGTTGTTGAAAGCCCATTACAAAAATCATTTGACTTGCTTTTAGAGAATTCTTTTCTGTCTTTTTCTTTATGTCATAACACTTTGCCTTTGTTGTCCTGTATTCTCACTTTGTGAGTTATTCCTTACATGACCATAGAGAGATGACATAGTTTATTTGCTGTAGTGAAACTGCTCTGAATGTGAATATATATTGGAGAAATAAATGCAATTACAATGCAACTTGAACATGATGTGTAGCCTTTGTTGGACCTGGAATGAACATGTTTAAAATGTCAGATAATATTTCTGACTCACTGGTGCTTTTTTTTGTTTGTTTTTTTTTTTTTTTTTAACTGAAGCTGCTGGTACTCTGCAGCTAAAGTGCTATTATGGCAGAAAAGGCTTGAGGACAACAGAGACCTCTGTTCTAGTAACTGCTGCACCCTGTTGTCTAACCGAGGTGGAAAATTTGCTTTCAACAGCCTTTAACCCCTACAATGCCCTACAGCACCTCTTGTCCTTTCTTGTTGTTTCCAATTTTTTTCATCAATAAAAGGGGTTCTTTCATATGCGAGGAATGCACTGACATCAAAAGGCCCAGTGATCCTCATCTCATTAAAAACTTACAAATAAACGTAAAAAATAATATCACCAAATGAGCTTCTCCTCAACAATCCTGATCCAACCACATACGTACCTGTGAACCTTCATTTGAATGCCGTGTCGTGGAAAATCAAGGAAATGATCTGAAACGTTACAATGCACCGGTGGCTTCAGTTCCCTGAGTGCAGCAGTCTGCAGTTTCCTCTAAGCATTTTGTTTGAGTATTCAGGGTTTCACCCCAAACAACTTCCACTTTATTGTGCCCTCAACTTGAAGTGAAAAGGCGGAAGGTACTAGTGACGTCTGTTGGCGCTTAATTGATTTGAACTTGGCAACTTGACACTGCCAGTCTCCTGGTGGGTCTATAGAAATTTCTGGGAGCCAAGGAGAGTGACGTCAGGATGGAGGAGGTTTGTATCCTCTCTCTGTCAGTTTGGTAGTTTCTTATGAGGCCATGTTCAGTCTCCAGCAGCAGCAGCAAGCCACTCAGATGCGATCCTGCGCCTTAAAGCAGCTGCCAGTCGTCTTTAACCCGAGAGAAACCATCAGACATCGCAGTGGAAAAGTCTTTAAACACTTTGTTTTGTCAGTGTTCATAAGGTTTAAAATGAACGACAAACAGTTTAGTTAAAGTGAACTTTGAGGTTTGTGAAATCAGGTCACGTTTGTATTCAAACTACACTGGGTGACGACTTTTTTGTTTAGCAGTCTTTAGCATTTAATCAGGCTAAACGATAATGTCTCAACACTTGATTATCAAGCTCATTATCTAACATTAGCATGTAAGTCACCTTTAATAAACAGGAAACAAAAGTGAAAATGGGATGAGCGCAGACATCGCAGGGCATCAGTAGATAAACAGTGTCTGCTGATGCCCAAATGTTCCACAGCAAACAGATTTACAATGACAGCCACAAGGACATGAGGGATTTAGATCTGAACCTAGTGTAAAACAGGCAACCAGCCATCCTCTTACGACCTGCTGCGCAGATGTCATCGCGATGGATGGGTTTTAATCTGTGAACAGACTCAAACTTTGTTCTGCTTTCTCTGTACAATCTGTGACCTGGTGCAGCAAGTGAGGGTAAACAAAAAATATGAACCTAGGAGAAATGAATGTCTGGTTTCTTTATGGAGGGGAAAACCATCTATGATGAACTATCCCGCCAAATACCAAGCTGCTCCCGAAGCAAGAACATGAGCAACACTGACCTCTACTGCTCATCTGATGTAGTACCCACAGCAAGAACAAGAACACTTCAGACCTTCACAAATGAATTAAATGTGGGAAAACAGCACCATATATGCTGTCAATCACAAATCTAAATGTCAATTCAAAGTTATTGTCAGTGGTAAAAGTGTTTGAAGCATGAGACAGTTCAAACAGTTCCAGCAGAACCCTTGAAGTTGAAGCTTTGCTGCTCGCCTCATTAACCCATTATTTTTCATTTTGTCATGTTCTAAAACTTTCAGTTTGTCGTTCTCTCTAACACTGATGCTGGATGAAAACATAAGGCATTACTGCAAGTTTTTCCAAGTCGTCTTGAGGTCAACTTGGGGGGTGTGAACAGCATTTCATGGTAATCCTTCAAATAGCTGTTGAGATTTTCACTCCAAGCTACAAATGTCAAGTTTCATTGCGGTATATCAGGAAAGGTCAGAGGAAAACTAAGGTCTTTAGAAGTCATCTGCTGTGCAGGATAAAAACCCGGTCCATGTTTCATGGAAATTATTTTGTCAAACAAGGAGGTCTGGGGAATTCTAATAACAAAAATGAACAAACACATATGCTCAGTGATTAGCTGTGACATTAAAACTATAGACAGGAAAAATTCATAACATTTACAATTATCTAACACTTATGGCACGTGTCAAAGATTATGCAACCCTGCATGGTTTCTACCAGTTTGAGTGGATGCCCCAAGCCATCGCTGGAGCTCCTTCCACACTCCAGAGGTTAACGGAGACGGCAGTGCGGGACACGAATGCTGTCTTTTCCTTATTGTCCTTCACCGTGGTAATTTTGTAGAAGCCACTACGGAGGTCTGACACAGAACACCAATGGCTTCCAGTGAGGTGAGCTAACGCATCATCAATCCGTGGCAGGGTGTGTTGGTCTGGTAACGTTTTAACATTCAGGGTGCGATAGTCAGTGCAAATCCTTATGTTGTCATTTTTCTTTCAGGTAATAACAACGAGCAAAGCACATGGGCTGCAGAATTCCTTGATGATTCCAACAGCAAGCAGTTCTGACAGCGTCAAAGTCAACTCATGGTATACGCCACGTGGTGGTGGTATGCTCCACCCCTTTGGCCAGACTGACGTCCCACTCAGATAACAAGAAAACTTGAGGATGATCAGCTAACTATTGAGCTGACAGTTTTTTTTGTTGTTGTTTTTTTCTCCATTGGAGGGGCGGTGAAGTCTCTCATGAGTGGTTTTTGGCTGTTGTACTTTGGTAATAATGTCCATCTTGTTGACATATGCAATATCCGTGCCCTTTGAGATAGCCTTGGTCAGAACAGACTCATTTTTAAAGGTACTGAAAAACTATTGACAACTATTCTGCCATAAATACATTTTTAAAATGTATTTATGTATTTTAATGATTTAGCTCAGTCCTGTGGGTCCTGGCATCTCTGTGCAACAACAGGAGTCTTGGAATACCTCTTCATAGGAACAAAGTACTTCTTAAAGGCAATACATCCTGCCAAATTGCATAAATGGTTTATGAATAGTACATGGACCATGAATAAGAGTTTGATGGGCTATGGCTATTTAATGGCACCATAGTTCAGACTGGACAAAAGCGACAGAACAAGTGTCATCCCATCCAAACTGCTGTGTAATTATTAATTCATATTTATCGTAGGTAGAATGGTGCGGACCAACAACCTTTACATCCTCATCTCCTCTCAGCCGTATCCCATCAAGTTTTACATCTTCAAGAACAAAACACAGGTCTGTTGGGAAAAATTAAAAGCATGAGTATTGCACACAATGTAGATGTGTCTGAATGTGTTTACGGTTGCTATGGGTTACCAGCACAACTGTCAGCAGTGACGGTGATTTGGGACATGTAGGTGATAAGAGAGACACAGCTGATCATTGTCAGAAAAAGTGAATTAGGGGAAGCCACACAGTTCTTTTTTAAACTATGTCTGTGCATGAAGTAAACGCGTTTCTGGGTACAATTGAGGATTTTTTTTCCCGTTTTCTTTTTTGTAAAAACACGATTTTAAAATTGTTTACACCCACCCCTCTTTTTGCTGTTACAATTAAAATAAAGGGCGCAATGTGTACTATAGACAAACTCATTTTTATACACCAGCATGAGTTGGAAATGGCTTCAAATTTCCACTAGTGGAACTTTTTTGTGGATGGATTTCTGCTACAATGAGTGAGTCAAAATGTTCTGGCGACACACAGAGAAAAGCCAGATTAAAGCCACTCTCTGTGGTAATACCACTTCTGACCACATAAAGACATTTGCTTGACTCTGATAAAATTGGCAACTATACAACACATTTACCACAACAGAGATACACTTTGTTGTGTCTTATACCATGAGCAGATAAATGAAATTTCTTGTGATGTGCTGCCCCCAACTGGTCAAAAGTGATATTGTTACATAGAGTGGTTTTAAGGTAATAGAAACAATTAGTTAGTCTTGTGCCTCTGTAAGATCTTTTGGAAAATAAAGTAGCAATAAGAACTCCTAATAGACTAAACTTGTTACAATCTGTGACTGGGTTGTCAGAGGAGATATAGTTGCGCGTGCTGTTATTCCAAATGCAACGAGTGGTCTCGCTCAGGGAGGAGGTTTGCATCTGGGACGCTCAGCGCGCATCCCAGATGCAAACCTAGTCCCTTCACATATGAAAATTTTACGACAGATTGTAATTACAACACAGCTTTGAGCCAGCAAATGTGCTTGTCCTCGGAGCTCATTTCACACTTCAGGCATTGCTTCTCTCCCTCACGTGGACATTTTTTTAAGTTACTGGTAAATTTGATGACAATCTGCATTTTAAATAAAATAGACCAAGAAGGAAAAGAGGGAGTTGTATACCATAAGATACTAACAGAATTTTGCATATCCATTGGAAAAAAAATCCCTCACATTCAGTCTCTAAACATGCAGAAGACCTTCATCACAGAATCACAGTCAAAAAGCATGAATAAGTATAATTAACATAAGTTCAATTAATATGCTTCTGTTTCTGCAAACCCAGAGGACATGCACATGTCCTTGTGAAGATATTTACATGCCCTAAAGTGTGCCTTGGGTAACCAAACATCTTGTTAGACAGAGCTGTAATAAATGAGCTTATTGGGAGGAGGGGTTTAGTTGGATTACTTTCAACTCAGCACTAGGAGGAAGAAACTATTTGGCTACTCACAGGCTTTCATTTGAAAACTAAGAAAGAGCAGAAAAAAGACATCCATCCATCCATTATCTATACCCGCTTAATCCATCTCCGGGTCACGGGGGTCTGTCGGAGCCTATCCCGACGCATAGTAGACGAAAGGCAGGGGTACACCCTGGACAGGTCGCCAGTCCATTACAGGGCCACATAGAAAGACAGACAACTAAGCACACTCACATTCACACCTACAGGCAATTTAGTATTATCAATCAATGCATGTTTTTGGGAGGAAGCCAGAGTACCTGGAGGTACTCTGGATAACTGGACTGCATAATCAATGCAGTGCTGTTTCTGATTATTTACATACAATTTACCACCACACAGTCTGTCAGATCTGTCCTATATTTCCCAGAGTAATAGTGGCAATGTGGCAGTGATGTCTCCTGTATCTCTGACTTTCACATTCTTCTGTTCATTTCCTTTACGTACAATAACAATAGTGTCCAAGGAAAGCATTTATGACATGTCACTCTTGTGTTTCCCTGCTAGTCATCTTTCCCTCAAATGTAACGAGTACACTCACTCGCTCACTCACTCGCTCACTCACTCGCTCACTCACTCACTCACTCACTCACTCACTCACTCACTCACTCACTCACTCACTCACTCACTCACTCACTCACTCACTCACTCACTCACTCACTCAACGTATTTGTAATATTTGTTTTAATGGCTTAAACAAGATACTGCATGTTTCTAGAAAAGCATCGGGTCCTGGGTAGCTCAGTGGGTTGGGCCGGCGCCATTACCGGAGGCTATTGGTCTCGTGCAGGTTTGAGTCCTGGCCTGTCGCTCTTTGTTGGGTGTCTTCCGCTTTCTCTCTCTATACCGGTTAACTGTCCACCAACTTTCAATAGAGTGCACTAATGCCACAAAATCTTAATAAAAAGAGAAGAAATGTATCAAAAAATCGAAAAGTCTAGAGTTTCATCTCATTAGGAAAATGACTTCCACAAGATTTCCGTTAGAATCAGATCTTAGATTGGGCCATTGGATGTATCCTATAAGACCAACACTGACCAGTCTTGTTAGGTGTGGAATTGAAATCACCCACATGAAATAACCTTCTTCTTCTTCTTCTACTTCTTCTTCTTCTTCTTCTTCTTCTTCTTCTTCTTCTTCTTCTTCGTCTTCGTCTTCTTCTTCTTTCCAGTGTTTCTGTCTTTATCTCTTCTTCTTCTTCTTCTTCTTCTTCTTCTTCTTCTTCTTCTTCTTCTTCTTCTTATTATTATTATTATTATTATTATTATTATTATTATTATTATTGAAGTATAAAAATGGAGTGCAAAAGATTGATGCATATTAACACATGAAATCAAGTTGACAACAAAATGAAGAAAAGAAGTTAGTCTTTTACCATTAGAACAGAAATAAAAGTCAAAATATTTTCTGCATCCACACCTTTAATCACTCTTTTTTAGCAATGCCTTGCTGTGTTCCTGTTCTGTGTGTGTGTGTGTGTGTGTGTGTGTGTGTGTGTGTGTGTGTGTGAATATTTGATCAATTGCAAACTGGTTCGACCTGTACTCTGGTCAAACTCATGTCAAAACAAGCTTTTGGAACAGAATAGGTTCAAACTAAATAAAGATACAAAAAAAAAAGGAATATGCCTCTGGTCATGAGCAATACTAACTCAAAACCTCACAATATTTTGATTTACTGCATGATATACTTTCTAATTCAGGTGAGGACAGGTGCCCTCAGACTGATGGCACCAGCTTGTTGAAACAATTAATAATTCACAGCTCCATTAACGAGGGCAAGTCATGGCAAGGTAGAGTAAAAACAGGCCCAAACCATGATGTTCTATCATGTTTTATTAATGAGACAAGGTTGTAATCAAAACCTTTAAGTTTGGCCTTATCAGTCATCCTGAAACATTTCACAATCTCGCATCCCGGACAAAGCATCCACTGGATTGGATGTAGAAACCGTTGTCTAAGCAAAAAGCAAGCACATTTCTGTTTTTTTTTTTTATTAAGCTGTAGATTCAGTTTTGTAAAAAAAAAAAAAAAAAACAAAAAAAAACACAGAAAAATCAAATAAAAGCATTTGGACGTTGCAAAAATATCAGGTCATCTCTGTTATAAACCATATTAACATTATGATTATTGGTTTGGAGAGACATGAGAAGGTCAAGAAAGGTCCAACCAGGACAAATCATCTACAAGGTCGGAAAACACTGAAAAACTGTATTCCTGGTGGGAAAGTCTTTCAGAATAAAACTGAGAGAAAGAAAAAAAACACAGCACACATAAGAAAGAATGCAAATGACAAGATAATGGGCGTAAACATTAATATGTAAATGGGGTCAGCGGTGACGCTTACGTTGCCTATGGCATTAAGTCTAGCAAACTGTCTCTAACCTAGTTGGTGCTCATGCCACTGATGTTCACACTCGAAATGCACAGCATGTGCTTGGTTCCCATCTGTTGACTTCATAGTTCCCTTGGGAGTACTGGATCTGGAAAAGCTCTGCGCCCTGAATCATAAATATGCTTAGATGGAGGAGGAATATGCAAGTGGTGTATGCTTTTGCAACATCCATATATAAGCAGTCCTTGAAACAGGACTGTCAAGTAGATCAGTTTTATGAGAAACCACTGGATCTTTATCTTTGGATGTTTCAGTTCTAGGATAGTGTTGAAGACACACACAGTTAAAAAATAAAAAATCCCATAATGTTTATTGTATTTAAATAAACAAACCACAAAATGGCACATGACAGTGGAAAGCATTTTGCCATCATAAAATAATGTGATTTCATGCGCTTTGTGACATGTCTTTATTGTGCTGTGTGAATATGTTACCCTCTTTCTTTTCCTTCCTGCTCTATTTTAAGCTGTATTTCAGTCATATCACAAACTTTGTTTCCTTGATACAATCCTGTGACATGTGAGCGAACTCTTTGTATGACAGGCCCACTTCCCCCCCCCCCCCCCCCCCATCTTTCACGTCTCTCTGAGCTTTTTGAGAATGCCTGTGAAGCTGTATGTAGTTCTTCTTGTCAGCTCCAGCCAGGATCTTTCACATCTCTTCCTCTGCTGGTGGCTTCTTCTCCTCACACTGCTGCAAAAAGGAGGAAGCTCGAAGATGGGAGACGTGAGTGATTTACCTAATGTAAAGTTGTGGGTTTTATTTTTGTAAGTACACTCACCATTTTATTAGGTATACCAGGTGTACATGACAAAGTGGCTGGTGAGTGTACATGACCTGTGAGCTTTGGCTGTATTTATGTTTAAATAATGGTGTATACATGTGAAGTAGTAACACGGAAGAAACTTGCTCTGTCCCACTGTGGCAAAACTGGCACGGGATGTCCTTTAGATCTCGTCCATAGTTATTTCTGAATGCATGAGTTTAAAAAAAGAGAAAGAAAGAAAAACAATTTAACATAGATCAAAGAGATCCCATCACACATTGACAGGTTCTGGGAGTTCCATACTGTGTTAATTATTGGACAAAATCCCTGTTTTGTACCATTTTCAGCATCTTTTTGTAGTCCGTTGCAAAATCCTGCAACAAAGAGAATAACTTTCACTTGAGGCACTGTATAAAAATAGCATAACCCACTGAGCTGAAACCTTCAGCGTAAACCTCAGCTATGAACAGATTCCTGCAATAGGCAGTACATGCAGTGTAATTCTGCAACAATGTAAGTTGTGGAGAAAGTGGCTTCTCCTTTGCTTGTTAGGGGCAATGCATCTGTAAGCTTCAGCATCCACCGTAGCCAGGTTTTTGAGCTGATGTAAAAGAAAAGCCTTGCAGACTCAATAAACTGAATTAAAATGGATTTGTTAATGCTTAGTGTGAGACGTATTTGTGCTGTCATGCTTAGATTACATTGTCAACCCATTTTAGATTCCACAGCAGTACTTAGTATGAGCAAGGGAGGCAGTGCCATGCTTGGAAATAGCAGTCGACATTCAGGATTGGAATTTAACTGTCATCCCTTTACGGAGAAACAGATGGCAAAAAGAGATGCATATGTCAGCACCCACAAGTTAATTGCTTTATAATAGCTGTTTAAGCTTCACTTAAGTTCCCCTGCTGGTACAGAGAAAACGCTAAATCCACTACAGTGTGGTTATAGATAAAAAGATCAGACTGTTTTTTTCTATCTACTTTTTCTTATGGTGCATTGACCTCCATCTCAGTTGACTGTACCAAAATGTTGGAGCCTTTTGGATTAATGATGTAGCAAACAGAGCCACCAAAGTAAAAAGAGTGTAATGGGCACATTCACAGTTTAGAGTCATATATTACAAACTTTATCTTAGAAAAGGTTTCTACATCTAATTACATATGGTTTCTTTAAAATAATGCTTCCAAACATCAGATCTAAACTCCTACGATAAGCTTGAAAGATGAGTATTAGCTGTATTTGTGAAGGATTTGTTGAGCAGCAGTTACATGTCTCAGGTGTTCGTTCAGCTTTTCCCTTTAGGAGTCATCTTAGTCTTCTAGCCTGTTATCATCTTGTCTGTCTTCTGCATTTTCACCTGTTGCGCAAACCAACCACATGTCTTCCTTCGCCACATCCAGAAGTCTCCCCTTCGGTCTACCCCTTTACCTCTGGCCTGGCAGGACAGGAGCATGTGTCCCTTCTGCTCGGTTGAGCTGGCTAACCATCCAGCTCCAGCAGCTTGCAGGCTCAGTGGCGGTTTTAACCACCTCTGGTTCATCTCTGCCTTCTCCTCTGGATTCCAGCACCATTCCAAGTTCTTCTCCTGGCAGCTCACATTCCCCCTCGGTTCTCCAACCAACAGCTGGCACATTTTGACCCCTTGGACATGTAGAGGCTGGAAGTGTCTTCATGGTGACAGTATTGCTTCTGCCAAAGGTTGGGGAATTTTCAACTTTTCACGCTTTAGCAGAGGTGTAAGTCTGTCCTGCTGGGACCGTTCCAAAGCACTTGGAATGCCAAACACACGGCAGAAATATGAAATAAATATCTGCTAATGTTGGTTACACAAATGCTCCTGCAGTGTCTCATGCCTTTGGTAATGACCTGCCATGTGACCTTATGGCACTGACATCTTTGAGATTGATGACCCAGCGTGACCCTGGGGATGAGAAGCTCCATCCTTGCGCATTCCTCTCCCATAAACTCCCTGTGGCAGAAAATAACTATGACGTGGAGAACCGAGAATTTCTCGCTATAAAAGTAGCCGGGGAGGAATGGCAGCACTGGCTGGAAGGAGCTGAGCAACCATTCCTCATCTGGATGTACATTTGCTCTGGCAAACGGTTGAGCTTGAATCAGGGCAGATGGGCTTCGTCCGTCTCTGGATTCTTGGTTCTTCTGCAGTTCCTCTCAACCTGTGACAAAGAATACCAATCCCAATGCGTGTGGCACCTGTTTGCTCCTGATTCTACATATGGACTCCTGTGAGTCCATATATAATAATCCACCTGACAAGATAGATGTACACTAGTTATTTATTTATTTATTTATATTTGAGTGTATACTATGAATTGATTTATATGCTTTTTAAATTTTTGACTCTAAAAAAACTTTTAAAATTGAATAAAGAGAGAAGGTTTTTAGGTTAATGTGTATCATCTACTACAAAACAATAGTTATCCAGTAACTTATGTCATTCTTCTTTTTTTAATCGTATATTTAATCAACAAATATCGTGAAATAAGACTTTAAGAAGGGAAATGATGATTTAAACGAATTCAGATTACTTTTCCCTGTTTCTCTTTCCTGCATTCATTTTGAAACCAGTCATTTTAGAGGATCCTATGAATGCTAATGATGAGGCCACTCTGCAGCATTCTGCATATTATGACAGGCTATCTTCTACAAGTCTCTTAATCTATAATTTACAGGTAGCGCCACAGTGAATCAGGCTCAGACTTTCATTTTATGCAGAACAGGCAATCGCATTCAGCTGAAGCAAAAGTTGGGCTGACAAGCACCGCGATAACTATCACTGCGTCTTTATGCTGTGTGGGCTCTTTTGCAGTATTTTGAACTGACTGGTTTGGCATTACTTTCACCTACTGAGAAACAAAAAACCCAGAAAACATTTTAGTTTACACATGGCAGCAAACTTTAGTTTTCCCACTGGGGGTTGCTTTTACGCTATTCTGGGTTTCCAGGCAAACCGAGGGGACATGTCTAAAATTAACTTGCACATACTGTAGCTCTTCCAGGGGCTAAATTTTAATACGCTGTGAAGGGAGATATAGGTAGATGCAAAAAGCTTCTCATGACATTTTAGAGCTTGTGAAAGATTCTCCTCAATAACTAACTGCAGCTGAGTAGTTAAAAACCTCGGAGGTCTTACGGTGAGTCCCAGGGTGGCCTGGTGGAGTGGAAATGACCATGTACATTCATTCATTCATTCATTCATTCAAAAAAGTCATTAATGACAGCAGGGTGGCAACTTTGGTTGATGGGTCTTGGAACTTGTCTCATAATCTAAAATCAAGATCATCTTGATAAGGGATTTCAACAATCACTGTTTCTAGTTCCTGTTGTTGGGTGTTCACAAATAACAAAAACTAATGCAAAAACTATAGCTTCGTAATAGCTTTTAAAATCCCATTTCATTCCAATTCTAATAGGTTTTGTTGTGTGTTTGTTGTGTTGTGTAGCTTGGTGGATTGCTTTCAGTAAGAAACTAGAGGTAAATAGAGCATAGATCCTCTTTCTGTCTGTCTTTTCTACCTGCTTCATCGTCTCTACCTTTATCTCTCGCTCTCACTGAGTCTTACGTAAACAAACCTGTTGAGAGCAGGTCAATCAAAATGAAGAGACGCTATCCATTTGGCAGTAAGAAACAAAAGACAAAGCAAAAGGAAAAAAAAAAACTAAACAGGAGGAGCCAAAACAATAAGTGTCAAGAAAGTGGTTAGTAATGCAGATAATACACAAGTTAATTTAGCTCAGAGCAGCTCGGTCTGTCCTGTTAATGCTGAGAATCACAGTAAAGAAACCTGCAATCAACTTGTTTACTCGGCTGACAGGCTGGAAATAACTGATCTAATTAACTGATCTACACTATATGAACAAAAGTATTGGCTCACCTGCATTGACTCACATATGAACTTAAGTGATTAATCCCATTCCTAATCCATAGGGTTCAATATGAAGTCGGTCCACCCTTTGCAGCTATAACAGCTTCAACTCTTCTGGGAAGGTTGTCCACAATGTGTAGGAGTGTGTTTATGGGAATTTCTGACCATTCTTCACATTAATGCCTGGCTCTCAGTCTCCGCTCTAATTCATCCCAAAGGTGTTCTGTTGGGTTGAGGTCAGGACCCTGTGCAGGCCAGTCAACTTCATCAGTCAAGTTCATCCACACCAGACTCTGTCATCCAGATCTCTATGGACTCTGCTTTGTGCACTGGTGCATAGTGATGTTGGAAGAGGAAGGAACCATCTCCAAACTGTTCCCACAAAGTTGGAAACATGGAATTGTCCAAAATGTCTTGAGTTCCTTTCACTGGAACCAAGGAGCCGAGCCCAGCTCCTGAATACAACCCCACACCATAATCCCCCCTCCACCAAACTTTACACTTGGCACAATGCAGTCAGACAAGTACCGTTGTCCTGGCAACCGCCAAACCCAGACTCGTCCATTAGATTGCCAGATGGAGAGGCACCATTTGTCACTCCGGAGAATGCATGTTTATATAATACAGCTGACACTTGACTGTGGAATATTTAGGAGTGAGGAAATTTCAAGGCTTGATTTGTTGCACAGGTGGCCTCCTATCACAGTTCCACGCTGGAATTCACTGAGCTCCTGAGATCGACCCATTCTTCCACAAATAGTTGTAAAAACGGTCTGCATGCCGAGGTGCTTGATTTTATACACCTGTGGCCATGGAAGTGATTGGAACACCGGATTCCGATTATTTGATGGGTGAGCGAAGACGTTTGGCAATATAGTGTACTCCAATGCACTGTGATGGTTAAGAGCAAGCTTTCAGCTTGTGCTTTGAGGCAGACCTATTGAGGATTTTAAGATATACTTTTAGTTTTGTGATCTTTTTTTTTTTTTTTTTTTGGGAGGCTGCTGTCAGAAGTCAGCAAAGCCAGTATAAAATACCGAAACCGTGCTATGTTTTTATTTTCTTTCAGTCAGTTTTTTATTTAGTGTGTATACTTGACTCGGCAGTGAACTGTTAAGTGCAAGATAAGAAATGTAAATCCAAAAAGTAATTACATGAGTTTTGCCTCCTGCAGCAAATACACATGTTGGGGTTTTTGGAGCTAATTAGTTGCGCGAGCTTTGATACCTACCATAGGTTGGAACCTGGAAGTTGGTTTTAAGCAGCCACAGAAAAGTCTTTGATGGTATAACTCTGCAGTCTAATTGAGTAGCAAGTGGCTGTAAGCTACAAAGTGCTGAACAGGTCGGTTCCTCACTGCAAGTGCAACACTAAAACATAGTCCTTTTCCTGCCTTCTTCTCTACGTCTTTGTTAAGAGTCCTTGATCTCCCCCTCACACAACACTTGGCACGGGATTCTGCAAAAGGACTTTTAACTCCCCTCTTAGCTTGTTTTTTCAGAGAGAGAGAGAGACAGAAACAAAACAAAACAAAGCAAAACATATCACCAGCAAACGTAATTGTGACACCAAAGCATGTTCTTCCTCACAGATGTAATTTGCTTCCCTCCAGGCTGTTTGATTAGCTCTTTCTTTCTTGCTTGTTTTTTTTTTTTTTGGTGGATGAGACATGATGAGGCTCTCAGCTGGATCATTTGTCGTGCTCTGTCTCTGAACAATAAAGGCTCTGATTTTCTGAGGGTTTTGCTCGGTCGGACCATCTTCAGTTGAACCCATTGTGATGTTAAAATACCACAGGTCAATTTGTTTAAGGGTCTACTGTGTGGCAACTGAGTTTCTCCTAATAATAATGTCCTCTGAAAGACATGTAACGAAAGAGCAGTGTTAGCGGCCTCTTTTAATTCAAAGACATTTTCCTGTCAGCCTCAGCGCATCATTAAATAAATACACATGCAACTATTTTGATAATCTGCTGGCCATTTAACTTGTTTGTTCCTTTTTTTAAATTTTTTTATTTGTTGGCTCTAACACTTGATAAATTAGCGGTGTATGTTATTCCAACAACAAAGTCTCCCAGATGGACAGATTTAATACTTTGGGGAACATTCTTTGTTCACTGTAACTAAAAATATAAGAACTTCTAAGGAAATAACACATATAAAATGTTTCTTTTAAAAAGGTTTCTTCTCAGAGACAGAGGAGGGTGACTGTGCACCTGCTACTGAGATCATGATTTTAGTAACCCGAATGCCACTTACATAACTATGGCATTATTTTCTGTGAATGCATAGAGGGTGCACATTTTACTCCTCGATTCCAGTAGCAGAATATATTTTCTTCCTCTTCTTTCAGCTTTTACCTTTTGGGGTTACCGCAGCGGATCAATCGTTTCCATCTCATCCTGTCTTCTGCATATTCCTCTGTCACACCAACCAACTACATATCCTTTTCATCACATCCAGACGTCTCATCTTTGGTCTTTCCCTTTGTCTCCTGGCTGGCAGCTCCATCCCCAGCATCCTTCTAAAAATGTTTTTTTACTATCCGTTGTCTTTACATGTCCAAACCTTCTCAATCTAGCTTCTCTTACTTTATCTCCAAGATGTTTGGCTGTTCCTCCGATCTGCTTGTTTTTAACTCTATCCATCTTTGTCACTCCCGAAGTAACATCTTAACATCTTCAACTCTGTCATCTCCAGCTCTGCTTCCTGTCTCTGGATCAGTGCCGTTGTTTCATCAGCTTCCCAAACATTTGAACCTAATTTTAGAAGTCCTGCATTTTTTTGCTCAGAATGCAAGGAAAAAAAAGTAGAATAAGAAGTAGAAGTACAATTTTATTACTTTTGTTGACACAGAAATAGAGAATTTGTAAATGATTAGGTTAACACCCCCCTTCAATTTTTGGTTATAAGACAAGTGGCAGATGCATCTGTATGCAGCACAACTAAATCCTGAATGTCATACTTGACTAAGCTGAAAAGGTTGAGATGTCTCTGAATCGTTTGAAGGTGCTGGTCTTCACTTAATGATCTTAGTGTTAGACCTCAAATTTAGGAAGCAGTTCTTAAGCTTGAAATAAGTTCTCTGCTGGTTAATGCAACATGGTTCTGTCAGAAGTGTGGAGCAACTGTCACAGATATTTCTGCAGAGGCGACATCAGGGAGTGCTTACATGTGATTGTGTGGTTTGAGAGAGAAAGAAAGAGACAGAGAGACACAGAAACCCCTACTGGCATTACTTTCCTCTAATCCTCTTTGTGCTACACCTGGTTGGCATATTAATGATGAAGGAATGGCCTAGATTTCTTTCTATGCACGCTGTAAAAAAAAAAAAAAAAATTATAAACAAACAAACAAAAAAAAAACGCCCAAAAAACGCACATCAAATGAGAGTTTTATTTTGTGTGACTGCTTATTTTTTCTTTTAAACAATTAATCTTATTTAGCCCCACATTGTTATACAGTTTTTTTGTAAACTGTGCGTTCATATGTTGGCTGGACAGATGTCAACGAAACTCTTACTGATGTTGTCCGTTGATATTTCCCGCTTCTTTATGGCAGCCTCCTTAGAACAAACACTTCTAAAGATAAATTGAAAAGTCCTCAATTTTACATTGACAAACAATTTAACACTGTTAGCAGAGCAATTTTTGTTTTTTTTTATGATTGCTGTCTTTAGATTCCTCCCTCGTCCACATGGGACTGCAGCTCATTTAATTGCGACAATGATGCAACTGACTAAAAATTTGTGGAAAGACAAGTCATTACAGACCTGCAGCAAATGTTAAGATGAACTGGTATGTGTGTTTTTGAGGGTCTTTTATTTATTTCTTTTCTTCTCTCTGTACAGTAAGAGAGAAAATACTGCAGTTACTGTTTCGACATGCCTGTACTGCTGTTGTGTGATAGATGAGGCCTCCGGTGAAGTGAACATCTCCAGAGACAACTAATTTTCATCTCTCCTGGAAACGTCTGCTGCAGCTGTCTTTGATGTGCGTGCAGGAAATGATTAAAATGGACTAATTAAACTTATGAAATTTCAGCTTTATAAAACTGCGCTATCTGTATTTTCTATCTGCTTAATTAACATCCATTTTTGATGATTTAGTTGTGTGGTTGCCTCACAGCAAGAAGGTTCCTGGTTCAATTCCCGGCCTGGTGGGTCTTTCTGTGTGGAGTTTGCATGTTCTCCCCGTGCTTGCGTGGGTTCCCTCCTGGTACTCGACTTCTTCCTACAGTCCAAAAACATGCATACTAGGTTAATTGATCATTCTGAGTTGCCCATAGGTGTGAATGTGAGTGTGCATGGTTGTCTGTCTTTCTATGTGGCCCTGCGATGGACTGGCGACATGTCCAGGGTGTACCCCTGCCTTTTGCCTGCTATGTGTCGGGATAGGCTCCGACAGTCCCCCGTGACCCTGAGAAGGCGTAAGCGGGCATAGATAATGGATGGATCGATAAATAATATTTTTTTCCCCCTATTTATGTATTTTCTCTAGTCATTCATGTTTCACTCTAATGTGTATATATATATATATATATATATATATATATATATATATATATATATATATATATATATATATATATATATATATATATATCTTCCTTTTTATCTCTTCAGACCTCCTTGTAGCTTCACCTTTTTCCTCACCATCTTTTGCTTCCAACTTACATCTCATAAAGGCAGAGTAATGCTCTCTCCTCATAAGCGAGTTGAAAAGGACAAAGAAGAGCAAAACGAAATGCCACTTGGCCCCTGTGAGGAAAGAGTGTGTGTGCGCTCGGGCACACGGGACAGCTGGAGCTGATCTGGAGGGATCCAGGAGGCAAAAACCTTTTAATCCCCGTGACATTTTTGCTCAAACCTCTCATCAAAGCCCGTGACTGGCTGTGCTGTGAAGGAAAAAGGAGGGTGAGGATGGGTGTTTACAAGAGACAGATGAAAATAAGGTGAGACCCGAAGGACAGACTAATAGACTGGGAAGAGATAGACAAAGACAGACGGACTGATGTTGGATTTCTGTAAGGAGGCAAATAGTAAAAAGCTCAGAGTAGATGCACCAGTTTTTCTTTTCGTGTTTGTCTGCATCATATATTTTCTCCTACAATGTGCATGCATCACCGTACTCTTAGATAATACTCTGTGCATACTGATGTCCCAGAGATGGCTTATCCTTTGGCTACGCTCAGTCCTATCATAACTTTAGCTCTGCTCACTGACACCTGTCATAACCAACTGTGTGCCCAGTTGCCTATGACTGGCACAATCTCTGCAACAATCTACAACACAGTACTTTGGCCACCTCTATCACCCCCATCTTTTGCCGAGTTATTTCACAACTTCTCCTTGTGCTACTCAGCATTAGGTGGAGTTGTGTCATGTTGCATGTGAAACTTAGCTGTCGTTCCCAAAAACTTCCATGTTACTCATAATACAGCTGACAGTTGACTGTGGAATATTTAGGAACGAGGAAATTTCACGACTGGATTTGTTGCACAGGTGGCCTCCTACCACAGTTCCACGCTGGAATTCACTGAGCTCCTGAGATCGACCCGTTCTTTCACAAATAGTTGTAAAAACAGTCTGCATGCCGAGGTGCTTGATTTTATACACCTGTGGCCATGGAAGTGATTGGAATACCTGATTCTGATTATTTGGATGGGGGAGCCAATACTTTTGGCAGTATCGTGTATGTAGCCACTTTGCCAAGTATCTGATGCTTATCTGCCCTCAGATAAATCTGAAAGACAAGATTTCTGGAAAACTGACAGAGTTGGAAAGAGATTTGTTTTTGTCATAAGTCTGACAAAAACAAGCCAGATGCCTAAATCTAAAAAAGAGCAGAACTGGCAGCTTAAAAGAGCCATAATAATGACCTGCAGCCAAGCGACAGAAGGAAAAGAAAAAAACAGTACATGAAAATCTTTAATTACACACTTTCTAGCCGAGTATATGTGATGAAATACCTCCAGATTTTCCAGCAACAGCCCAAGATGAAGCGCAACAGCAAGATGAATGCTGTAGTTTGTAATCTCGCCATAAATGATGTTAAACTGGGGTCACTCAGTAAATACACATTTCTACACACCCAAGATGGAAACTAAAGAATTTCATTTATGCTCAGTGTTTGCCTTGAAGATTACATTATTAATCCATGGAGAGAGGATTATTACAATGTGGTTCAGCTGATTCAGAAGGCATTGCTGGGACAAACTAAATTTAGGTCATATTCTTATAGACCAGGTTAGTGTCCTTTGATCCTGAAGTCGGAAAAATAATGGAATAAATGACTGACATGTATTCAGCTGGAGATAAACCACAGGCTTGATGCATTTTATAAGTCAGAATAGATGACCTCTAATATAGAGTCTTGTAATTTAGATATTGGTATTAAAAACTTTTAATTCATCCAGATATCTCTTTTTTATCATTTTCCCCCTGCAAGTCTTCACCAAGATGTGCGGTTGTGAGCAGACTGCACAGGACTCATATCGCCTTAACTCCATTTCTTTTAAACATTGCTCGTCAGAGGAAGTAGAATATAAAGAGAAAAAGGAGGAGAGGAAGAAAAAGGAAGATGAAGAAGACAAGAAGGAGAAAATGAGGAGGAGATGGAGAATAAGGGGGAGAAAATTCATAAAATGGAAGAAAAAATGAAAGTAGCAGAAGGAGAATGCAAAGAAGAAGGAGGAAGAGGAGTAGTATAAGAATGGGGAGAATAAGTAGGAGAAGGAGGTGGAAAAGAAGGAGACAGAGAAGGGGAAGGAGAAAAAAAGGATGAGGATAAACGGAAGGAGACAAACAACAAGGAGCAGAAGAAGAAGGAGTAGGAGAAGACAAAGAAGAAGAAGGAGGAGTGGAAAAACAAAGAGAAAAACAAGGAGGATAAGAACAAGGAGGAGGAGAGAAAGGGGGATGAGTAGAAGAATGAGAATAAAGAGATGAAAATGGAGGTGGAGAAGAAAAGGGGAGGGGGGGGGAGGAGGAGAATGACAGAAAGGAGGAGGAAGAGAAGAACCAGGAGCTGAAGAATGAGGAGGAGAAGAAGAAGAAGAATGAGGAGGAAGGGAAGACAGTACAAATTTGGGGCAGGAGCATGTTTACTGCAGTGAAGCTTCATTTCTTTTAATAGAAGTGTATACACCCCCCCCCTTTTTTGTTCTTTCTTTTATGAGGCATTTTTTCAAATTGCTATGGTGACATAGAGATGTAAAGGAGTCTGATGTTACACAAATAACATCATCTGAAGAAAATGTTGGCTCAGTATGAATCTAAAAATCTAAAATATGAATGTCCACAAGACGCAGGAAATAGCACAAATTGGTTTATTCTTAACAGCTTAAAATCAAGGCATCTGAACTTCCTTTTCTTAGTTTCTTAGTTACTGAAGGGAGTTCACCTTCTATTGTCTTAAAGAACAAAAAAAAAGGAGGTCCAGTTGTCATGATTCAAGCCATGACTGTGATCTAGATAACAGCGCACATAACCAGTCCTTTATATTGGTGAGATAGACAAATGAATCATATTATTTAATGGTCATAGCCAAGATTTAAAGACCTTGCTTCAGCAAAAAAAAAAAAGTTAGTGCCAGCTCTGTTGCTCCATTTTCAGGATACGGTCATTGCTTCTCCGTCTTTTAACCAGAAGGTGGCAGTAAAACGCAGATTCTGAGAGGCGCCTCATCACGGCACAGATTTACACATTATGGGGTCAAAATCATGTAGTCAGATGTACAGACAAGGTCACAGTATAGGAAAGGATTATTATTATTACTTGCACAAATCAGTCTACTTTAGGCAGGTAACGAAAATATTGTTCTTACACAACGAGATGCTGTCAATCCGAATAGATCTGTAATGAATAAGCGCTCCGTTTTCAAAATCGGACGCAATTAAAGAAAATAATTAGTTTAGATGGACGCACTCGACAGGAAATGACCGCTCATCCTTGTCACCTAACCCGAAACCCGGATACCGGTTAGGGATCAGGAAAGTTTCGGGCTGCGAGGAGTTTCTCCAGTCCTCCGGATGATGGATCACACTAGCAGCCTACCCGGGACCGGCGAGGACGGGCCGAGTCGTCCCGCCTCCTTGGACGTCTTTGCGGAGTTGTAATTGGTTCCCGTGCTCGTCGGTCCCCGTCCGCTCAGGTTAGGTTGCTGTGCGCCGTTAGGATGCTCCGCTGATGGGCGTCGGGATCCGCTCGCTCAGAGGGACGCTCTCGCGCGTTTCACCGTAGCACGTCAAAACCATGTTTTCCCCTGGTTTTTGTCTCCTCTTCGAACCTCCCGGAGCCCGGCCGTTGTTCTCGCTCCCTCTCTGCCTCTTTTTCTTCAGCCCGTTGAGGAGCGGCTCCAGCGATGCCGCTGCTACGCTTTAAACGGGTAAAAAAGATCCACTGACACAACATCATCATCAACAATAACAACAACAACAACAACAACAGGACAAGACGGCGCGCCGCTGCTGGCGCGACACATCAATGTTCATCAGTCCAGTTCTGTTCTGGGGAGGTCGTCTCGTGGTGCCGCTGCTCGCCCGCATGGCGGACTCGGACGGAGCAGATACTTTGAGAGAAAAGCACCTGCCGTGAAGACGTCCCTCCACATGGGCGGCTGTTCCTCGGACCCCACGTCGGACTAAGACGTCGCTCCTCCGCCGTGGAGCGTTTAACCCATCACGTTGACTGGTCGCGGCGCTCCGAACCCACCCCGGTGACGGCGGGATGACAGCTGATGGCCCCTCCTCTCTCCAGACTTGGATAAAAACGCGCTCCATCCGAATCTGAAGTCTTCTCGGCTCAAACAATAGATGGGAGTGCGGCCACCGAACCCTTACGCACATCTCCGGGTTTACTTATCACCAGACACGTCCCGTCTGCATTTGTCCAATTCGTTTAATTGGATTTCTGTCCATTTTAACGATTAAATCCACCCACCAGTTCTCCGCGAGGAAAGTAAAATTCTCCTCTTGCTCCTCTTTGATACTTTGAGCTCAATCTCCTCGTGGCCGGAGGGGATGATCCTTGAGTAGCCGATAAAATAATCAGCCTCGCCGTGTCAAACAAGGGCTTGAGCCGCGGGGGATTTGTTAAGATTATCACCAGAGCGCTGTTTTGTCCTCCCCCGGTCACACTTCTGACAGAATTTAACAGCTTTTAATCTGTAGTGTAGCCTTTTCCCTGCCCGAACAGGGATGCCTGTTTAACATCGTTCCCGGGGGTGGGGGAAGGAAGGAATGGGGGACAAAACCGGGATGCATCTGCTCAGCAAGCAATGAATCTCAGTCAGTCGCTGGGACCTGGATCCGAGGACACGACGAGCCTGACGAGCCTGACGCTGCCGTCACACGGCGAACGTGGGGGGATGCGACGCGCCCCGCGGCTGTAGTCAACACCTCCCCTCACACTTTACACGGAGGCTGCCCAGGATGCAGTCGCCGTGACTAGGAGAGGTGGTCCGTCTGCACAGCCGAGAAAAGCAGGAAACACAACTCAGCAGCGCTTTCCCAGAGCCGTTTTTACTACCTTACTACCCGGCCGCCACCGGAGGATGTTTCAGCAAGGATGCTGCGCTTCCCCGTGAAGAAGATCCGGAAGCAGTTCAAGCTTCTGCTGCTGCTGGTGCTGCTCACATCAGCCGTGTGGTTCACCTACCTGCACATCAACCAGGGCAAGACCATCAAACTGCACTTCAACTATGGAAAAGGTAGATTTCCCTCGGAGAAGCCTAATCTCTGCATGTCCTGTAGGTTTTACCTCACACTTTTATTATTGGAGGTTTGAATTAACTTTTATTTAAGTCATTAAAAAAAAAAGGCTTTTATTATGTAGTGATACCTCAGCAAGAATGATCATAAACCACGTTATGACTACAATGAAGTCACTAACAAGTAAAGCCAGTTCTTTTAGGGATATTGTAGGTGCACTGAGCTGACATGTGAGGGGCAAACGAAAGCAACGTTTTCACCGCCTGTACAAAAGCACATATAAATCCTACAGGATCCCATTTGTCAGACATCATAGGTTGTGACTAGGTCAGTGTTGACAATGCATGCATACAAGTCTCTGTATAATTGTTGCATGGACTCATTACAAATCCTTCCACAAAACAACTGCCCCACAGACACTTATTATTTTTGCATGTGTGACGAGTTTCCCAGGATATTACTGCCAGAAGGGATAACAAAGACAAGGTGCTCGTCTCATGAATTAACTAGTTTCCTCCCGTAGGCTAAATAAAGAGCACCGTGGTCCGTGGCTGGGTCGAAAGCCAGGCCGTCGCCTTCAACATTATTAATCAAAGGACTGTTCCTAAATGCAGCCTCAGACGTCTCGGACTTGCGGGTCAGCTTTAGACAAATATTTGGGGTTGGGCAGCACACGGGAAGTACATTTCCACCTGCTGGCATTTGTGTGTGTGATTACGCGTGATTACCACGTCTTAGCAGAACTCTTCCATTTTCTTCTGGCTGGTTTTGAAGGTGGAAAATGCTGAAAAAAACAGAGGAATGACTGACCTAAAGTGCTGCATCTAATAGTGCACCACTCACCACAGATTTAACTCTGGCTGATGGTGTTCTTGTATCTCCAGCAGCTGTCAGTGTAAGGTGATACCCAGTGATTACGTTGTCCTTGAAGAGCTTACAGCACACATGCACAAACACACGCAGGTTTGACGGATACACAGGGATCACTTCATTGTCTCTAATGTCAGCTGTGGGCTTTTTTTTCCTAGGGACACACTTGATATAGTTTTGAAACTGGACTGGATAGTCTTTAATATTCTCAAGGGGCTGTTTGGTTGTACAATAGTACAATAGTAAGCACAAATAAACACTCAACCACATGAGATATTATTTTTATGAATAGTATCAAACACATAAAAAGGACATAATAGAGATGTTTTTAAAATTTCCGGTACTGATGCTGATAAGTGGACTTTGGTATCAGCCGTTGCTGATTCGGATACCAGTGTTATTTCTAATTTTTATCTTTTTTTAAAAAAAAAAAAAAAGAACAATTCACATCAAATAATATCTGTTAAAGAAAAGAAGAGTTAGAAAGAAATAGGACATTTGAACGCATTTTCAACATCTGACTGGGGTCGGTCGTCAGATGGTCGTCAGATGGTTCTACAGGTTTCTCCGTCACTGCTCCGAGTTTCGGGCTTTCCTTGGGGAATTTCTCTCATTTCTGAAAAGATAACGCCGCGTTTTGCAGCCGCGGTACGTCCATCTTTCCCTTTGGCTTGATAAACTCGAGCCTTTTTACCCGACGGCTCCTTAAATGCTTAATAATGTTGTGTTATTTTTAGCAACGTTCATGCCACCCCTGCAAACCACAGCCTTGCATAATGAGCGTGTCACAGTTTTCCTGGTGGGATTTTCCAGCCTAAAACAATGCCATCTTGCAGACAAAATGCTAATGATAGATAGATGGTTCTATCCAACAACTCGCGTCCCACTGCTTCCCCACCTGGAGACTCAAAACAGGATGTTTCAGGGCACTATTGCATCCCATCTTGCTGGCTTTTAGAGCAGCAGGAAGAACTGGGATTGTTTTTATAAAAATGACACGGTATCGGATGGTGCATGGAAATGCATGCTCATCGGTACCCTTATTTTCAGCAGTATTAGCGAGTATTCCCAATACTGGTATCGGAGCAATTCCACATGACACATGATGCAGCTTGTTCAGAAACCCAACAGGGGATGGTACAAAACACCACCGTAGATAAGAAGTATCTTGAGTCCTAAGGTGAGCCAAGGGTTGGGGTTTAGCTGTAACTCGGGGTGTTTACGGCAAGAAAAGTAAAAACGTGGCTGGTAGGAGCAAAAGTATCACAGCATCATAGTTATCACAGTATTGCAGGAGCAGCTCTAAAGTGTGTTATTTATTAACCGACAATAATACTGAATAATCCTCAGAGATTCAGGGACTGAAGCACGCCAATGACTTTGATGAGGCTTAAATGTATACTGCAAAAATGGAACGGCAAATTTTTTTTTGTGATTTTGAAACCGTGGCATTAGTAAACCTTGATATACCGTGATACCGGTGATGTCTAATTGTAAATACCGTATAGACTGAATGTATCGCGGCGCCGCCGTGTTGCTTCCCTCTGTGCGGCAGAGGTGCTCGTTCGCCCTCTACATGCACTCGCACGTGTTGCACGTCCACGCAGTACTCCTTTTCTCTGCATTGTGCATCCCTTTGACTGCTTTGGTTTTGCTGTTGCTGATTTTGTGAGTGCGAAAACCCCTTATCCTCTGAAGGCACAAACACAGCTGCACGCTGCTAGTTTTCAACTTTCCTGTATTTTAAGGTTTCATCTAATAGCCTGTTTTTGTGACTCGTCAGCTGGGGATGGAGGCCGTTACGCTGCACAGCGCTGGCCTGTGTTTCTAATTGACTATCTTCCATTTAGCAGCCATCTGAGCAGGTCAACTCACTTAACCTTTCACGAATAACATGTCGCCGCTTGGAAGAAGGACTTCTAAGTGAGATGTAACAATTACCGAAGATAGGCCTGTATGAAGTGTGTAAAATATTCTCATCAAGCTCCGAGTTTTTTCAGCAACAGGAACCTCTGTTGCTTCTTAGCACTGATGTGGTGTGGTTAAAAAATCACATACATTTTTTTTTAACTGGTCCGAGTATTGCCTTTTTTCATTCTGAAATGAGAGATTGACAAACGTCTGTGACGTTTGCTCCAATTTTAGAAGAAATTAGATTTGTTCCAGTTGAAATTTCCCATCAAGCATGCACACGTATCAAGCTCCTCATCCCCCTAGGTAAGCTCACAGTAGCTTATGACCTGCAGATCTGTGAGAAACGTGACCACTTTTGCATATGCTGCTGCTGCCCAACTAGTTTTTGAGACCATGTGTGTTCGATAGTTGCTGTTGTTTAGTCAGAATGCATTCAGATAAATACAGAAATTGCAAAAATATGCAGATCCAGTGTTAAAATTGTATAGGAAAGTGACAATTTCAACTGGAAAATCTGGGTGCAGCAGTGAAAATCAAAAGGTTTTTGGGTTTGGTTTTTGGAAGTGACATATTCCTTGGAGAATAAACTAAAACTCTCGGTTCAAATTGTTGTGGAAAGAGGCTGACAGATGTTTTCTTCACTCATTTCTCATGCTGTGATTGGTAGGCAAAGAAATCAGTCACACACAAGTACCATCAAACCATTTTGGTTTAGATTTGTCATCGTTTGGAGCGCCAAGCCCGCCACAGCTGTGCTGTAAAGGGCCATCATTTTCTGACGCTACATTATTCAGTACAGGATGGAGCGGGGTGATAAAGTAGTGATGGAATAGTGATGGGCAGTTCACTCACCTTTTTATGATTTTGAAGCAGGTAGAGCAGATGCTGGAAGAAAAGCATCTAATCTCAGGCAGATGATGCATGTGAAGAGTAACTTCTGAAGTGAGAAATTCAAAACTTGATGACTGGGGTCACAGAGAGTTTGTTTTTTTTCTGCAGTCATTTGAAGCTTTAGTCATTTCCCATGCTGTGTGGCGTCCTTACTTGAAGATGGTAAATGTTTTTCCTCAAATCACTCAGGAAAAGGTGCAAATGGGACTTTATTTTATTTTTGTCATGGATGTCTTTATCAGCATCATTGTAACTAGTTTAGTTAATTATAAAGGCTTTAGGCAACACTGAGAGAGTGTTATTTAGGTCACTGATTTACATTTTTCCTAAATGCCAAGGTGGCTGTTGCACCTATGCTGATGCAGAGAGTCAAAAACATGAAATTAAACAGTTTTCAAATGACACACATGTCATTCTGGCCTTATTTAATCAGAATTTCAATGAAGAAGTGCTTTGGCAGGCAGCGCTTTGGTGCATATTAGACGAGAGCCACATTCATGTGGCCACCCAGTTGTACAGCAGACCCCCTGTTTCCCAGCATCAACAGGTCCGCTGAGGAGGAGGAGGAGGAGGAGGAGGAGGAGGAGGAGGAGGCTGGCCTCTTCATACAAGCTTCTATTGATTAACTATGATTACACACATGTAGGCACGCACATGTGCATGCACTTAACAGCCCCCATACTAACAAACAAATGCCTGTATGTGGAACATAGCGCACGATAGCTTCCTATCATCGCCACTTTGAAGGGATAAGGAGGAAGTCGGAGAGAGGAAGTCTCAGGGGCCTCGACAGATTGGTTGCTCGGTTGCCCATGGAGACAACATATGGGAGAGGAGCACGTATTGGTCGGAGCTTATTTAATCAACACCAATGCGTTCATGTGTTTTGTTAAAGCACAAAATGTATTAAAGTTATACCCAGAATATGACGAAACAACAGCTTTTGGGATGAAGAATGGTTGTTTAGCGTTAATATCTTCTGATTTAAAAAGGCATTACTGGGCACTCGCATTTAACACCTGGATGTAGTTTGTTTGGTAGCAAGTTGGATTTGGCCTGCTATTGTTTCTCAGCAGCCAAGCCCAGAGGCTGGCTTGCTGTCATAGTAACCAATGCCCTGCAATGTCACTCTTCTTAATTTTAGCTGTTGTGGTTCTCACGTTTGATCGGCTTTACCTCAGGCAGAATCAGTCTTCCAGCAAAACGGTAAGAGGCACCACCTCAGTGTGTGTAGGAGCTTAAAAATATGCACAGCACCTTTTTATGTTATAATTTATTCATGCAACAACGAATATGGTCAACTGGCTTCTCAGATTTGTGACTAATGCACCTTCCCATTTCCTGCTTTTACTTTTGATACATGCTCATGGATGAGGTAATTGGTGGACAATTAAGGCCTCATATGTTCTGTAAAACGTCGTTTCTAAGGGAGCCGTGTGTTACATCGTAGGCGTTTGACTGTCAAAGTTAGATTTAGCGGTGCCTAATGCGGGTGCGCGCTGCACGTCTGCGTCGACGGCGTGGTTGGAGCGTTTTAAAGGGGGGGATTTGTGAGAACTCAGCTGGGTTAGGGTGGCTTTTAGACTTTACTGCCATTTAGATATTCTAGATCTTTATGTCGCGGTGGAAGAGAGCTGGTAATCAGATTTAAAAATGAAAGAAACAGAGCTTTTCATCCAAATGAATTCAGATACGAGGATTGTAGCCAAACTAATGTTGTCATTTATATTCTTTAGAGCCATACTGTTTGACTGGCTTGAAAAATATTGCAGGTGACTTAAAAGAAACCATTTCCATTTCTGAGGTATTGCTCCGGAGACCTGGATGTTTACTGTCATGAAATTGGATTTTATAATCTGTGCATCTGTCTTTGCTATCATGGAAAAAAGAATTAAATATACCAATACCTATTTTCTAAATAAACGCATTTTCATTTGAAGCCCAAAAAGCATTCATTTAAAAGTTTTTTTTTTTTGTTTGTTTGTTTTTGTTGTTTTTTTTTGCCATGAAAGTGTGCACATGTAGCAGTCGGTTTATTGTTAGGTTGTGTCTGTGGAGCTGCTGTGGAAACCATCATGGGTTCAGCCATGAATCTGCCCTACAGCTTATCTGACCGGTGCAGTAAATCTCTCTTTTAATTCCACAGCAAGGATGAACAATGCCACCCCCCCCCACACACACACACACACACACACACACACAACAAGTCACGCAGCATCCTGAGTGTTTTCAGACTGCTGAAGCAACCGCCCGGTGGAGGTGGAGACAACAGATGGATTAAGAGAGGGAAACGATACTTCCCATTCTATTTACGCGCATGGGCTTATGGTGTGCTGTGCTTGTCATCAGCATTTTTAAAAAAATTTTTTTTTTTATTTTGCACCGACTCTTTCTCATGCAGCATACATGAGTAAACTTGTTCCTTTGGTGATGTAGCGTTTTATGTTTCCTGCCTCATGACAGAGCGACTGCTTTGTGCTACTGGACATAATTTAAAACAGCTCTAAAACATTTCACACTCAGCATGTGTTACATTCACATGCCTGCTGTGCATTTCGTGACTCATATGAAGGAGAAGCCGGGTTGGAGGGTCGCTGAAAAAGCACTGGAAAATCACAAGTCCAGAGTGTGTTAACCTCCGGGTTAATGAAATTTATGTTGGCTTGCCTAAGGAGCCACCATCAAGGCACCAACTCTGCCCCATGCAGATGAGAGCTCTGGCCCAGCGCCACAGCTTTTGCCGCTGGAGATTTGGCTGTTTATGTGTGAGAGCATGAGCGAGGGAAATTGAGATGTTTTTTTTTTTTGTTTTTTTTTAATGAAAAAGAGAGTATTTGTGTATGTAAAATCCCCAATGTGCGTTTGCATGTGTCTGGAAGTGCACACCTTCCCGGTCTGCACTTTGGGCCCAGTGTTTAGCTGAGCAGAAGAGGAAGCAGCTGAATGATGGCACTGTCTGCCCGCTGGCACGCTCGCTATGAACATTTGGGGAGGAGCGAGGGGGAGGCAGAAGAAGGACACCCTTCTAATGCAACAGGTGGGACGTACAGCAGGAGGGGATGTGGCTGTGACTCGTGATTACCCCGGCTCGTCAATAAGTAAAAACACACAGACGGTGCAATCTATTTCGCATTGTACAAAGAACCGCGCACGCATCAGGTGAAGTTAACTGTGGAAAGCCGTCTGGGTGCAGCTACCACAGGATCTCTAATAATGCGGCAATCAGATTGTTAAACAATGCCATTGAGATTTAATTAAGGCCAATTTTCTCAGCAGAGTCTCATAAAACCCCTCAGAGTTTGGACAATTTACCAGGACACTGCTGTGAGAGTCAAACGGGGGGGGGGGGGAGTTCGAATTAGAAGGCAGAGAGAATGAGTTGTTGGTTTTACGATCCAAAAAAAAAACAGAGAAGACTAGGAGCCAGAGGGACAGAAGTCAGGCGGGAATATTGACTCGAGACGTTCATGATCCCTTTCATGATCGGATTTGTCAGTTTCCTTGCACCCGGGCTCGGTTTCCCCCTTTTACTCCCCTCCTCCTGCGGTGGGATTTTCTTTCATAGGGTTTCAATGCAGCGGTGGGCTGTATCAGCTCTGGTGTTGCCTTACAGTAAGTGATCCAGACCTTGTGGGATTTCAATCAATCATCAAAGAATGTGTGTCTGCCTGCTCCCTGCTGCATAGAAAGAGTTTTCTGTTGTTAAAGGAAAAGGTCACCTCTTCCCAAGGCTTGGCACAAAGACAGAGAAAGGATCAGAGGAGAGGGACAGATAAACCTCAGAGAGAGAGGGGGCTGGTTGCATTGTAATCACCTGTTTTTTTTTTCTTTTTTGTTGTTATTTTTTGACTCTTCTGCTGAAAAGAGTCTTAATTTTTAACTGTAACCTGCCTGTTTCTGTTTTTTCATGTTTATTCCCTCTCATCCCTATTTTCTTTTGCAAACTACTGCCCTGCCCATTCTCACCAGTCATCTACTAATGCACATTTACACATTTATGGAAGTGTAGGAGGAATAAAAATTCATCATATTTATGAAATCTCACTGAGTACACTGGGAAATGCCAGAGTTTAAAGTTTTGTTGTCATTTTGCATATATGGGGCTTTTCTAACATGCCTTGCTCCCTTTTAGATAAAATATGATACTTCCTTTTGTATCTAAAATTATAAAAGCTGAAAAGTACGATATTAGGGATGAATGTGTTTCCTGTTGCTACACAGGTCCTGTAGTTTTCCCCGCTGGCGGCGTCCAGATATGAGCTGTTATACTAGAAACCAAAAGGGAAAGGGTATACCGTACTTTCCCTTTTTGACTTCTTTTATCTTGCAGCAGTTTTCAGCCAGTTTTTCATTCCTCATTCTCTTTACATCCGACTGTCTCTGTATTGCTACATCTTTTTGTTTTTTTGTTTGTTGTTTTTTTTTCCTGCGTGAGGCGTCGGGGTATCACAGGAGACGAAATCAAGCGCAAGAGAGAGGACAAGGGCTGCACTTTGTCGTTCTTTTGTTTTGCGTCTCATAGGCCTGCTCGCTGGCTTGATTACCATGTGAGCGGCTTTGCGAGGGAGCACAGCATCGCTCTCTAAGGGGCTGTCAAACACTGTTCCCTTTTTGTCTGTCGTGGACGGTCATGAGGAAAGGTATTCAAGAGAAAAAGGAAAGTTTCCAGTTTACTCTGGAGCTCTGTTTGTGTTTACGTAACTGCGCATACTGGCTTTGAGTGGAGTCCTGGCTGAGTGCAATGAATTTTTAATGGCTTGTCACTGATTTAATTTTATAGTGTCGGCTGTACTATACGCACTTTCTGATTTTTTTCTTTTTTTTTTTTTTTCTCTAAACATTGGCTCGTCTAACTCTGTGAGAAAAGGTATGAAACCAGAGACTCCTTTTTTAGTGGGCAACTTTTAATTTGTAAGATCTAAATCTGTGGTCTAAGCTAAAAGTAGGTTACTTGCAAAGAATCACATTGGTTTTGTTTTTTTTTTTTTTTTTTTTTTTCCTACAAATACTTACTGTTTTCTAAACGAGGTAATTAAAGATTATGGTGTTTGCATTGCTTCTGTTTGTGGTAGTCCATTCATATTCCCTTTTCTATGTTACATTGCACAGGCCGATTATTGACATACGCCCATATTATGTCCCCTCCAGCTCCATTACGATGAAAACACGGAACGTTTCTCAGGTTTACCAAGATGCCTTTGGTTTTCTCGGAGTCGCCCTGTTGTGCTCTGATTCGGCTGGAGCCAAGGGCATTCAGGATAAGACGGCAGTGTGTGGCATGAGAATGTTGCCGTAGGTCCAGCACGATGCAGCGGTGTGAGTAAGGGGCATGCATGTATACATAATGCATCCTGGGATAAAAATAATCCACATGATTAAATTCAAAGTTTGCATAGCCTTCTTATTTTGGGTTAAAGAGGCCAAAGGTGTTTGAGTCCAGTAAATTCTGGCAACAGGAAATAAAAAATAAAAACAGACATCTTTTAATGGAAAAACAAGGTCAGCAATGATGCCAAATCTCGACGCATGGTAGACACAAGGCACGATTATACCTTCATCCCTTGCTCTTCTGACGCTCATGCACCCATCCATCACCATTTTTCTGCTGCTCCAGAGTCCTTTAAGTTCCCCAGCAAAGTGAAGGCTGTTTTGCAATCAAAGATAAGTGGTTTTCTTTCAACAACTATGGTAAGTTAGGCTTGTGGGGGCTTTGTCACAATTGGTTATTGGATGTACAGGGAAGAGCGCAGTGTGTACCCTCTCCCCAGATGCTGATTTGGATGATGACGAATAATGTTTGTGTTTCCCTACAAGACTAAAACAGTTAAGTCCCAATACTTTGGGCTTTCCTCGCATTCTGAATGTTAAAATGTCTTACTGTCAATATTAGATGTTGCTGTAAAGTCTGCTGTTGGCTTTCTTTGATTAGATTTTACCAAAAATTAGGAAGCTGCATTTCTTGGTTCACCACTATCCTTCCAGGTTGTGAAAACAGGTTAGACAGTTTTTAACCCATTTTTAGCGTTTCTTTTTTTGTTTGCTAGATGCAATAATAACTTAACTCTTCTGAGTTCTCCTGTCTCCTTTGACATGGTTGTTTTGGGAATGAGGGCCTGCATCGGTTGGTTATTTAGTGCAACATTTTGATCGCTGGAGTACTTTCCAAACGGGAGGCTCTTGCACATTTGCTTAAGTCCAGGTGGTGCTATTATTTTTGGCCAGATTTTGTATTTCAAGGTCCATGTTTTCCCCTTCAACTATATTCTCATTGTGCCAAAAATGGCGTAAATCCGGTCTAAAATACAAAGATGAATTAAAGCAGGGAAAAGATCAGAAACAAAACGGCACTGCTGTCAATCGTGCGTCAGAAGTCGATGTTTGGAACGGATCTTTTCAGCGTCATGGAGCTTGGATTTACTTGCTGTACTTTTGAGCTGTCCTCAGCATCTCAGATGGAAGTTTTTTGACTGCTCACTGGCCTCATTTACGTGATAGCACACAAGGGCACTTTTAACCTGTATCGTCAGACAGCGTTTTATACCTCTAACATCGTCATGCCTTCCTCCGTCCAGTCCTCTCGCTGTTTATTGCTCATGCACCTTCTGTTTATTTCTTGTTCTTCCCACTTCTCAGTCTATTCTTTCCTAAATTAAATTGTCACATTTTACATCAGTCTTCACATCTAGAATTCAGTTGTTGGACTTCGTCGGAGTGATTCAACTCCATTATCTCTGTCAAATGCTCAATGCTACCACTACCTGGCCCACTAGTGGAAAATGAGGTTTTACTTGGTTTCGGAGGATTGGGCCGACTGTGAGCTGGAGGCTGTACTCAGTTGGCCTAACACTTTTTTCGTGATCATGCTGAGGAGGAAAGAGGGCAGAAAGAAAGCGGCCATGGCCACATGTAAATTGCCTTGATTACTGAGCCAGGTTTTAGCACGTGCTGCACAGGACTTATGAAACAAATCTCTGTATAAATACAGCGCACTGGGACGTGTTCGCAGAGAAAGGTGAAATAAGATTGACGGTTTCCTAATTTAAACCAGATTGCATGTGTTTGTAGGATGAGCTGGTACGACACTCAGAATGACCCAGAGATCAGGTTTTACTGCATTGTGCTTGAAGAAATGATGAAGTCAGCTCTGTAAAGCAAAATCCTAAATCCTGAGGTCTCTTCTCATTTAACAATAAAAAAAAAAAAAAAGTATAAAAACAATCACAGGATGCGCTGTGCTTACGATGAAAGGACAGTAAAGGCAATGTGGTGAAACATTGTCATATAGAACAACAAATGATTTCATAAAACAGTTTGTGAAGTACACAAAAATGTGGTGAAGTGCTTAAACTGCGAAAGTCGCGATAGATGCTCGACCACCCTCGCTATCGTGTCGTTAAAGAATTTGATCCTAAAATCAAGTTATTTTTTTGGTTAAAACAACAAGGATAGAAAGTTAACAGAAATATTTGTTCATTCAAAGGCCATGGTGACGGGATTTGAGGAGGCCGTTCAGTTTTTTGTGAGTCATTTAAGTCACATGGAAATCAGTAACCCGCCCGAACCTCCTGTGGGTCATTGGGGCTCTCCGTCAACCATCATCATGTGAGACGGTGGCTCTGGTCTTTTGTTTTGTTTCGATGTAACACGTGTGTCTGTCATCGGTCGAACTAAGTTCATGGACTTAATCACATCCTTTTTGAAAAGGGTCAACAAATGTGAAGCACTTCCATAAACCGGCCATGATGATATTATCTTCAGTCTTCAAGGTTTTTTTTGTTTGTTTGTTTGTTCTGCTTTTATATCTCTGCGTCTCATGCAGTAGGACGTGAAGCGTGACTAACTCATTTGCCCCCTCCCTCCAACCACGCTGTGAACTGCAGCGTTCCACATTAGCTCTTATTCCTGTTTTTGAAATAAGCCACTTCACAGCTGCATTTGCAGCAGCAGATCTCCACCGTCGCTACATTCCACATCCCTATTGTGGTTCCCTAGATAGAATCAGGCCTAATCACAGAGACAACAGTACGCGTCCATTCAGGGCCCACATTTCAATCTAATTCAGGTGCCAAATTGGCTACCTTCTGCACAGACCGCCAACTGAGCGCTCGGAGTTGTTGCAGCTTGTCACAAATGCACACAAGTCTTTATCAGGCTATTTTTCTTTGTTAAAACTGCTGCTGACAGCGTGCGGCGGGAACAGACGACGTCAAAAGGCATCCTTAGCAGCAGCGCTGAAGGCACGTTTTAAAAGTGATAAAACTGATTTTCCAGTAAAGCGTGGCGCTTCTTATCACGTTTAAACGTTTGCAGTATCACAGCTACATCCATCTCTTACACTTCCCCTCTCGATTTGCTTCTCCTTTTTGCTTATCATTGAAGAAACGCTGATGAGATTGCCGCCTTTTACTAATCTACTCTCAGCCCACACGTTTGCAGGAATTAATGCATGCTCTCACATAGACATATAGAAGATAGATGCATGAATGATTGAAGTTTTTCTACGAGTGCCCTTAACGTCAGCCGATTCTCTGCATTAAAGAGTCATCCAGTGATCCTGGCTGTTTAGCCTGAGTCTTGCCCGTACAAATGGAGTCATCGCAGGTGCAAACGGATTCAGCTTATCTCCTTGATCAGACTGAATATGCATTCATTCAATTTCTACATGAAGGCCTCATTCATGTTTATCTGGGTTAAGTGTTTGGATTTTTTTTCTTCTTACCAATAGAACAGTGTTTGCCTTATAAAATTGCACATTGCATCTAGGTTTTTATCTTCAAGTGTCTTTGCTCTTTCTATTCTCTATTACTGCTGTTAAGTTTTGTGTATTGTTTACTGCAGTCATGCGGGAAAGAGGCAAAGGGAGGTAATCTAACTCACTAATACGTGTCGCGTTAAGGGGGCTTGATGCATTATGTATGGGTGCAGTGGTCTGAAAAAGACATGTGGTCCAATAATGATCTTGCAGGTCCCAATTACTCTTTGTACAAATGTTGGACTGCATTGGCTAAATTGCTGGAAGAAAACAAGGGACTGGAGCCGGCGAAAGGATTATGGGGCTTGTAATACGATTTTTACCAGATACAGTGGTATGTGACGTGTGGGAATGTGAGTTCAACTTGCAAACGTTTGTTTATATTCTGTTGGAGCTTGTAAATCAGCCAAAACATTTCTACCAAATGAATAGTATGACTTAGGAATGATTTTGGAGGTTGCTTGGAGCAAACCTGAGCAAGGAGGTGAACGTTTACCACAAATTTGTTTCGGCCACAAATGGACAGTTTGGAGATTGAAAAGATTGATCTCCTTGGGATTGTGATCTTCAAGTCCTGGGAATCCTGCTGCTTTCTGAAGTAAAAATTACTTGAAAGGACAGTTGAATTCATAGTCTTAATTCCAAAGCTTGTTCTCTAGGAAAGTGTGTGATTATGAAAACCGTTTTATCTAATAGACATTTCCGTTGAGTAACTTGTAAGCTATGGTTTAAATAGAGTCTGCAAATTGTTTGAATACATCAGTCTCCTATTTGCATACGGATTGTTGTATTTATATGCGGATATTTATTTCTTGTTCTGTTCATTTATGTGCTTGAAGGGTTCACAGCTCAGTTTTCACTGGTTTCTGTTGATTGTCTAGTTTATATAACCAGTGGAGTTGGTTGACACATTAAAAACTATAAAATTCAGACAAGTAAGCATAATTCCATTTTCAGTCTCAAGCATTTGCATTTGCTTTGTTGCAGTTTTGTACATGACAAAAAAAAATAAAAAATAAAAAAGCATTGTAGCTTAATTTTGCCAAGAAGAGATGTGATTGACCATGAACAGGCACAATCTTATCTGTGCGGTTTTATTAACTGCGTTTGGACGCTATTTCCCCCACCTCTTTCTTTGTAAGACATTTTTTCTTCTGCATATGAGAAATTTAAGCTTCTTAAAAGTCCTCCTCCCCACTTGTAATGGTTATTCCCCTTAGGAGCTTTCTTAATGGCTAAGAAGATTGGTGAATAAATAATCTTTTCCAGGATCTAGTCTAAACCTAAAGGGGAGGTTTTCAGAAATTGTCATGTTTTGTGTAATTTTCCACATTTTATGGCTAAGACTAACTCTGTGCCGAAGAAGCTTTGGGAATATGGTCCCAGATATGCTTCATGTGCTAGTGTTGGTACCTGGGTGTGGCGAGGACACATTTGGATCAAGTGATTTTACCTCAGCAAATACTATAGATGCCGCCTCATGATCAGCTGGTTCATCATGGATTCCCTAAGGATGCACCGCTTAGCTTGAATTTAATTGTACTTTGTTCCAGCAAAATTTTTAACGTCCAAGCGTGGCTGCAGACTGTCTTGCAGATGCTGCCGGTATTGACACCCTTGGGACATCTGTTAAAGAAGTTGCCGAACCTTATAAAAGACTGATTTCTAAAAAAAAAAACAAAAAAAAAAAAACACCACTTAAATAAGGTTATCGCTGTGCAAACTACAGAACCCTACCAGCGTAAAAACCGCACCCCTGAGAAATGGGCTGACAGTTAAAATCAGAAATTAATAAAATGTTATAAAAACAAAAAGGATAACTGCTGAAAATCAATAGAATGCAGAATTAAAACAAAATACAGTTAATCTAGCTCCCCCTACAATAATATCAATGACATGCAATGGTGTCAGTATACACACACACACACACACACACACACACACACACACACACACACACACACACACACACAAACAACGTCCATAAACAGTGACGATTCACTTTTCGAGAGGACCTTCAAAGAACTACCAAGTCTGACGTGCGGTTCTTCCTGTACGCCGAGGGGGCGGGTCCATGGAGATGTCCTCATCAGGTCTTCACCAAATCAGATGAGGTGAATGCCTCGTCTATCCCAGCCTGGCCACTGCTCCTCAGGAACCAACGGAGGGGACTCTCCATTGCTAGTAACATTCAAAGATTTAAAGTACTATGCAACACTTTGAGGATGAGGAAGTATATTCCTTTACTTAGCTTCCAACAGGCGTTGTATTACTTTGTTGCCGTCCCGTCTCAGCGTGGAACCCTTGGTTGATGCAGCGGAGTCAGCACCTCACTTTGTTCGTTCGTTGCCAGTGTTAATCCGTCTGCTCTGCCACAGGGTTGCATAGCTGACTCAAGGCTCCCGCTCCAAACCTCTGGCGTTGACTCACATCTGCCACTGCCACTGCCACTGCCACTGCCACTGCCACTGTCACTCCCACCTCCACTGCCCCTCCCACTGCCACTCCCACTCCCAATGCCCCTCCCACTGCCACTCCCACTGCCACACCCACTGCCACTGCCCTTTCCACTGCCACTCCCACTGCCAAAAACCATTTTGCTGGGTCATCTTCCGAATCGAGCGTTATTTCCCTTGATACTTAGTTCCCGCTAAACTTGTAATGAATTGTGGATCTGTGTAAAAAAAACACTATCTCGGGCTCCATGGTTATAACACACTTACTTTGTAAACTTCTTTAGCTGGGAAAAATTGACAGTCAAATCGACAGGCAAGAAGACAATAATGGTGGGGCATCACCTTCATCAAAATAAAACATTTTAGAATATTACAAAGTTAGTGTGTTATAACCATGGGCTGCGAAATTGTCCGTTTTTCACAGTTCCACAATTTTCCACAATTCATTATAGGTTTAACGTGATCTAAGTGTCGAGGGAAATAACGCTGGACTGAAGAAATTTCAGATGACCCAGCTTTCCACCAGCACTTACACGCACCATGTACGCACAAATCTTTTTGGCTTCGGAGGCGTGAAAAGATCAAGTGCTACGCACAGATATGTTGAGACGAATTACTCTCCATAGAGGTGTGGTTTAATCATTGCTAAAGTTAAAGTCCAACATAAGAGTTCTTTTAAAGTGCATGCAAATCACCTGGGATGATATACCAATAAATATAAAATCCACACAAATTATGTTCGCATCACAGCAAAAATCTCTATACATTTGGCATCAACACAAGCACAACCGGTTCACACATCAGTGCTTTTTTTGTTGTTTCTTTTAGTCAGTTTAGCTGAGAGGTCTGCGGGTCTCTTTCTGTTTACCACATTTTTCTATTCTGCTCCCAGGGTTGGATTGTGGTTTCTCTCCCTGCATGTGTTGTCCTTCCATTATCACTATGTGCCAAGACAGGCAGCTCATCCTCTGACACTCCCACCCCCTCACCCTTCACCTCTCGCTATGTGTGCTGCAGCAAGCGAAGGCTGCCTGCGTGGGATGGTGTTCCTGGAGAATGCAGAACCTGTGGTTCCGCTGCAGGCTACCGTCCCTTTGCATTGGATTACGTTCCTGCTGCTGCTGCTGCTGCTGCACTCGGATCCCCTGCTCCATCCATTCCCTTCATCCGAGCCCTTTGCTCATTCATATGCTACGAGGGATCTCTGTTTTGATGCCTTGATTCTATTCCTTCCGGGGTTGTGGGAGTCTGCACCTGTGGAGGACAACACACACACACACACACACACACACACACACACACACACACACACACACACACACACACACACACACACACACACACACACACACACACACACACACACGAGCACACACACACGAGCACACAAGTTGAATTTGCTTGCATGCGTCCTATTTTAGCTGTAGGGAACCTGACTCTGGAAGCATTCACATTTGCCCGTTCATTTCCAGCTGCGAGGAAAATAGGTGCAGGAGCTGTGGAGGCACCATGACAAATTGAGGAAAGCGAGTATCATCAGACTCCAGCTGCCAGGAGAGACTCTCTTCTATAGAAGCTTAATGTGGACTGTGCATAATTTAAAAACCTACGGACCTGTTAAGCAACATCACATTGAAGGTTCATTGCATTTCAATGGGAATAAAGTTGTTTCTCTTCCATAATGCGGAACTTCGTGTGTGTTTTAACTGTTAATATGACAATGCACAGATTATTGTCAGAGAAAACTCTGAAACCTGCTGAACACACAAGAAAAGATGAGTTAATTGCAGTTTACTGACAATAGGTGTTTCGTGGTTATGTATTAAATTGGATCTGTAGGTTTTGAGTGCTTCCGTGCACTCCAGGCTTTATGTAAATGACAGTCCATGTATCTTAAGCATATATCAGCTCTCCGCCGCTGCATTTTTTTTTCTGTCAGCAGGTTCTCCTTACACGGCTGCACGTGAGTCGGTTGCAAATATCCCACTCATAATCCAAAATATTGAACAAGATGTAGCTCTTGTTACTGTAAAGAAATCTTCCCAGGGGGGGCTGGAAATTGATATAAAAATTTTTATTTTTTATTTTACAGGATTCCGAGATTAAACAAGTATTGCATTATTTTGATCATAGAAACTTTGTCAACGTTGTTCAGCTCATGAAAAAAGACAGTAAAACTGTAAACATAAACCTAGACACGTGAGAAGTCATACTGGCAGTGACATCTTGACGGAGGCATAAATTAACCAAGTGATGTTTAAGGAGGTGCATCGCTTGGCAGGGACGGGCAAATGCGGGCCTCTGTTTTCCTTGTCAAGCCCTGAGTTAGAGAAAGCACAGGCACAACTGCAGGCACCCTTTGCTGTTTTCTGTTTGAGGAATTATGGCTCGCACCTCCGGAGCTATAAACGCAAACAGGAATCCAGGGCAGAAAGTCGATTGCTGAGGTGAAAGTTTAATTCACTTCATGTATATTTGAGAACTTTCATTCATTAAAGGAGACATGTCAGCCTGTCGGCCTGTTATGTTTGTGGTCCCTACGAATTACTCCGGAGAATTTATTTTTTTTCTTTTCACCCTGTTTCTTATTGTGTTATTTCTTGTAATAATTAAATTCATTAAGGGACATTTTTTTCATCAACTTGAAAGGAAGGAGTTTTTCTTTGATGTGCAGCAGCATGTGCGCTGAATTACTTTGGATATTGACAAAAAGTAATCATATTGCCAATACCCGGGGGATGGGGAACAAATGGAGCAGATCAGTATTAGAGACAGAAATCCTATGCGACATTACACATGGGTGACAAATAAAAAGAACTTCCATTGAGGAATTGTGGAGGATCTAACAGCGACATCTGAACCTCAGAAAAGGGACTATTTAAGACTTCTCAGGAGATTTTCAGACTTGTACTGGAGTGCCATCTGTAAGAATCTGTAAGAATCACGTCTAAGAGGATCTAATTCCACTCAGATTCTGACCAATAAAAATGGACTAGGACCCGCCTGTGAGCGATTTAACAATTAGATCTTGAGTCTGTTAACCCTGCCGCTCTTCCAGACCCCTCAGTGGCGCTGCGGGAGCCAGAGTAGTCTTTGATATGACAGTGAGTGGTCAATCTTGGTGTACCACTTCAACTGTAGAAATTGTGAAGCGTAAATGTGGATGTGAACCTGAGATATCTGTCAAACCGTCCTAGAATATCTGACTTTTGCTCTCTTTGCTTCCCCTCCCAGTGCAGACCTTCGTTACCATCTTGGTGGCACCAGTCACTGTAGGATCTCTTCGGGGTTTTTTTCACCTGATATAATTTATGGCAGGAACGGAGTGGATACACGAAACAGAAAGCCTTGTCGGGACCCTTGTTTGTGGATGACATCTGTCTCCGTGGTGACATTGGTAACATCTTTATCCCCGCAGCAGATTTCTTCCTGTGTGATTTTCTTGTCGTGCTGTGTTGTTTGACCAGTTATTTGTGAGAAAGTTCAACCTACAACATATCCAAGCCAGCCCAAGGTTAATCCCTTTTACGTGTCATGTTGACAGTTCGACAGTGCTTTGACACTCTAAAATTTAAAATAAAGCGAAGGTTCTTTCTATATATCCAGTAACTGGTGCTTTTATTCATCGGGTGTGAATTGTGAAGATGCCATTTGTGATATTTCTGTGAAAATATTTACCAACATGCCTCCTCTTGTGTCCTTCTGTCTTTCCTGCGTCACTCTCTTTAAATAGTAGCGTTTCCTGCTGTGGTTTCTCTTTAAATTTAAATCTGCTAATTGGGAGTTTAGCTGATTGGGGTGTCAAGAGGCTTCAAGGCCTGAGAGTCCTGAGAGTCCTTTAGTCAGAATGGAAGCTCATATGCAGTGGGGTGGAAAATTTTCTCTTATAGACACAATGGCATATTGGCAATCCTATACTTATAAGACACTGTAATTAAAAGTTATTTTTCTCCAGTAATTGATTTTTTTCATATACTTAAGAATACTCGTATGTGCAAAAAACAGCTATTTCTTTGAATGTTTCTCTAAACTCAGCTAAGTTACAGTTGCTGTAGACTCTCATTTTCTTTACTGACCCATTTAGTGTCCACTTATTATATTCTCCAGCATGTCAGTGGACTTGCTGTTCTATTTCCTTTTTCTTTTTCTTTTTTTTTAATTTTTTTTTCCAAAATAATATATTCTCTCTTCCCAATATTCTCTGGAGCATCTGACAGACAATATGGGGCTCAGTGAATTCCCGAACTCATAATCCAATTTCATAATTCACAATTCCCCTCTCCTATTCACTTGCCAAGCCGAGAGCAGCAGGGGCACAGGGGGATGTGCGCACTGATGTGTGGACTGTCAGTGCGAGTGAGCAGAAGGGGGGGGGGGTGGTTTGTGCAGCAGACTTCTGTGATTGTTGAAGAAAGTGTAGTTTTAAAACTCTCTCTTCAGACGAAGTTCTGTCAGTTGCAAGTCATCCCTCTGCACGCAGAGTCCTGACTGGCCAAAGGTGTTCAGTTTGTTTCTAAACGGAAAAAGGTTTTTTTTGTTGTTTTTTTTTAGCTTTTATCACCCCTATAGATAGTCCTTTTTATTAGTTTCTTTGCTGGCAGTCCTATTGGGATTTAGTTCATTTTAAAAGTTCGTTTTTCAGATTTCCCTTCCTAGACCACATCATCATTCCCAGTTTTGTTCTTTTCTTGTGACTGTATTTGCTGCATGTCCAACAGCGTGTGCGATCAACACTCCACAGCCCTCTAACTAGTCTCATTAAAGCAATGCAGCAACAGCGTCTTACTTCTCTCCGGACTCCAAGACTGTGGCTTCCATTCATGTAGGTGCAAGTGCAATGTTGAGTCACTCAAAGAGCAAGAGCTCTGATTTCTACACCAGGTTTCCTCTCCATGACCTCATGTTGTCAACCTTAGAGCAGTGGCTGCTTTCTGTCAGGGTCCAATTTAGAGTCGGGGTGGTCCGAGGAATAAGTGCTCAGAACTCGTGTGTATTTTATTTGAATATGTTTAAAACTTCAGAAAGTATAAAACACACATATTTAGGAAATGTCAGGGAGTGACAGACCTGTAGATTTTGTTTAAACAAGTTATTCACATAAAAAAAACAAAAACTAACCGTCCGTGAGAGCGTCTTGGCGGTTCTAGTGTTAAATAACAAAACAACAAACCACATTTACAGCGTAATTATTTGAAGTGTAGCTGTTTTTATTTATTGTATAACAGAATAAGTCCATTGCGCTGGCAGTGTCCAAGCATTCATTTAATTTATTCATTCATAACATGGAACTGAGGTTGTTTTTATCCAGTTTCAAGATCCAGTAAAGAACTTAATATTTGTGCTGAGGGTGTTATTTTCAAATCTTTCCTTTTTTTGTTTTTGCTTCTTCACTGAACTTTATTCACATTTGGATTTCTTACACAAACACAATTTTCACTGAAAACAAACCTTTTGGAAAACTCCCTTAGGAGAAAGAAATTCATCTTAGTTTGAAGTTGATTGTGCTTTTTTTCCCCCCCTTATTCTTTTTTTTGTCTACTTTTATATGTCCTCTGTAGTGCTTCTGTTGATTGCTCTCCCATGTGGACAGCACCGTGTGGACATTTTTTTGAGAAGGTTGAAGGAGGAAAAGTCTTGTTTTAAAAATGACTTGTGTAGCTGGGGATTTGGCCATATGGCACAAATCAGAAAAAATTAACCCCTGCACTCCTGTGCTGAAAGCTATCTGCACTGCTACGCTTCTGGAAAACTAAAGGATAATATCCTGGTGCCATGGTTGGATAAAGCATGTCTGTACAATTGAAGCAATGGAAAAGCATCAGGAGCAATTCTTGCACGTGCATTTCAACGAAATTTTGAAACTGTTGTTTGAATTCGCCGATCCACCGTGTGACTTGTCAAGTCGATTAGTAACCCACATCGTGACAGGGAGGAGCCAACTGTCCAATGTCAAAGCATACTTACAGGGGTTTTTTTTTTTTTCATTCCATTAGGGAATCAAAGGGGACTTGTTTTCCCATGTGACACTTTTTATTCATTCTTCATTTTCTGGCGGGGTGGTGTGGAAATGCATTTGAACTCAGACGAGCAGCTATTCAGTAGGGAACTGCGTGTTTAATGAAATCTGTCCCACCAGAGACACGGTCTTCCCAATTGTTTGATGCACGGAATGTGTAGATCTCTTTGATGTATAGTTTTATGTACGTATCCCATGAAGGCATTTGTGTCACTTTGAAGTATCTCTAACTGTTGCCCTGCGGTTGTACAGGTGAACGTCTTGTGCCAAGCCAATTACTTAACCCTGACCCAGAGTGGTAGCGAATCATTGGGGGTCTGGACTTAGCATCTGTGTGTAATCATAACACAAAAGCAGTGGCCCAGCTCTAATGTGGGAATGGGACACTCTTGTCTCCCAGCTGGGGCTAGAGAGAGACAGCCACCAGCAGAAAACTGCATTTTCTTCAAAGTTAGGCCTGGCTGTCTTTTCTTGTCTCTTTCTCTTTATAATAATTCATATAGTTAGTACCGCTTTAATCTGCATCTGTATTGTTTTGTGCAACAAGCCAATTGTTCTTCATAACACTCAGTCTGCACTGTGTTTGTAGTGTCTTCGTCGTAGAGGAAACATCTATCTATCTATCTATCTATCTATCTATCTATCTATCTATCTATCTATCTATCTATCTATCTATCTATCTATCTATCTATCTATCTATCTATCTATCTATCTATCTATCTATCTATCTATCTATCTATCTATCTATCTATCTATCTATCTATCTATCTATCTATCTATCTATCTATCTATCTATCTATCTATCTATCTATCTATCTATCTATCTATCTATCTATCTATCTATCTATCTATCTATCTATCTATCTATCTATCTATCTATCTATCTATCTGATATTTTACTTTGATATGCACCAGACCAATGTGTCTAACAGTAAATGATCAATTGCATTTTAATCATGACTGCACATAAGATTGGTGCTCTTGGATAAAGCAGTACGCCCATGGAGATTTTGGCACACAAAGCTGACCCCTGTACTCATCTACATCAGTTTATGCAGATTTCCCATTGCTTTTGTGGCTAAACAAAAGCTTTGAGTGGCATCATAAGAATTAGAGCAGGATTAGACAAAAGCTCTCGGGGTTCTTTCAAAAACTCTTCTTTGTGCACGTCTGTGAATTGGAACATGGTTACCTGCGACTGAGTGTCTGCCAACCACGTGTCGCCCGTGCAGTTTGTACCTTTTGTTCACTTTTTCGCCGCTCGTTCTCTGGCTGATAGAAATAGTTTGAGTTATGTTATTACTTTGAAAACTGCCAGGTGTGCAAGGACAAGCCGCCAGCATTCTTCCCGTCTTTGTTGTTTGGTTGACTCTAAACGGCACCATTGTTCTCGCCGGTTACACCAGAGGTTCACAACTCTTCTGTTTCTCTCCACGCAAGTATTTGAAACAACAAATGATTTGATCCTTTCTGTGTACCCTCCTCTTTCCTTTGTCTCCTTAATTGTTCATTCTAATTGGCCGCGAGCAACTGGCCAGTTGCTGTCTTTACAGCTGGCTAAGAAAACACAGGAATAAGCGATTCATGCCAATCACGGCCTCAGCTGTAATTGGCTGGCTCAGACTGTAATAATTACCATAGGCTGTCTGATAAAAATGGCACAACTCCTCTCCCTGATTGTCTAGAGGCATTTCAGCAAGATGTTATCTTTTTTTTTTTTTTTTTTTGTTTTTTTTTGCTCCTTTTTTTTCTGGGGATGGGAGGGAGCCTCACTAGACGGTCAATTGTGCATGAATGGAAGATTACCACAAGAAGTCACTTTTCATTTGTGTTTTCCTTTTCTTTTCTTTTTTTCTTTTTTAGATTTAGCAATTACCTCCCGCACACTATTCATCTCTGGCATGCAGTGGGTTGTAAATGACTACCGAGGCGAACTTTATGTGCGAGTTTATGGGCAGATTTGCTTGCGTGTGAGTTTATTTGCATGTGTCTCTGTCCATGTGTGATCGGCAGCTCCCTTCATCTTCATCTTCTGAGATCTTGACCTGGTTTCTGGTGTCAAGTGCCAGCGGGGTCAGGGGTGGTGAAGTATGAGCTCCATTCATCTGACAGTATCAGACCGCCATTAGGCCCTGTGACGGATGCTTCACAGAGTTGTGAGCAGATGGGTGAAGGTTGGCGCGGTCGGTAATGGATTTTTATTTTCAAAGATAATCTGTCAGGACTCATTCATCCACGCAATTTGATTTTGTAATAAAATGCGTTTCTCATTTCTTTCATCCAATCACACGTGGTGAACACGGTAGTAAATGAGGTTTTTGCAAACTTTACGGTGAAACTGCTGGCGGCCGTTACGGAAGAAAGAATGGAAACACATTAGGAGAGATTAATAATCTGTTTTATGTGATTTTGAATTTAACTGAGATGTGCAGTACACTTATTTGTCTTTCGGTTGTGCCTGTGTAGGCAGTCTTACTTTTTTCCCCTGTCCTACTGTATCATGATGTGTGTTTTCATGCCAAAAGCAAGTACCCTGCAGTGTGTGCATGTGTGCCTGCTATCCTCTTCGGTTGTTTGGGCCTGTTAGCATGGATGAACACAAATTGTGCAGAGTTCCTTATGGCTAAATAGGCTGTAGTGAGTAATTTCTGTAATCTTTTAACGTAGACATTGGCTTGCTCTGAGCAGGATTTTGCCATTAGTCATTTCCCCCTGATACAGGCCACAGTCTTTTTATGTAGTTATTAATATTGTCACACCGCTCTAATGTTTTCTGGTGACCCCCAAATAGACGCTGAAGTGTGAGTGCGCTGGTCTGTTGTCCCGAGCAATGACTATCATGTGCATTTTTGCCGGTCTGTTTGCCTCATCGGTGCTTGTTTTTGTTTCTTTGACCCTCGGTTCAGCCTTAGGTGGTTTTGCTGGAGTCAGAGCCACTTCTCTTTCAGAGGGTACATCCCACGTCCATTAATTGCTTGTTGTTGCTGGGTGACAGACAGGGCATCGCGCGAAAAGCGCTTGAATCACATTTTTAAAAGTGACAGATTTGCTGTGAAAATTATTACCAACATTTGGCTTGTATTTGTTCATAGATTCACCATGTAGTTTAAACAAAAGCTAGCCAGAATTTAAAAAAAAAAAAAAAGTATTTTTCTCCACGAACACTTAATCAGCATCAAAAATAAAGTTTTTAGGGAAAGCTGGGTGTCGGGGCTATAATTAATTCCATTCACTTAACAATGAGAGTAAAGATCACTTTGTGTCTGGCATAAATCTTCTAAAACAAATGATTTCTACAACACATAATAATTAACAAGATTCTAATCAAATAATGAATTTACAAACATCAGAAAATGCCAGAACAGAATATTATTACGTTGAGGAAACGCGCTGTTGTGAGTGCAGTCATTGGCTGAGTGCCGAGGTGCTGTGTTCGATCCGATCGTACATGCTTTTAATAAATGTGCAGATGTTTGGAAAATGGTTATTGAAACACACAAAAGAGCAGCAGGTTTGTATCCTAAAGAGGACTCGCATGCTGTTTACATATGAGCTTTAATACAAGCCTGCTCTCATCAGTAAAGTTGTCACTTTAGATGTCAGATCAAAGGAGGGGGCATTTTATTCCCCTTAAGAACATTTTTATCCCTCCTCTGCCTTTTCCATATTTTGTTATTTTTCATATCTGTGTTGGGCAACTGCAACTGGAGAAAAAGATGGATGTGAGGGAAATGCAGTTGAGTGGAGCGTAACTATACGTCTTTCTAGTCTTTCTTCATGGAATTTATTTCTCGGGGAAACTATCAAAACCCACTGCTGCGATCATTCCCCATTTAATCCTGCCGCTGGGGAATTTCAACAAGACATGTAAACATGTCTGCTCTTTTCCATCCCTCAGCCAGTCCTTCACCAACTCCGTCCACCCGGCCTCCATTCCCCAGTCCTTTCTCCTCACCTTCAGTGCTCTTCTTCCCTCTTTTCTCCATTCTTCCCGCAATCTCAGAACTCAGACCCTTTTTTCTATTCTTCTGCAAAAGTGAACTAGGCTTATCTGAGTTCTGGCAAACATTCGTTCTCAGCCGCTGTCCTCCTCTCCTCCACTCTCCTCCGGTCCTTCTACCCCCTCATCTAGTGTCCTTCTTACCTCTTCTGTGCTCTCCTCCTTTCTCGTCTCCTTTCCAATTTCCTCTGCTCAAATGAGATGTAGTGTAGTGAGGAGAGTGTGTACATTCCTTATCACCAGCTCCTGTCTGGGTATACGTTGGGGGGGAAATAGGCCTTCAATGAAACTGAGAGCACTGCTGTGCAAACACACACTCGGATGGTCTGTAGGTATTTGTGTTTGTTTGTCTACATGCACACACATACACAAGTTACTGATTAAGGTCACCCTCTTTCTCATGTCATTATTTTTGCCATTATCTTCTCTTGTCTTTTGCCGTCTTGCTTGTTTTTCCTCTTTCTGTTTTTCTGTTTTTTTTTATTATTTCTTTTTTTTTCGGTCTTCGTCTTTTCATTATCACTCTGTCCACTGGCTTGAACTCTTTTACCCTCTTTTTATATAGAAGTCTGTCTGCTTTCACTGTAAATGTGTAAAAAGCAAGTATGAAGAGTGTTTCTGTCTCTCCGCCACCGTCATTCCTGCCCTCGTGCCCCACCACGTTCCTCATGCATTGTAGATGTGTTGGCCGACAATAGCAGAGCCACCGACTGTACGGCCCTCTTGTTTTCCACACTGCTGTGCTGCCTAGCATCTGAATGTCCTCTGTCTTTGCGTACGACGTTTCAGAGCGAGCTCTCGCACAGTGCAGCTCTCTGAGCAAAATGGCCTTTTGTTTTAGCAGGATTGTCCTCCCACAAACTTTTCTGCGCTGCTCTGCTACCGACTCCTTTACTTAACCTACTCTTGTGCAGATAGGTTGAGAGCTTAATTGGATAGCGGTGAACCCTAAAGAAGAATGTAATGCCTATTAAAGTGAGCAAGATCAGTAATTGATAGGTAGTATGCCCTTGAGACTGTGTTGCTCTATCCCTTCATGCCAGTGATCAGCTGGGGATGGCATTGGAAGGGTTTTCGCGATGTCCTTGTTTTGATATTATATTATTTTGGATTATTCATAGTGTTTAATCCAATATTTTGCACTTCTTTTTCATGTAACACAGTTTTTCAGAGGTTGACATCTACTTAGATAAGCAAATTGGAATAAAAAAAAAAAGATGCTGAATTAGGTAAAACAAACAAACAAACAAAAAAGAAGTCCATTGTAAGAATAAGCATTGATCACTTCGATCAAAGGAAAGATGATAAAGTCATGCTGTTAAATGAATATCAGCTCATGACTCAGGGGTGTCTTGTTTTAGGCTCTTCAGTAGGTGCGTATGCAGACATTTAGATAGTATGATTAGTGTTGCTAAGGGTTACACATCAAAATATGCTGCTCTGCCTCCAGCTCATGCTCAAGTCAATGTAGTTGCCCAAGGCGATGGATTTCAGCATTAAATCCTCCTACAGGGTGCATGGGGTTGCTCAGGGAGATGCCTGCAAGGGTCCGGAGACACCTGCACCGTAAGAACAGTCGGGGATGCTTTATGTCTTGTCAAAGTCTGTGTCAGCTACTTTTTTATAAAGAGTTTAGAAATGACTGTGTTTACTGGGGTTTAAATCATGAATGACATTGCATAAATTGAGCTTGTATTCAGAAATGGTTAATAACAAATTACATATTGGTTGATGGTGATTAAACTTTACTGTTTTCTCTTTTCTCTTCTTCTTACTTCTATTTCATAATAAGAAAGGATTAAAACATTTTTTTAAATATATATATATATATATATATATATATATATATATATATATATATATATATATAGCACTATGAGCAAAATCTTCTGAGTATTTTAATGGCTCCACCTTTAACCAGTCTTCTAACTAATATCTTAATTGCTTGAAAAAAAAAGTTCAAATATATTTTGTGACCGTTTGCCTTGACTTGTGTCTTGACTTGTTTACTAGAACTTAGAATCGATACGATGGATCACAACATTATAATACAAAGACCAGTTAGTCACGCTGATCCACAGTTATATGGTCAGTCGGACTCTTCGAGCAGACCAAATACATGAAGTGGACTACAACGCGAGGCATTGTGGGTAAACGCAACTGCTGGTAAGCATTCACAAGAGCAATGACGTAACTAGTGGGGGAGTAGCGCAAGCAATTCTTGGTGCAGCATCACCACAGTTGAGGATGGGACTATGTTAATTGACAAATTCCGGTGGAAAACCAAATTGAATGTTGTGATCCTGAACCAAGTACCCAGTCGTACCGGGTCTACCAGAATATTGGGTGTGAAAACAACCTCAGTCTCTACCTATTAAGATTCGACTTAAAATTTTCCTTTCTGACAAAGCTGAAACTCAGTTATCCTCCTATATGCAGCATAATTAACCATTCGCATTGCCTTTGGAGATGTTCACGGCTTTGACAGTTGGACCGCCTGCAGCCGAGACGCCTACAGTCCATTCACACGGTCGGATGTAGCTCCGGAAGTGGTTACCTTTACTGGTTTGATCCTAAACCCAGTTTAGCACGCTCTCAGTTCAAACTAATACACACTTAACTAGAGACAATAATATCACCCTCATAGGACTTAGGCTCCCAAGATGATTCGTAACTGTGTTGTACGTTTTCCACATCATTTTTCTCACTCTAATTTGATTTTATTATTTCTGAAAATGCCTTTTATCTCTTCCTACATTATCAAGTAGCAACGCTTGCTTCTATAAGATGTGTGGAAATGTTCAGGTGTGTGTTTTAACACACCTGAATAACACCTGACAGTGTAATACGTCACGTATACCTGCTCATCGTTACACATTTTAGGCCACAACTGTGGAGATTTTCTTGAGTGTGCTGATGCTGAAAGTAAGCAACACTCGTTTTATGCATTTGTGCTTAATGTGCATGTTTCCTGAGCCTAATCTATGACTTTCCTTGTGATTAAAAAACAAAACAAAACCCACCACCAGTGATGCTAATCAGTGGATTAAGTTTTCGCCTTCATATCTGGAGCATGACCAACCTTTTCGCTCGCTGAAGGAAACAAAAAGGAACATCCATGAATAATTTAAGCAAAGCTGGAATATGTAAATGGATAAACAGATGCTAGAAACAAAATGCAAACAATTGCAGAAGCTTGAATGAATTAACTGCCTGACAGGGCACTGTATCTTCCTAATTAGAGCTCTCTGTCTTTCATGAGTGTCTCAGGGTTAGCAGACTAACACAGGGAGCGTGAGTGGACACAGGACCATTCCAAGTAAAAGCAGTGTTGCGTAAGAGTTTTATGCATTTGTTTGTTCAAGTTTCATGAAATGCTTTTGCCTTGGATGAATTGCTACACCTGCTGCTTTTGGCCTCAAACCTTCTGCCACAGCAGAAATATGATATTAGCATCCTGGAAGTCAAAAAAATGTGTAATTCCGAGGCATGGCAGTAATTGGACTATTTATTAGAGAGTGCTGACTTGGCAGTTCCTCCTGCAGTAGCAAGTAGATTTATGTGTCATGGTGTTTCTTTGCATTAACGTTTTATTGAAGCAGTTGGAATAATGTGCTTAAAGGGCCTTGTAATCCTAGTCTTAACTACAATTCAACCCACTGAGACCTTTCTATACCTTTCAAGCCTGGTATCACTTATGTGTCATGTTGGCTTTTTAAAAACACATAAGTAATTTTATTTAAAAAAAAAAATGTATTGATCAACAAGATGAGTAAGACATCAATTCACCAAAGAGCTAAAGGTTCAACCTCTCAAATGTTGTTTTTTTTTCTACTTTTTAGACAAAAATAGTAGTATAAAAAACAGTTTTATCTTGAAGATTTACAGAACGCCTCCAGGCCTAGAAGGCTTTTTATTTAATTTTTTTACATTTCATTCCTTGGGTTAAAGTGAAGGGGATAGTTGACAGGATGTGGAGGTGAAGGGTTGTTCGTGGCAGTGAGTCATCGCCAGTAACCAGGTGATGATGTCCTGAAGTGTCAGTCAGAGTTGATGGCAGAGATAGGACACAGCAGAGTGGCCTCATTTGAGGATGCTACCAGGTCCCAAGTGTGACAACACCGACCCAAAGATGAATAGGGGCCCAGCTGGCTCATATAAGTTGCCTCATCATAAATAGTGGGCCACCGCAGTACAGGGTGGAGGTGGTTTGTCATCAGGCCTGGCCCCAGCGTGGGCACCGACTCCCTGACGAGAAAGGAATTTATCACTGCACAGTGATAAGACAAGGCTATTATTGTTTCTGTCCTCCGCCTTCTCCTTTCCTCTCTTCCGCTCCTCCACTTCCTCCTTGTACGTAACACATCACATCTTCCTTTCCTCTTGGGTTTCCCTCTGTCTTGCTGCTCTGCTGTCCTCTTTCACCCCCTCCCGTCTTATTTTATATTTTAATATCATATGATAATCCTTTTCCACTGTAACACCTTCATTTTTGTAGGCCCCTGTTATATTGGCTATATAATGTCCTCTTTTCTCCACCAACCCTCTTCTTCCTGTCAGCACAAAGGTGATATGATCGGGAATGTAATGACTCCTTCAGCTGGTGATAATGAGATACTCTGTGAATGATAATGACCACATAGGGCTTCTACATGGAAATCATATTCGGGTATTAATTGGTGCCAGTGGATCAGATGGCTGAAGACAGTGATTGAGAGGAGTGAAAGAAAGGATACCTCATGGAGGAATGGTCTCTGTAATGTAAAGAAGTAAGGGATGGAGATGACGGCGAGTTGGTGAAACTAGAATAAGGTTATTTAGAGGTTATTCTTACACTCAAGTGTTTGACTGAATTACACTAAGCGCTCAGTTTTCTTTCATTTTCTTCTCCTTTTCCGACACCTTTGATTCTTTTCTTTCTGTTTCCTCAAACAAATGATATCTCTTTTGAGTTTCTTTTATTCTTCATCACAAAGCTTGTTGCCACGAGACACGACGCAGAGTCTCAAGTCTCAAGTTTATCCTTTGTACGTTTCCTTTTTTTTCCGGATGCAGCTTTGGTGCACATCCCCCAGGATCCATGGTCAGTGTCTCCCTGTGCAGCAGCTCAGCTGTCAGGAGCGCAGGAGATGGATGATTTATCGCAGGAAGGTCTCCTACAAAGCTTTCACCTCATTTAGATGCTCTGTTTAGCTCTGATTCTGGCTAAGGGTGCAACATTGTGCTGGTCATTGCTGAGAGCCCCCGTCGCCTCCATATCTTTATTTACAAATGAATGCTAATGGGCAAAAAAGGAATCGAGGATGCATGCTCTCTGGGTACTTGCTTTTATTCGCCCCTTGCACCACCCGTGACACATCAGCTATGACAGCTGTGGTTCTGCAGTGGCTCGACGTAACCTCCTTATCCCTTCTACTGTGATTGCAGCCACCTCAGGGTGTTAAAGTCAACCGGGAGGATTACTTATGGTGTGTCTCTGCACACCGTATACATCGCTGTACACTATAGGGGTGTGAGTAATACCATTGCTTAATTGCATTTCTTGTAAATCACACACAGAAACTATGTGTGGCTATGTGTGTCACTTTAAATTCGTAATATTTTGGCCACCCATGCTGGTAAGCAGCCACAACACTCTCTGTTGCCACTGACTGTGCACTTGGTGCACAGTCAGTGGCAACCAGTTGGACAATAGATAGAATCATATGTTGTCCTTTTCACTGGCTGTCCACACTGGTCCGAATCACCAGCCAAGGAGCCCCTAAAAAGAATAAAAAAGAAAGATGACTAAAACTGTCAGGCATATAACAGCAGTACCTTCCAGTGTACTCATATTATAGGTGTAATTTACCCCAAAGAAGGATGAATTAAATGTGGAGGGTCTAAAAACCACAAAGTATGTAATACTTGTAGTCTCAAGTACATAAACCTCTGCTGTATCCCTCATGGTTTCATAGTCTTTTCATAGTCGTTTGGTTGCAAATTTCTGAACCGAAAGTTTTTTTTTTATTCCACAATAAAACTCTTTTAATATTTGCATGCATGCATTTGTATATTTTCCATGTGCTTTTGAGTGTGTTTGGTTTCAGTCTGCCTCTGTCCTAATGTCATTGAGTTTTCTTTCAGGCTGTCTATTAGTTTTTGAGTGTGTTCTGGGCATTTGGGCTCTGAATGTTTCCATCCAGGCATTTTTGCTTTTTGAATATTTTTAAGTGGCTGTGCCTAGTTATTAGTGCTTAGTGAAGTATTGCAGAAGTTTAGACGACAAATGGAGGGACCTCTTTGCCCTTGACCCGTATGAGAGCATATTACGTATCTCTGCGCGATCTTGCTTTTCACCCACAAGCCTACGAGCGCTCTTTCATCCCTCACTCTGCATTTCATCTTTCCTCCCATCAAGTTTTCTATCTCTGCTTTGCTGTTTCTTGCTCTTCTCTGTCACAGTCTCTTTGTCTCTATTTATCTCATCTCCAAAGCCTTGTTATTCCTCTTGTCGTAACGCGCTCTCACTGTTCTCAGAAGGCTGTTGTTAGAGCTGAACTTAAGGCCGAGGAGTGCAGCGCACACAGCCGGGCCTATTCATCAGTGTCACACAGCAGCCGTCCATTGTGCTTCGTTACTGACTGGCTAATGGCATAGATCAGTGCAGTTTATTTGCTATAATTAGCTGGCTCCATTTGGCCAGCAGAGCCCCAGTGAACCCTGCTACACTTATGCCGCCCCCTGCCATGCCACCCTGCATGTGTGCATTAACAAATGCTTGACTGTTCAATAAAAAATAAAAAAAAAATAAAAAAAAGTCATTAAGGAACTATAGGTCCTCCGCTGCCTTGAGTCAACCATGACTTATTATGTCATGCCTGATTGCAGAGGGAAAAGGTTCGTAAAACTTTAAAAGCTCTCTGCTTGTGAAATAAAATAGTGACTGAAAATGCATTGCAGAACGAAAGTGATAGAAATAAAGAATAAATAAATAATTCAATCAATAAAAGGTTGATTGAGTGAGTGCACGTGTGCATGTTGATAGGCTGTTTTCATTGTTGTTACACACTTTCTTTCTTACATATTTTTTGTTTGTCTCCAATGCAATTTGTTGTAACAGTCTCCACCAGTTTACCACCGACTCTCAGCTTCATCTCCTTCTGTTCTTTTTGCACCTTTCCTTTCTTTCCCTCATCCCTCTCCTCTGAAAAGCGGCAGCTTCTTGTTTTCTTTTCTTATGCAATTTTAATTTTCTCCCCAAATGGAAGGTGGAGAGGTTAGAGGTGTATTCAGTGTTCCCAGACGGCGATGCTGCAAGTTCAAGAGGGAAGCGTGGCCTACGTCACAGGGTTGGAGTCTCAGTGTACTTACTGAGCAGACGAGATCAACCTGTCAATTATTTACGGAGTGTGCTGTTACTGCACACATCCGCTGCCCGTAAATATTTTGTGTTTCCTCCTTTCCAAACTTCATTTCCATGTGTTCTTGTTTGATTTTTGTGTCTGATTTCATGAGTATAACTATTATTTTTCTACCCATACTCATCGGTGGGTAAATGGACGTCTGTTTATAGTAGCAAATCACAAAAAAGCATCAGTCTGAGGAGAGTCCGGCGGATTATTCTCAAGTAAACCCTCCAGAGAATTGGCACGCCATATAGACATAGTAACATCGAGTGCATAGTTGTTGCAGATGCTGAAGTTTTAGTTTCTACATCTGAGACACAGCTGGTCTCCTGGGATTTTGGTGTGTTAAGAAACGCAAGACATGCAGTTAAGCAGGCAAAACAACCTTGACAGTGAGGAAGGTCAGGAGCAGACGGCTTTACGTGTTCAAAGCTCTCTGGCAGGCAGGTACGCCTGTGAGCAGCAGTACAACAGTGATATACAGAAGGGCATTTACTTTATTAAACCCTGACTCAGCAACAGCAGAACATCGTAGTGATTTACAAGCCAGCTGCGGTGGTCACCTGATGGTCAGACATCCATGATATAACAGTACAACTGCGTTATCCGTTTTCCCTTGACATCCAAATGTGGATTTGTGTTGTGATATCTTGACAGAACAGGTAGAATTTGAAATAAACCAAGTGACAGCATTCATTATTTCTGTCTCGTGCTAAATGGACTGGCCAAGGGTAGCTGAAAGAACCATTTATTTCTTTTTGTACAAATTAGGCTCTGCTGGAGAGCCATTCAGGGTATACAATCACAAAGCGTAATGTAATGCAAAAAAACCCAAAAACAAACTATTCAGGAGCTAGAGGATGCTATTATTTCATGCAAAATGTTGTAATTGTGTTTTGAACATCATTGCCTGGGATTGTTGGATTCTTCACAGCCTTTTCATGGGTATATGTCAGGGCTCTGGTCCCCAATGGCCAGTGTCCTGCATGTTTTAGGGGTTTCCTTGTATCAGTGCACTCTGATACAAATGACCATGTACCATTCACAGACCTGTGCACCCCTTGATGACAAGCTTGAATCCGGTGTGTTGATGAAAGGAAACATCTTAAACATGCTGGACACTGGCCCACGATAACCGGACTTCAAGAGCCCTGGTACATGTGGTCCTTTTCTTACATTTTACAGTTTTAAATGCAGACTACGCTAAATATTCCTAAAATGACCTGTAGAGTCTTGCAAAAGTAATCCCTTTCAATCATCATACATCCGTCTATAAGTCTGTGTTTTTCTACAGAAGCACGTCTTCTTATTTTCTTACTTGTTTTACTGTAGTTGGCCTGCAGATGTTGGTCTATGTGGACACCAGCCAACAACAAGACGCAGGTTAAAAATGACTTCATGTTGCTGGCTTGTGGTACTTTCCTGTGGCAATATGTGGAGGTGTTCAGCAATGTAGACACTTATTTGCGCGTTAGAAGATAACCACTCTTCTAAAAGATTCGGTAAATGAATAAACAATAATCAGCACTGAAGACAACTAACTGTAATCTGATTACAGCAGTGCACTTGATTTTCTATTTATTTTTTTATTTACAACTATGAGGGAAGCCCTCGTTGAAAAGTGTTTTGGAAATCGGGAAAAGTTTTTGACAGGTAATGGGGTTAACCATCTTTCTCTCACTGTTTTCTGTTGGTAAGTGAAATTCTTACCGAAACCAGTCAAAAGAAAAGCAAAAACCTGTTTTCCCATGGAGAAAAGCCAGCACTTGTTTGCTCCTCTTTCAGGGACAAATCTAGTCTTAATAGATATGACGCTATAGTCCTGCATCATGACCTCTTTAAGAGCTGCCAGTGCTCATACCTGAAAACCCACTCTCAGCTAGAGACTGTTTGGTCCTGTGCAACCGGGCCTCGTGAACCTTTGAGTGTGGCTAAATTGGTTCTCTGATCAAAATTTTGCAATTTCAGAAGCCCGCTGCCTTGCAAAGTAAATTTGAATTCTTATCACAAAAATACACTTTTATTTAAAACTCTTTTGGCACATTTTAAAGTGTATCTTTAAGTGTAGAGCGTTTTGAATCTTCTTTATATCAAGCTGCCAGCACTATGTATATAACCAGCATTAAGCGTGAACTTTTTCAAAAGGAAAATATAAGCTGCTTTTCAGGTAACACCAGCACACATTGGTGCTCTTCTCCAACGACTGTGAGCTGTCTGTTTGGCTGTGTGCGCTGTTTCCCCCCCTGTTTACCAGTGGACCACATAGAAGAGATCCTGAGGGCTTCCAAACAACTAATTATTGGTAGTTTATTTGTGTGGGGTGGGCTTTTTCACACGTTTTCAAGGGGAGTTCATCTCATTTAACCAGCTTGTGTTATGTATCTCTTTCACAGGACTTAATTTCCTTCAGTTTTCTCTTGTAATTGCCCTTCCCTCGTGTTCCTTCGGCTGCTGCTGCACTCGCTCTCATGGTTCTGTGATTAGCATTCTACTGTAGCACGGTTCTGTCTATCTGTCTTAACATACCATGGAGCACCACCTCGCAGTTGTTGTCAGTCTTACTTAAATATAAAACAAGATGCAGAAAATCCTCAAACACGCGCACACAGGCACACTGATATGCATATATTATGTGCATATATGCACAAATACGCCAAAGTACACGCAGATGCAGATAAATTGGCACAGGCACAGGGCTGATGAGTGCTCTGACAGCTGCAGTTGGCTGCAAGCTATAGAGTTTAGAATATGATTAGGTTTAAAAGGACAAGGCAAGCAAGGTGAAGTTATTACTCACTTCTCAGAAATGGTGGAAATGGGGAGGAAAGTATCCCCAAAATCTTTTCTCTGTCTACACATTTTTTTCTTACATAAACCGTTATATAAGACTCCGCTTTGATTTTTAATACACTAGAATGATCCATTGTACAAAAGTGCACCTTTCAACATATTCTGTATGTTAAAGAGGTTGCTCTGCATATGTTATCTGCACTGCAAACATTGTGGCTGTTTTTGATGTGGGAGACATGAACTGATGAGGCAGAATACAACAGGGGCAGGTTCTTAATGAGTAGTGCTCGACTTGGTTTCCTGCTGGTGGCGGAGATCTGAGTCTGCCGGTTTCTTTAACCTACCAGTCGGCCCTTAATTTTTCCATTAAAGGCAGCATGGAGTCTTGAGCAAGTTCCGTCACAGTTTGAGCACTGACCACCCGCCCCCAACTCGCTTCAGCATGGTCCACTTGATTTGGACTTCTGGTCCTATAGTCCTTTTTTAACTTGCCATTGGAAACTAGACACTGTTGGTTACACATGGTAGCAACTACTTGGCTGCAGAACCACAGCAGTCTATCCGATCAGTTACCGCTCACATGAGCAAACACCTTCTTTTGCATTAAACACCTGCTTTTACATTACAATGTAAAAACGACTGACAGAAAAGTGTGTGTGCGTGTGTGTGTGCGCGCGCGTGTGAATGAAGCATGCGAGTATTCTTTATTGTCTTTGTTCATGTTGGGGGGTCTGGGGCAAGTAAAATAAGTAGGATGGGACCCTTTTGCAGAAGGGTTGTGGAATATATCAATGTGAGTATATGTTTACATGTTTGATAAGGGGTGCTAAATGGGGTGCAGCTTTTATTATATCGGGAGTGTGGTTTAGTAGTGTTTTAGACTTTCAAAGAGTCTTTTGCTGGTGTTTCAATTTCTACTCTGATACTGGTGATAATTCCTCTATGACTGGCCTGAAGTAAAGCCCAGATACTACTACTACTACTACTACTACTACTTCCACTACTACTACTACTACTGTCATTTAGCAGATACTTTTCTCCAAAGCGACTTACATCTGAGAGAAAAACACAAGCAAGAAATCAAATAGGAGGGTACAGCATGGATTAGTGGTGGTCAGTGGTGGTCAGTTTCTCGGACTGGTTGAAGACCAGACGTGCAGCTACATTCTGGATCATCTGCAGAGCTTTAACTGAGGACGCAGGGAGGCTGACCAATAAGGAATTACAGTAGTCAACGTGTGACATGACCAGAGCCTGAACCAAGAGATGTGCTGTATATTCTGTCAGGTTGGGTCTGATTTTCCTGATGTTGTAAAGAGCAAATTGGCAAGGCCGGGAAACCTAGGCAACATGATCTATAAAGGTCAGCTGGCTGTCTAACATGACATCAAGATTTCTAGCGCGGCACACGTGTGATGGAATCCAACTGCACGCTTATCTGAGGAGCTAAGGAATGACTGACTGAAAAGACAATAAGATTCTTGGACAGATTTAGCTGAAGGTGGCGATCCTTCATCCATGAAGAGATATTAGAAAGACATGGTGACATAAGCATTGAGACGGCGGTGTTGTCAGGTGGGACGGAAAGAAAAAGCTGGGTGTCATCAGCATAGCAGTGTTATGAGTGGCCATGAGAGCTTATGATTTCTCACAGATCCTGAAATGCCAAGCTTTGAGAGTGTGGAGAGGAAGATGTGGTGGTTGACAGTGTCAAAGACAGCGGACAGCGGATCTGGCAACCCGTAGTTACTTAGTAACTGACAGAAGAGCAGTTATAGTGAGTGGCCCTGCCTAAAGTCTGACTGATATAGATCAAACAGGTAGTTGCCGTGAAGAAGCTGTGAGACCTGATTGAAGATGGCTTGCTCTAGAAGTAGCCGGTTGGAGTGGGCTGAGATGGTCAGGCTCAGAAAATGTGTTAGTGATGGTAGCAGCCTTTTCAGTAAAGTAGGAAGCACATTTCTGTGCAGTCAGCCCAGTGGGTGGCTGAGAAGGTGGTCTATGTTTTTTTTTTTTTTTTTTCTCCAGACATGTGATTTAGGGGTTTGAAATGCCCCCGTTTAATTTCCAAGAGGGCCGATATGCAGTTTTTGTGTTCTGTTTGCTCATTCATATTTAAGGTTATCGCTTTCATGAATGATGCAAGGCCAAAAAAAAGGAGCCTCACCTTCCTCCCTGGTGCATTGCCTTTAAAAGATAGAGATAATTGGATAAGAAGAGAGGTGTTGCCAGGTGATTTATGCGGTGACTCATACAGTGTTTACCCAGAAGAGGTAGAAATAAATAGCAAATTGACACTTAAAGATGTGAAGTTATTTTTCCATTGGGTAGACTTTAGGTAATTACCACACTATATTTACAGCTTGGCAAACGGCTTTTTTCCCCCCTTTTCAACTAAGTAACATTTATTGCTTTTCGCATCCACTTTTAAAATGTTTCCCAACAAAAAGAGTTTAAGTGTAAGATCAAAAGGTAGGAAGTTGACATCTGTTTATTTTTGAGTTTTCAGTAACAGGGAAGTCAGAGTTTATGTGAGACAAAGTCTAGCACGGCTGCTCTTTGGTGTTTCCTCTTTGATCTGGTGGAGCTGTGATAGACCCCGTAGGCCATACTTGGTGTCCATGTCACATTTGACAGCTTTTGTCACACAGATTCCTGAACAAAATGGCCTTGTTTGAAATATTTCCTTCACTCCCGTTTGCAGATATTAGGTGTTTTGCCTCTCACACTATCAGCGATAGAGGTGGCAAAAAAAGATTCACAGGCTAATCCAGTGTGAATACAAAAACATCCCCAGTGTTTGTTGTATTCCACAAAAGAATACAATTTTCTCATTTCATTTATTTTATTTTACAGTTGTCTAGGAATTAGTGAAATTGCGAGGGAAATTTAAAAACAAAAGAGAAAAGAATGTACCTTTGCAAATGCAAATTTGCACTTGCGGGAGACTTTGTAGATGTGCTGAACATGTTTGAGATAAAGAAGTTCACTTTTACCTAATTTTGTTAAGTGTGTTTCTGACTTGGCTCTTTCGTCATTGAATTTCAGCTGCCTCTCTTTGCTCCTCTGCTCAGGCCAGGGTGGAACAACCACAACCACCGTAGCTCTTCCGCCTCCATCAGCTTCTCCACAGCTCAACCTCTCCACCTCTCAACCACCCGTGTCCCATTCAGTCCACTCAGACTTGTCATTAAGGCGACATATTGGAAAACTATTAGATCTCATTATTCTTTATAGTGACCTGTTGTACCCATTCTGTATTTTAATCACATCCCGCTTCCTTGTCTGTGTGTAAAGCATGCGCACATCTTAATGTGTGCGCAGAGGCATGCATGAGCGCATGCTACAGCCACCGTGGTCAGACAGACAGTAATGAACCAATTTTTACTGTAATGCTTTCTGGTCCAGGAGACCGCAATCCCTCCAACCCAGTCCTCACACACTCAGTCGCACTCACGTTTTATGGGGGAGTCAATAACACAGGCGCCACCTTTTATGGCAGCTCATCCAAGCTGCAGTAGTGTTGTGCATTCATGAACCATGTCAGCCAAATGGGGTCGAGTGCGGAGCAATACAAATAAAAAGAGATTGTAGTGAATTGGGTATGGATTCTGTTTTCTTTTTTTTTTTTCTTCTTCTTAGTATGAGCTGGAAACCTTTATAGAACTCCTATAAGTGTCCATTTGGTTCTTGTAACTTCAAATAACCAGGCTTTCATAAAGTGCTGAATATCCTATAACTCCTCGGTATTGAATTGTGCTCCAGTTTGATCACCCATGACAGTGTGTGTGTGTGTGTGTGTGTGTGTGTGCGTGTGTGTGTGTGTGTGTGTGTGTTTGTGTGCATTTTGCTGGCATAGAGGAATGTCATTTTTTTAAACGTTTGCTCTGATAGACTCACAAAAACATACATACACTCCTCCACGTGCACATGCACACACCATGAGCGGGTTTAGCTTTGGTTGTTCACTCCTGGCCGAGGCAGCTGTCATCATTGTGCATTAAAACTCCCATAATCCATCTGTGGCATGACAGCACTTTAGCTTCACAGCAGGAAAAAGCTTTATTTGCTTCTCTCCTCTTTTCTGATAACCTCCCCTTTTACTTTGCTTTAACTGTACTTCCACTCCCATCCCACTAAATATCTACTCTGAACTGTTTTTTTCTTCTTTCCTTTTTTTTTTTTGTTTTTATACTTCTCTCCTGTCTCCTTTCACGTTTCTAATTACACTTTTTTCTTAACGTATTCTTCTATTCTCTGGACACCTTTATCAGGGTTTGATGACCCTGGAGAAGCTCGGTCAGAACAAAAATGAGTGATGGTTCAAGATTTTTGTTTTTTTTTTTTCAGACTGAAATGGAAATATTCATAATAGTAATTATGCTATTAATGATGGTTATGATGGAAATTAGAATGGCAATAATGGTGTGAGTTATGAATAACATTAAAAAAATGATGATGAGGGCAGTGATAACGCTGCTTACTGGCTTTCTGAGCAGTGTCCATGTTTTTCACTTTGGTCCAGATGGAGAGAGACAGACGGAGGGGACGGACGCCAGTCGAAAGAGGGACACTCGCTCCTCCGCTGGACATCACAAGGGCGAGGACACCAGTGACAGCAGGGAGGATGAGGCAGCAGTGCGTCTCTTCCTTTTCTCTCTTTTCTAACTTGAAAACTGAATTGGTGTGATGTCCAAAAACATACTCCCTACTCTATCCCTACCCCCCCCCCCCCCCCCCCCCCCCGACAAAGCAACCAGACACCCAGGTTCTTTGCTCTTTTGTGTAGACGAGGTTATCTTGACACAAACAGCCGCACTTCCCATATTAACTGTCGTCAAACGGTCAAAGGTTTGTTATTAATACTGCAGCTGTTCAAAACAACAGTCCTTTTCTACCGTTATTAAACAGATCAGAGCATTTAAGGGAAACATCTCAAAACAGACTAATGCAGAAGAGAAAGCTTTAAAGCTTTAAAGAGGTAATATCCATTGTTAGATTTTTTTCTTCTTTTTGTTTTTTGTTATTTTTGCTGGAGCATATCTAATAACTTAGCCTCATGACCCCACTCACTGAAGTGAATCCTACTGATGTTTCCTGCTCTGTAAAGCCACAGCTCAAATTTCATTGTGGATACATTATGCAATCAAACCTCCTCTTCTTTCATTTATTTTTGTCATGCTTTTATGGAAAAAGATGAAAAATTAAATTGATTGATATTCAAGAGTAAATATGAGACAGAATTTGATCGTAAGCCACAGATGGTAAAGACACGATGCACGTCGTCTTAAACCACAAAAACAGTCGGTCACTTTAATTTTTAACCTCATAAGTTTTAAAGTCTTATTTGCTTTTTATAATTTCTAAGTAATAACGGACCTTGAAGGTAGGCTACCTTCAACAACATGTTAAAAGAATAAGGTCATGTTTCCACCAGACTATGATTATTAAAAACATTTCTCCATCAAGAAACAGTTTTTACAATGCAGATTTCCACTCTGGCTTCACATGTTTCCAGCTAGAGATGAACATCTGTTTCAGGTGGATTACAAAGAGGTACAGTCATGTAAAAAAATATGTGCCCCCTATTAGACTGGCTCATTCTTTCTTCAACTAAATGCAGAGGGAATGTGTTCAAAACTATGTTTGCACCACGTTTAGTATGTTGTAAATCCACCTTAGGCAGCAAAAAACCCGAGCCAGTTGTTTTCTGTATATTATCCGTCTGTCACATTGTTGTGTTGGAAAACGTTTGGCTTATTTTTGTTTTAATGGAACCTTACTTCAGTGCAGTGAGGATTGCAGGCGTTCGTTTATGCTCAGCTCTCCTAACATCTTGACACAGGATTTCAGTCGGGTTGAGGTCTGGACCTGACTAGTCCATCACGCTGCCATTCTGCTTTTCTTTGTCAGCCGCTCTGCTGTGGACTTTAAGGTGACTTTGGGATCACGTTCCCGCTGTATGATCCACTTTTAGCAAAGCTTTAACTTTAACCCATGTTTGACTTTGTAACAGTTTGGCACGCAGAGAACGCCAATCCAATAAACTGCAAGGTGCCCGGAACGCGTGATTGCGAAATGTGCCCAAATCATCACCCTTCCACTGCTGTGCTTGACATTTGGTGTGAGGCGTCTGTGGTGATATGCTTTGTTTAGCTTCCACTAACTCTCATCCATCATATTGTTGTTTTAGAGCGCCCAAGGTTAGTTCAGATCTGATTTTGCAAACATAATCCATGCTGCCATGTTGTTTTCAGAGAGAAATGACAAGCCATACCTAAACAATCTTTGTCTAATTGTCGCTTCATTAACATTCGACTTACAACAGTTTCTCTGGCGAGTGCTCGGTCCAACCTCGAGGTAAGACCTTGACTCCCAGGAAGATTGTCGACTGTTTTGCTTGTTTTTTAACTTTTATTTATCGTTGCTGAGGCCTGAACGTGTTTGGAAATGGGCGTAGTACCATTACCTGTTGCACAGCAGACATTTCTTCGCTAAGATCCCTGCTGATATCTTTCTCCCTTCATATTGTGATAACACACAAGTAAATACTCCAGACCTGCAAACTGCTAAAACATCTGCCCCTTATAGAGGTGTTCTCACTTGCTTATGATTAGGTAATGATTAACCGGCTATAACTACCTGCAGCCACACATCCAGCTGAGCCATATAGTTGTTTTTTTTTCTAGAATTAATAATAATTAATATGCCATGTGTTGTTGTTTACTTGATGTTGTAATTACTTGGTAAGGACCTGGAGATATTTATTACATTTGTATAGGTAAAATTAAAGTTGAAAGATCATCTATTATGTTTTCGTGTGACTTTGTTTGCCTGGAAGGTTTAGTTTACTTTAAATCTCCTTTTTTCTGTCAGGAAGTATCGATTTTTCAGCACAGCTGCTTCTTTTGCTTATTTGCTCTCGACAGGAAAATAGATTTTGATTTCGAAGTCAGTTAGAAAATCACTGAAAATATGGCTTTGCTTGTACAACACAGATCTCTGAAATTACATGGAGTCACAAAATGTACTGCATTTGTCCGGTTGTATTTTATATATATTTTTTCTCTGATAAATTGCAAATAGCTGATCCTGGTCCGTTTTAGTAAAGGAATAAAGACTAACTTAATACTCTGATGGTTCTAAATTCATCATTTGGCCTTGAGGCAGGTAATTTATTATTGATGTCTTCTTCCTGAACCTCACTTGACCAGATGATGTGTCACTCATGTTGAAAGGCAGTCTACCTCGAAGGTATTTGTGAACCTACCTGAAGTACAAAACAATCTGGCTGCAGAGGCAGAAAATCCATGCTATTTAAAAGTTTAACAACTATTTGGATGTGCAAAATCTTTGGTTCTAGACAAGACAAAGGCTGTAGATGGAAGAAGCTTAATTGGACCAGATGTTTCATAGTTAGTTACTACTATTTTGGTTTTAAGCAGCTTTTACCTGCTTGCTGGAGACTCAGACACAGAGAACTGCTTCCAAACTTCTACTTGACTGAAACTGATTAAGACGGATAGGAATGTTCAGTTTTGTCACAGATTATTAAGGGTCTTAATGTTTTTTTATTCTGGTGGCGTCTTTTTTTTTTAACCATGAAAGTGTTTTATCACGATCGCATAATTTGTTCACATTGATTTCTGACCTTCAGGTGCAGCAGTGACAAGAAAAAGTAAACTGAATAACTGAATATTTAAATGATCAGCATTTACAAAAGTTTGTGTACATGTAGCCCTGCGATGACCTGTTTGAACGGTTTAAAACCGTCTTTGAAAAGATTAATTTAGAGACGGAATGTGACGACCCAGGTCCATAATGTGAGCGAAATCAGTAGATTTAAAGAACCAGGATCAGTGTGCAGAAGCTCTCTAATGAAATGTAACACATTTAATATTATAATTAGTATCTTCTGATATAACGAATGTACTTAGCTGACCTAGGCGAAGTAAAGTACAACCTTTTTGTTTGTTAGCTTTTATTGGCTACGTGGCTTTATCTCTATACCGTAGATGTTTCATGGGTTTCACGTGGAGTGGCGATGACAAGGCGGTGCTTTATGGCCCGGCCATGTCATCGTCAGCTGAGTTTATCCTACACCCATTTGACTGGCAGATGAGAAATATTCAAATAAGCGAAGCAATTAAATACACCCCCCAAAAACTCAAATGAAGTCCGTCTGCACAAAGAAATGTTTTTTTTTTTAAAAGCCATTTTAGCCTTAATGGCGTTGGACTTGATGGTGTTTGTTACTTTGCTCATGAGTGTTATCTAGAAATATACCCAAAGAAGGCATTTCTTCATGGCTAACAGTTGCAATGGCATGAATGCTTTATCTTGCATTTCATATTTTGACAAAAATGCATTCAGGTATAAGCACTGTCTAAAAAGATCTCATATAATGGTAGAAAATGTGGAGTTTAACATTAGTTTAATGTGCACCCACAATATACAAGCAGTGGTTGCAGGAGTTTAAAAAAGTCTAATCCTGAATGGCTGAGGGAACCAGTGGAGTGAAGGAGGCGATATCTTATTTCATAAAATGCAGTCGTCTTCAAAATTGATTTAAGCAAAAGCTATAGGAAATGTGCTTGAAGAGATAAGAGTTATGAGGGGAAGCTGGCAGGGTTTGTTTTTTTTTTTTTCTTTTCTTTTTTGAATAGCATGCCTCCAAACTCAAAACCTGTTTAACGGTGTTAGGACGTCTCTTCTGTAAAACCCAAATGAAATCTGCTCTCAGAATATGTCAAGCCTGTGCCCTGAAACTCAAAATATTCTGCTGCACTTTAAGCAAGTAGTTACTGCTTAAAGTGAAGTTACTGAAATGTGTCAGGAAGTTTAGAGCACGCTCTTTGTGAATTTTAATAGCCCTGCCTCAAATGCTCCTTAAATGGAAGGTGATAAATTTGGTTTGCTTCAAATAATTACTTAAAATTGCACGGTAAACATGCACTAAGTCATCATAATCACATTATATGGGACAGAAATTTCCCATTTCAGGGATCCGTGGGGTATCTGACTGAACTGTGTGTATCCTAACCCTTTGTGTGGGCGCATGTTAACGCTGCATACCCGTAAGACTTCTTTCTTGTCTGTTTCTTAACTGTCTCTCTCCATTCATAATTTACACGTCCATTTAGAGACTCTTTGTTTCAGCAGTCCTTGACGTCATCGTGATAGCGTGTGTGCTTGCTTATGTTTATTGTCTCTGGACGCTTTGTTACTCCTTCAATGCTTAAACCTCAAGGACGTCCAATTCAGTCATAGTGGAGCTGCTCCAGTAAGAAAAGACAATGGTGTGGTCTGGGGTTTTAAGTGTAGTGGGCAAGAATGAGATCAACATGCTTAGCCCCATCCATGCATTTTCTATACCCGCTTATTCCTTTGCAGGGTCACGGGGGTCTGTCGGAGCCTATCCTGACTCATTACAGGCGAGAGGCAGGGATCCTCCCTGGACAGGTCTCCAGTCCATCCCAGGGCTGCATACAATGACAAACAACCATGCACGCTCACAATCACACCAATGGGCAATTTAGAAACAGCAATCAACCTAGTGTGCATGTTTTTGGACTGTGGGAGGAAGCCGGAGTACCCGGAGGGAACCCACGCAAGCACGGGGAGAACATGCAAACTCCACACAGAAAGACACCTGCCCGGGAATCGAACCAGGAACCTACATGCTAAGCCATTATGTCTCAATGGCTTAACAAGACAGAGAGATTATACTTTACCGCGTCTATTATGGGCCACGAGGACAGAGTCTCTTCTCTCGTCTTTACCTATTTTATTTTAAGAGCTTTTCAAAGGTCTGCTTTGTTTTGTGCTGGACAAAAAGATCACTCATGCTGCAATTTCAGTAATCTCAGACGACAAAAATCAAAATGCATTGGAAGAAAACAAACTCAGACTCTGCCCTTGGGAAAATCCGTTAAGATGGTCCAAAGTCAAGATGTTAGACCGATTTGGAAAAAACAACACCAAAAAAAACAAACAAACTGGAATGACCTCATTGCAGTCAAGGATTACTGACAGCAGGGATAGACAAGGACCCTATCCATCAACTGTTGACAGACTAAGATGTCAGTGAATTACCAGAGGTTTAAATACAATTAATATAGTAGTAACAAGTACACTTCTTTTGTTGTCAGAAGGACTGAGATATTTGTGACACTAAAGAGAGAACAGAGGGAGTGTTTATAGGGAAGTGTTTTAGGTTAGGAAAGGCTAAAGGAGAGAGGGTTGATGTGAGTTGATGTAGGAAAACAAAACAAATGTTGTAGGTAGCAATAGATACGATGGAAACCAGATCCTCCGAGCACATTTCTGCCTCTGTGAATGACTGCAAGTGGATAAAAAATATCATTCTGCTTGTAAATCACAAAAATTGTTACTTAGATAGCTGACAAGGTTTGTGACAGTTGGTAATTACAGAAAATGACTTAGGGTGGAGTTCTTTTTTGTCTGTGTGAAAGACATGGAATATCTACCTGGCCACCTGTTTTTTTTTTTTTTTTTTTTTTTTTTTTTTTTTTTTTTTAGATGAAGTCTGCTGCAGATTTACACTGTCATAGCATGTGTGTGTGTGTGTGTTTGTGTGTGTGTGTGTGTGTGTGAGAGAGAGAGAAGAAAGAAAGAGAGAGAGAGAGAGAGAGATGTTGTGCACAGCATGCGTCTCATCTCCATCAGACCCACCAGGTGGTTTCCTTTTTTTCTTCTTCTTTTCTTCACAAGTGTTTGCATATATATGGTGGGTTAGTGCCAAGGTTGGCAAAAGAAACACTTTTTTATGCAATTTGATCTTGCAGCAGATGTAAGTTTTCTTGTGCATATGTGAGAGTGAAGGTGAAAGTGCCCTACGCCAGCCCTCTTGGCAGTCTAGTCTAACAGACTTCATTAGGACCTGGGACAGGTTCTGTCAAAGAGGACAGTGGACATTGTAGACAGTGAAGTAGAGAAAGACAGAAGATTGTGATGGATGTTGTGTGTGTGTGTTATGATATTTTGTGGTTATGTTGGATGTAACCCCCCGATTTGTGCAAGAGCTGAAACGGTCAGAGCTTAAGAGACACAAAGCAGTGAAGTTGACCTCCAACGCGAGTTCAGCAACAACTCGTGATCGCAAACAAAACTTCAGGCTGAATCACAGTTGTTACTGGTGTGTTGGGTCCGCGTCAGGCAGCAGACCTCTACCAGTACACTATGATATATATATTTATATATATATATATATGGGCATGTGAGTTGTTAATATGGATGAGATAAGGATGCTCTGCTCTGCATTTTGTATAATCCTGTCAGTTGAAGATCGCTTTCATGGGTGCAATCCTTTATCTCAGATACCTGATGACAGGAAGCAATGATAAAAGCATAACAGGAAGAGACTGAGATGAAAGAGCTTCAGGAAAGTTAAAAACAAAAAAATGCACAAAACCCCCCCAAAAAAGACTGGAACGAATACAAAAACTTAAAGGTCAGGTATAACATGGATTCCATCTTTGTTTCAAGATCGTTTTCTTTTACGTCAGTAAAGTAGCCGTATTATAATCATTTTCAACCATCCAATTTTTCATTCCTGGTACCTCTGGAGTAGCTTTATGCCAGCGTACATCCAAAACCCTGTAATTATATCTGAATGACGAAGACTGAATCACAAGGAGGGGGATCGTCCTGTAAAACAAGTGGATTTGGCTCAAGTGTTTGATGACTAGTCAGAATCCTGCAGGTGCGCTGATAGGCAGTGCACGCGGTTAATTCATACACGCGGCCACTCAGGCACACACATTTGTAGCAGATCGGCATGTTATAAACACTGTTTTCATTATTTCACCTCGAATCCTTCTGCACATGTTCAAGCCAGAATCCGATCCAGAATGTGAAAGTGGACGCCATGATAAACCACGACGATGAAGATTACAGCAGGACGTCTCTGTTTGGCAGCAACAGTCCTTGTTATCAACCTTTGGTTAAAACACTATGGATAATGTCATCGTTTATTCACTCCCTGTCTATAGCCAAGTCACCCCTGTTTTCATCTCTAGGCACTTTTCATAGAAAACAAGTTCAATACAATTAAGGACAATCCCATTCAGTCTATCACATTCCAATTCAATCCATCTCGTACTGCCAAGAAACAGAAATCCTAATGATGCTGTTGCCAAACTGTTTTTCAGGCCATCATTGCCAGCAATTGAGGATGTTTTGGCCTAATAATCAGTGAAATTGATGGCTTTTTTTTTTTTTTCCTGGCAAGCTTGGGGAAGACCATAAAATTATGAGAGGTGGCATCTGTGGTCACGGCACCCACAATGTTTGCACGGAAATGCGGGTACAGTAGTTTTGGAACAGCACCTACTTTCCATTTTTCTGCAAATGCAGAAATGTACAGGGCCTTATAAAACAGGAGCCCCTGAAGTGTGCCAAAGAAAATGTAAACTTTCTCTGTTGCTGGCCTGGAAAAACAAACTGCATCCACTGAGCCATGGCCGACCAACCTTCCCTCACAAATAAAAGTGCTTTCATTTTGGCGGTATCTTGGAAAGAAAAGCAAAATGCTTACGAAGAAGTACTAGCAGGTCCATCAGGATGGAAACTATACTCCATCCTTGTTGTGCAGTTGTGTAAGCGTCTGCTTTTAAAACCACTGCCGAAGCGTTTTGCTCTCGTAGACCTGCACCATCTGGACCGTATGACCATACCAGGAACTCTGTTTAGAAATTAAGCCATCCCATCTAATGAATCCATTTAACACTATATTCACGTAAACATTGCCTCTTTAACAAACTATTTTCTTTCCCACTATCCTGGAGCTGTTTCTTGGTCAGTTAACTCTCACAGAGCCCTAAGGGTCACAAAGATGTGAGGTTATAAAAACATTGGCTGCAAATTCATTTTTTGATGATTTTTACATGAGATAATTAGGATCTTGTCTCAGTAAATATCTCACATACCTATAACATCACACACATACAAAATGTTGAGCAGCAACCTCAGGTGCTATTTTACCCGACTTTAGTCAGTCGGTGGACTTTAAAAGCCGCATTAGCCAAGGTAGAGGCCAGCAAATAAAGTTGTGGAGATGGGGGCCGAAAAGAGGAGGATCAGAGTGTGGAGCAATTTCACAGGAGCATTGAGAGAAAGGCCTGAACCATTGTCTTTCACCTGACAGAGATTTTAATCATAGGGGCAATTTTACAGCAGCCCATAAACCTCTGCAGTCGCGCCTCATTGTTAACCTCCAATTGCTTTCAGGGCTGTAAATATGGGTGCCTTTCAGCGCTCCGGCCTTGCCGATAGTTTATGGGGGGAAAGGATGGATGTGTTGATGGCTGAAGACTTTCGTGACAATGATGAGGAATAGAGTACACGAACTGACTAGTAAATAAACATATGTTCGCTCATCAAGCGCACTAAACTGCAATATATACTGGGAGACTGGCGACGATGATTGAGTGTTTTATGTGTTAGCTGGGTGTTAGACTTCACCGCTTTAATCTCCAAGTAGAATATAGTTTTGCACTGTAATTACTCAGTTTTACATGTAGATTTGAGCAGTGACATATGACTTCTTTTTTTTTTTTCTTCTTTTTCTTTTCAGGTAGTCAATTTATTTAGTATGTCAAAGGTTTTCGGGGTTGAAACGAATACTTGATGTATGATTCATGGTGACTCAGTGACCTTAACTCTGACATTTGGTTGACAGAGTTCTCTCTTGCCAGCTGATTAAACCTGCAGCTAGCCAAGTGGAAATGAATCTCCCATGAGACATTTGGTACATCAGCTTGAAGGCCCTGCGCATGGACTGATGTTGCCTTTGTTTTTATTTCTATTTGGTATTTCTATTTTTTTCCTAGCCAGCTGTCACCTCTATTACAGAGAGACTGTAATTAAATTATTAATATTTGTTTTTATCAACTGGCCGTTTAGTCCCTGGAATGAAGAAACAAATAATAATAATAATAATAGAATAAGATATACAACTGCTACAGGATGATAGTCTAAATTGGAAGTAAAGGGATGATGGTGTTGTTAGGGAGAACTCATCTCTGTTGCTAAGTAGGAGATCAAGTCAAGTTTCCTTTTTTTATTGCAGAAAAAAACGTTATTAACTTCCCACCCAAACGTGGCATAAAGAAAAAGTAAAGTAAAATGAGGTTTGAAAACCATGACATATTTAGGCTTCTCTGCTCACAAGTGCTGAGGGCACTGATAGACAGATCTGAGATGAGCTCAGATGATCCACTCTAATGGGCCACCGCAGAACAGAGTTTTATTTCACCAAACCAAACAGCTTCGACGTGAAATCATAAATGAAAACTGCAGATGATAAAAATTTCCATCACCATTAACATTTTTAAATTGAACTAGTAATACTTTCATTGCCTGGGCATCGTCAAGATAATAAAGCCAATCTGTTGTCATGGTGACCATGATGGTCGAGAGGGCTGGTGAGTTATCACATAATTTCCAAATCTGATACAAGGACAAAAAAAAAAAAAAAAAAAAAAAAGGATGACAATTCTGCTTTTAAACTTCAACATTTTACGAGGCAAAGTTTTTAAAAGCTAAAAGTTTAAACATTTCCACCCTCCAATAAACATGACAGACTGCCACGTGGTTTCTGACATGCTGGTTGTAGTTGTGTGCAACATTCTTTCAAACTGAATCCCTAAATGAAGGTAATGTTTTGACTTGTTTACAGCATGTCTGAGTACTAGAAGTAGTCATTACCCCTCTATTTTTAACATTTTCCCATGAATGGATAAAAAAGCAAGACTGAATTTTGATTTGATGTTCATTAAGTGCATGCATTAAGCCCAGTCAAACTCCTGAAAGCCTCCTTCAGATAAACCTTGTGGCTGAGTGTAACAAACTTTTTAAAGCAGTAGTGCATTTCCCCTTGATAATTACTTTATTCCCATGAATTTACATTATTTAATGTCAAATAAGTTGTTTCATCTCTAAGCCTTTGATAACTGGCAGCAGCCCTACAAACTGTTAATTATTTCCCGTCATTTTCAAGCTTGTGGGTGTTGACAGCTCCATTATAAAAGGCTATTTAAGGATTCAGTTCGGAATCGCTTTGCCTCCGGATGTTTCAGTACTTTCACTCATTGTCACTATCACCTCTCAGGCATTTGTCAGGCTGGTGTTGGTTTATAGAGGCAGCAGAGCACAACCCCCACCCCTCCATTAAAAAAAAACAACAAAACTGTGTTGTACTAACAGACAAGCTGATGAGCTTTTGAAGAAAATCTCAGCTGGACTGACTGGAATTCCCACGTTCCATTACAATATTTCATGCATTTCTCCTTAAGAGCATTCAGTGTCATCTCCATCCTACATGGAGATGACAAGGGAGGAGAATATCCCTCTCATTTCTTTCTCTTAACCTTCTCTGGTTGTTAGTAGCTGACTCTTCTCCAGCTGTTATGGGTTTTTACTGTTCATCCTGGGGACGTGCTGACTGAAGGTCATTATTAAAGGTCTTGAGTTATGACACTGATCCAAATATAGACCGCTTCTCTTTTTTTAATCTCCGATCTTCTCTCTCCCTCTTTGGTGTGCCATCTAAGGGGTGGCTTATCAGGTATGTTGAATTGGGCCACTTGAACCCTCAATGAAATGTCTGTCACATGCCCCCTTTTCAGCCATGGCAAGTCTGTTCATTGCAGATGGGATTATTGGGTGCATTGAAACCCTAGAGTCAGTTTCCAAAGCCGTCTTTTGTGAGGTGTATCTTTTTTTAAATCTGTACTAGAGCTTTGTGCTTCTCTGTGAACATAAAATTGGAAACAAATTATGCCAAAAATGCTTAAGCTGATTATACATTATGAGACAACATGCTGTTGAGAAAGCTCATAGATCACATAGTTCACCGAGCTTACGCTGACACTCGCTGAAAGGATCATACATGAAACTATATCATCCTCAGATACTTATGTTTCCATTGTTTGCACAGTTGACACCATTCCCTCTTTTAGAGTTTATTTTTTTTAAGCGATCTCAGCATGACTCATGCGTTGATCTAATGGAGGTTCCTGAGCTACAGACTGATGATGAATTGGAACATACATATTCTCTTTGGGATATATAAAGCATTGAATAAAATGCTTAAGAAACCTCGCAGAAGTAGCTTTTAATAGCAAAGCAAAAAGAAAGAGGCAGAGGTTTCGGCTTCCCTCGTCTGAGTGCATTATTTGTAATTGTGGCTGAAGATAAACACGGGAAATTTAATTTTGAGCCGAATCTTTAATGCAACATTACCTTCAAACTCTGAATGGCTCACTGAGTGAAATGTTTTCAGACCTAGGCCGTCTCGAGCAAAGTGACAGGGTTAAGCTCTATACTGTAAATGTTTATCAATTTGGTAGCTATATCCCAGACTTTTTTTTTATGATATCTCCTTATAAGCAAATGTGCAGTGCATTTAAGCTGAGCTGAGAGCTGTAAATCAACATGCTCAGTAGACCACAGCATTACAGAACAGAGGCACCACTCATTTTCTTAGGATTTTGAAACCTTATTTTACACTCTCAGCAAATATTTTAACCATTTACAGTAGTTAAAAACACATTTTTCTGTAATGTCAAACACATAATGCTTCACTCTGACTTGAAGTATTTATTATTTAAGTGCTTCTAGTGCTGGATCACTAGTGTGACTGTCCGATGAAACAAGAAAGTGTAATAAATGAAACATTAAAGGGCAATGAAAATTGTTTGCACCTACAATTTTTCATACTGCAAAAAGATACAGAGAACTGATAATTAACATGTAAAAAAAATAAATAAATAAAGGGGAGAGGAGCGTAGCAGGACGAAATAAACAGAAGCCTTCGGTGTCGCTTTTCATTTTTCTTGCCAAAGCTCCTGCTTCTTGTAAATTTACAGATCGACAGATCACTAAGAGAGACTTGACATAGTGGCACATTGGATGGATAGATAGAGTGATAGGCGTAATTCAAATGACATTTTCAAAGTGGCGACGTTGTGTTTCTGTGGGTTTAAGCAAAGGTGTAGGTTATTCATTTGCATTCCTCTGGGAACATTTGCTGCTTTCATCATCCATGCTCTGCTTGCCAGCGTCAGAGCGAGTGGCATATCTCGGAAGAGTTGGAGGGGTTTCCATGTTTTGCTCCAGTTGTCGGTTTGTCAGTGTTTATCCATAGACTTTTCCATAGGTGCCGGCTTTCATGTGTCGCATCACATTTTACTTCTCACTCTTCATTTTTAGAGAGGCCTTACGATGTTAAGCGTACATAAGTACATTGTTTTGACTTGTTGATGTACCTCAAAGCACTGAACTAAAGAATGTTCTGAATGTATGTATAGGAGTTTACATGGCAATATTTACTCCCTACTTTAGCATTTATGAGCAATGTATTCACACTACAGTAAAATGTAACTCTAAGTAAGTATATTATGACACTTGAATAATTTAGAACAGTATAAGGCAGCTGCAGTCGTATTTAATAGTTGACTACACACCAACAAATATCCTTTTACTAGTGTGTTGTATAGCAATTATTTATGCTCGGGTGTAAATAATTTAATGTTAGAAACGGTTTAAAGCTAAATTCATTTAAAAGTCAAGAAGGCAAATGTGGCTTGATCTGTAATTGTTAAGGAGATAATATGTGTATAATCAATTTAAATACATTAATACCTCAATGCTTTGAACATTATTAAATGATCTAATAAATGTTGACTCACCTGTCGTAGACGGCCTCACAACAGTAATATCTCAGTATATCCTGACAGGGCAAATCATGTTATAATGACGCGTTTGCCTTTCTCATTCTTAGCTTATATAATTTATCAACGTCCCCCATGGCAAGGGCTTTCTCGATAAATATTTATTCTTTTGCTGGCATTTTCTAGCATTTTGTTCTTCATTGTTATTCAAGAAAAGGCCAACGGATGCAAATTTTTAAGTTACACAGAATAAAAAGTTAATCCACCAATCAGCACCCAGGGCTCTCACGAGCACTTGGCCAACGCTCAAGTTAGGTAATCCATGTGCACACAAGCGCTAAGAACAGAGTGAATACGTAATAGGTTTACATTTCTTACTTGTAATGTAACTGAAAAATGGCAACCAGTAGGAATGATGCGGTTCAAGTTGGCAAAAAGAAAAACAAAAACTCTGGAGGCGAAGTTACAGGTTTATTGACACCTGAAATGTGTCATATTAACAAAACCTCCTCTGTGTGCTGAAAATAAAACCTTTAAAGCAACTCTTTGACTGATTAAGTTAATATAAAACTCAGTGGCAGAGAGTAGATCTCCAACTGGGAAGTACAGTTGGATGAGTTGGATGATCAGAATTAAACTGGATTTCAGCCACTAGAATTTTTTGCAGGGTATTTTCAGGAGTCCTTTATTTGGCCTTCTACACCGTAACCAAGTACTTTAGCTTATTTTAGTTAATCATATTTATTTTGTTTAATTTTGTTTCCCTGCATCAATTGTTTCCACATCGACTCCATATGTTTTAAAGGCAAAGTGTGGACAGATGAAAAGTTGGAAGCTTAATACAGCAGCACTAAAGTGCTTTGAACAACTGCATGCTTTACTTTGAGCTTGTGTTGCATCCAATGGGTGCCAGAAAAAACAAAACAAAACAAAACAAGAGAAGTGATTCTCTCTATTTAAGTGAATCAATTATATATAACCTCTAGAAGACCACAGTGTTTTAAAAACAGCCGAACATGAAAATGCAACATCATTCTGATCCTGAACCCATGTCCACAGTTAACTACCCCAGCCTCAGCCCTCACAGCCCCTTGACCTAAAACACTGCCAAACATTTGTCAATTAAAAAAGAAAATAAAAAGTAGTCCCTCTAAAACAGTCCAAGAATGACACAGCACTAGAATCCTTTTACCAAGATAATGTTTAAAAGCCAGTCATAAAACATAAAGATATAAAAAAAGGTATGCCTTTACAGAGATTCCAACAGCAGCCCTCCCCACTATTTTCCATCCATCAGTTGTTTTTTTTTTTCTTTTTATATAGATATAGAAAATGGATTCAATAAATCTAGAAACTGATGTTGGTGTCAGGATATCAACTCCTTTGAACGTCCTCCTGGATTCATTCTGTCATCAAACAATGCGCCGCCTGGATTTCTCTCACTTGAGTGAGTAAACGTCTACAGGTATATCGACATGCGAGTCAATGCAGATGGCTGGGAGGCATGGGTGGATGTGAATGGGGCCATTTCGGACTCTTGTGAGATGGAAGATGTCATGAGAAAGCCAATTTTTACTGAGATTTTCCATCTTTGCTAAGCCAAACAGGAACAACAATGCTTTAATTGCAACCAGTGAATCAATGGTCTAGTTTGAGTGTCTGACTAACCCGCCTGGATGCATGTTTACTCTATAAATCTTGATTACTTTACTAAATTGTATAATAGTTAAAAATTTATATAGAGGCTGATATTTTCCTTTTTCAAGCCTGTCTTCAGTTTCCCATGTAAACATATACAATAGGCACTCTCGCTTGTTTTTTCATAGTGAGTCAATTATCTTATTTCAGTCTTTTCATTAAGCATCTATTCCTTTCCGTCTCTCTGTACCAATCCTGGATGGGCTGCCATCCTGGATGAAGCATGCATTATTCATATGTAATGTTTAATCTTCCCACCAATATGTCAAACTTGACTGGCTTTAAAGTTGGGGGCGGGGCAACAAAACAAAGAGCAGAGATGAATTGCAGAATGTTTAAATCCACTAAGAACACAATCTCCAAAATCGTCACCAGATGGCTGAAAATTGCAAACTGTTAAGTTTAACCACAGCACAGCCTACATGGCTTTGACATGCCTCTATTATCTCACATCTGTGTTTGCACTCTTCCCCTTCTTTCATCCATAGATGAGCTGTTGTAAGATATAATTTCAACTCTCTTTCACATCAAAATGTTTGCGCCTTTCCTCTTTGGCAGATGAGATAGTTCCTTTCATGGCCGACTTTTAGTTAACAAAAACATCTGTTGCCAGTGCCAAATTATCAAAAAAGCCTGAACAGGCCGTATTGGTCTCTTTAGGCTATTTGCATATTAATAAATTCTCTCCTCTACTTTTTTCTCTTACGACCAACAAAATTAATAATAAAAATGTTGTCTAACACCTGGTTGACAAGAAAGGTTAATCTCGACGTTTATTAGTTATTTCTAGGTGAAGTATGGAAATGGAAAAAGGATGTGTCAGACAACAAACTACTAATAACAAAAAAGAAAAAAAAAAAACGAAAACAGCTAAGGTCGTTTTTAGAAGCTTCATAGTGGAGTCAATAATCCTTGGTCAAAAAACAAATCTAAAAGAAGACATGCTGAAGTGTTATTTTTTTTATCGAATCCTTTAATATGCCTATTGTATCAAATGTAGCATGAAAAACTGAAAACGCTGCATGTGTCAGCTCGCTCTGCGGAAAATGCTTCAATTTTGCCACAGGAAAGCTGGTCGGGTTTGTGTTACACCTGCGACCACAAAGGAATGCACTGGTCGTATGATATACCTGTTAAATGATCCATAGTATGAGATGCAGAATTATGCATCCATATCAAAGCAGGCAGGGAGGAAATGAAATTTGCCGTCGATGTGATGGGCAGATAAAAAGAGACAATTGACAGATGTGATGGACGGGGGAACGGAAGAAGAGGTGATTTGACAGATGCACGGAGTAAACCAGAGCAGCCACTGTGACACAGCCAATCATTGTCCCCTTTTAGCCCAGCAGATTCTTCAATTCAAAGTATTAAAGGTCTAGATTCCAACATTTATTGCATTTATGAGGCAAATTTGTTAGTGACATTACATACAGACTATATTAATGATTCAGTACATCAAACACCATAGTTGCTCTCTTTGTCTGTATGTTAAGACTGGTATTGTATAGGGGGTTCGTTTCTTTATGTCTCTTTAAATAGTATTATAGGTGTTGCTACAGTGCAGTTTTTGCCATCTCTGATCTGAAAAGCTGCTTGCAGGTAAATGACATTACAACCCACGCACCTGGTTCACATTGATAGAAGCTCCTGAACAATGTGGGTGTGCTGTAAAAAGAGACAGAAGCAGGGTCCTGGAATGAGCTATAAATCACCCTCTCGCCTCCCTCCAGGTCCCCTCAGTTTGGTCCGACAGACAGATGCATGGATGGCTAGTTAAACAGATAGAAAGCATGTGAGTGAGGATGGGGAAAATACTGAGTGGGCATGAGGTCTGAAACGCTCAACACAGCCTGAAGACCAGTGAGCGGTTTTTAGGACTGTGGGAGTGTATGGGTGAGGGAGAAACCGTGACGGCCTATGATGAAGATTCATTGTTCTCTCCTCGCTGCTATCCATCTTTTCCAACGTGAGCAGACACCACTGAATACCTGCGGCACCGACGTGGTTGCGAGTTTGTTGCATGTGTGTTGAAAAAAGCGCAAATAAGACGGAGAGGTCACAATGATGAAAAACAAAAGTGAGGCAGAATGGACAATACAAGTCAAACTAGCGCTCTGGTGATAAAGAAAAAACATGTGTAATAAAGTTTGTTTTCCAGGTAGGCGGAAAACGTCCAGTCCACATAATAGTGCTCTTTTTCAACTTAAATAATGATGGTGCTGGACAAAAAGACAGCAATCCTTCACTAGATTGATTTCACCAGTTGATTTCTCGATTTAAAGTGTTACTGTACCTTTAAAAGAGCAAACAAAGTTATCATCGAATTTGACTTTTTGGTGGAATGAAAAAAAATCTAACCTAGTACAATTTGTCTTTCAGATGAGCTGTAAAATGTTCTGATTAGAATTGCATAAACACGACCTCAGTTTCAGCAGATTGCAGAGTGAATTGGCAAAGAGAATCTGCCACGGGGGCCAAAGAGCCCATTGCTGTGAAGTGGCTCCACGGTGGTCTGAGACCAAAATTAAACTTGAAGCAGCAGGAGGACTTTTAGTAACACGTTCTCTGTCTTGTTGTCTTGACCAACAGGTGGCTATGAGATCTGCAAACAGGTGAGCAGCTGATTTAGTGTACGCTGGAGGAGAGAGTTGAAGAGACGTATGCTTTAAAACAATTTATTAATCAGAGGCGTCCTCCTTAAAGCCGTAGTTGTTCTCACAGGACAATTAAACGATAGAGGCTGGCAGGTAAAAGGAAAAAAAAGAGGAGAGGGGAGGAAAAGTGAACTGTTTACAAGAGGTTGCTGATTAATCCCTTCATTTATTTATGCGTTGTTAAAACAGATGTACGGAGTGTTAACCACCCTCTCTGTCCCTCCTTGGTTCTCAGCAGCAAAAAGAATATGATGCAAAAATAAATTCTAGGATGCAATAGCCTTAAATTAAATAACTATAACTAAGGCCTGGCAAAAAAAAGGAAAGTTTTAAGGAAGGATTTAAAGGTATCACGAGCTGTTGTGTGTCTGCAGCGGGCAAAGAGGTTGGTGCTCTAATGGAAAAAGTCCAATCTCCAAACTGTGATCTGGGGATAGTTAGACCAGCGCTATCTATGGATCTCAGTGGTCAGGAGGGAACAGACCAGGTCAACAAGTCTGAAATGTAAGTCAAGATAAGGCCATTCAAGCCTTTGAAGGTGAGCTGTAAGATTTTGAAATCAATACAAAATCTAACAGGAAGCCAGCAATCGCAAGCAAGAGTGGGGGAGATGTGGTCATACATTTTTGTACCGGTAATTAGTCTTGCTGCACCATTTTAAATTTAGTGAAGGTGACGTAGGGAAATCTGACTGATGGTAAGACATGAGGTGATTTCAGCAGTTGTCTTTAGCTGGAAAAACTAAACTAAACTACATGTTTGACCTGCACATCTAAACTTAAGGTTAAAATCAAATATTGCTCCTTGATTTATGGTAGTTTGGGTGATATTATCTGAGTGATTGCCAAGACTAGAAACAATGGAACGGGGAGTTTGTTGACCAAACAGAATGACCTCTGTTTTTTTGTCATTGAACTTAAGGACATTTTGGCCCATCTAGGATTTAATGTCGGAGAGACAAGCTGTGAGATTTGGAGGGCTGCTGGGATCTATGAAACGCTGTACTTGGAACTTAAGAAAGCTGTGCATAGGTCACTGCCCACAAACATCAGTGAGCCAAAGCTTGGTTGTACAGAAGAGTGGGCCAAAATCCCTATGGAAGGATGTGAGACAGTGATAATGTAATTAAAATAAAGAAGGTGGAGGGGGTGTTATTGCAGCTAAGAGTGGTTCTATAAGCTACTGAAACATAGACTGGACTACTGCATTCTGTTTTAGTAGTCATTAAATAAATAATGATGCTGTAATATACCACATATTGTTGTTCATCTGAGGATGTTTTTATCTAGTTTGAGAGCTGATCCATGAAATCCTATATTTAAAAGACAGTGGATATTGATAAGGATTCTCTGTCATCTAGGTCATGGTAATCATAAATACTTAAATAAAAAGCAGCTGGACTTCGTTTTCTTGGTTCTTGCAGCCATTTCATCACTCATTTGAAAGGCTTATTCAGTTTTTATGAGGAAATGGGGATTTCAGGCTTATAAACTGTTGCTGAGCCATTCATCCTTCAAGTCACAAGTAAATCCGGCCCTCCAATTGGTCTTACTTGCTGACTTGGAAAAGTGCATAGTGAGCAAAAGACCTTAACAAAACATTAATTTAAAAGTGTGGTAAATGTTTTTCCAGCTGTCATTTCCTTTTTCTCTTTAGCTTTAGAAAATAACAAGAAATGCTTCTTTAGTATGTCATGTGTTTTGTTACATGTCTTTTATCGCTATTGTTACATTAACAGCTTGTTCAAATATGTTGAAACTCAAATTCAATGGGATGTAGTTATTTTTTGACATAAGAATCTGTTGGTTAGGGCTGTGCAATTAACTGATGAAATTGAGAAAAAAAAACAATTATTTTGCTACATGTTGTGTTTTTCTTGTGTTCTGAATTATGTGAACTTTTTAGACATAGACTTGGCCATAGGGAGACTGGTTCCATTTTCTTTTTTGTCTGCGACATAAAGCAATTTATATAAGTAATATTGAGGTCACACTTGTGTTTCTTACCCAACATGTTGAAGAAATTCTGAGCTGCTCTACCAGGAATTGTTATGTTGGCTTGAAGTCTTTTAAATTTACAGTAGAAATTGTTATGTTAAGTTTAATAAGTGCAATATTCTTCAAATGACAGCAGATAAAAAGTCTTAATTTAAATCATCCCGATTGCAGTAATGACCAAATTAATTGTGATTAAGATTTTTTTTTTCTTCATAAATGAACAGCACTACTGTTTGTGAATATTTTGTCTGTATGTATCTTTTATAGAGCTTAGTGTGCCTCTGAATATGAATTAAATTTTAATTGCAGTAGAGGTTAAGAAAGGTCTCTTCCAGCTTAGAGACTCTATGAATATATATTTTGTATCTCCTGTTTTTAAAGGGGTCTATCTGTTATTCATAATTCACTTAAGCATTTTTAATGTGTTTCATTTTAATGACTATGTATGTGGGATAGAGCTCTGTGATTTGTATGGATGGTGAGTTTAGGTCAGCGGAGCTGTTCGATTAAAGTGGTAGGAGGTTACAGTATTTTAGTGCCCTCATGTTTAGATATTTTGCTAGCAAACAGCTCAAACATGTCTTATATTTTCAACACATACACAGGAAGACAGGAAGCAATGAAAAGAGAAAAGTTCCTTCAGTATCAGTTTATCAATGCATTGTGAGTTTCTAGACACCTCAGGAAATTGCCCCGTTCAGCGGTTGTCAGACCAGTTCTAAGTCTATCAAGTTCCTCATGTATGAAAAGCACACAGCAGAAACCTTGTCAGATGTAGACTTAGATTCACAATTTTCAGACATATACATACATTACAAGTAGGTCCTTTGCTGCATACACAACAGGCACATACCTCTTATGAAAAAGTAGTTTCTAAATTAGAACTAATTGCTCACACCCTAATCTATGTATTTATCATATGTCACCCAGATTGCCCTGATTGTATTACCCATTTAAGTCCTGGAAGGATATTTATACACCCACAAGTTAATGGCCTGGCACAACATCACCCCAACTTTTCTGCTGGCTCCCTATAAGGTTTCATGTGAAAAAGAAGCTGCAATTCAGAAAAAGATGATCCGCCACCATAAAGTAACCACATTAGTTACCAGCTATATTAGTAATACTACTTTATTAAAGAAACACACCTTCAAAAGATGTCAAAGATTAAAATATGTTGATCTAACATTCTTATATCTCATTAGCATTCACATTTCAGGACCACGGACAGGGCTTGACTCTAACAATTACTGGTGCACTAAAGCTTAACCCTAAAACCATTTTGCACTTATTTAATAGTAATTCTTCACTGAACTCTCCATTTTTGATTTCTTATCAGGAAACCTGCCATCAACAAGAAAACTTTTTTTTTTATTTCATCTGTCTTGACGTTGTAGTTAAATTACTGTATTTTTTGGAAAGCATTTTATGTATGACCCTTTAGAGAAATAAGATTTAATAAAAAAGTGTTATTTAACCTCACACACACACACACACACACACACACACACACACACACACACACACACACACACACACACACACATACATATACACACACACACACACACATATATATATATATATATATATATATATATATATATATATATATATATATATATATTACTTAGTTTAACTCATACTTTTTAAATAATTTTTTCTTTAAATATTTTATATATTTTATTTTGATACCAGCCTTAAAAAATTCTGTGCTCTGTGAGAGGAAATCACACATTTACGTCATCAGCAATATCAGCATTTTTGTCTTTTTGCTGTTTAAAGGCAAAATAAATAAAAACCGAATTAAATTTATAGATAAAACTTATTGTCATACTTTTAGGATGCAATGTTTAAGCTTTTGATAGAATTATACTTTGAAAAGAAGGAAATTGGAAAAATAGCATATTACAAGAAATCAAACTTGTTTTGTATACTTGATATTTACCTGCCAGTCTCTGTTTCAATTCAAAACTAAGGAGGGCAGCCACTTGAAGTACCAATGCCATGGACATTGGCAGTGCCTGCCTGGACGTTGACCGTATATTTCCTAGACAGCCTTAGTTTCTCTGATGCTGGCTCTGTGATGATGAGGTCAGGCTGAGCACCATGAGGTCAGGGATGATTGGCACTTTACTGTTTGCCTTTTCTATTTGCCAGCTGCCCCATGTCATACCCCATCAGAAGTAATCAGGCTCCGGGAGAAAGTCAGGCATATGGGTTTATTCTAGGGCCTCAATCACATGTTGCAGTCGGAGTAAGATTTTATGGGGTCTGATTTCATTCAAAATTTATTCAGTTTTTGATGTATGGCAAAAGAGTTCTAATTTCAATATCTTTTAGCTGATTTCATTACAGTTTTGTTAGATAAACAGAACAAAAACTTTGTAGACTGTCTAATCATAATTAGCAATCAAATTTCTGTCCCTTACCAGATGCAGATACATGCACCATTGGACTGAAAAAACATTTTACACAACTATCACATTGTTGTATACTTAATCTGCCAGTCAAAAATAGACACACATTGTATAATTACAAATGTTTGTGAGACATTTGGTTCAAGTTCTGCAACATCTCCTGTTATTCTAAAGGATGTTCAGCAGGTTTTCTTTTGTATTCAAAGTCAGTACTTTAAACTTGTAAAGTTCAGTTACATGTATTTGAAATGTAGGCCTTTGTTGTCCACTGCATGTAACGTCTGAAGTGATTTTTGTATAGAATATTTTTACTAAGTCTGGACTGGTGCACAACCCAATTTAAAAATTTTTCATTGTGGTCCAAACATGCCAAGCTACAGATGCGTCCAGAAGTATTTAGGATACTTTTTTTTTTTTTTTTATGATTTTGCTTCTATGTACCACCACAATGGATCTGAAATAAAACAAAACAAATAAAACAATCAAAGTGTAGGCTTCCAGCTTTTATTTAAGAAGTTTCTTCCAAATTATGCATTTACCCTTCAGGAATTACAGTTATTTTAAACAAAGCACTTTCTTTTTCCAGGGCTCAAAAGTATCTGAACAAAGTAACATAATAATAATTTTAAAATAACCCTAACTTAAAAAAAGAGTAGATGCTGTGTAAAACAGCAACAAAAATGGATAAAAACAGATGTGCAAAACTTATGAACCCTTAATTTATTTCTAATAGAACATAAACAACATATTAGATGTTGAGACTTAGACATTTTGTTAAAATATTAGGTCATTGTGAATTTGATGGCATCGGCATATCGCCCACGCAGGGTCCCAACCATAATTTTTGTTTTTTTTCATACGGGGATCAGAGGGCTTAAACTCAAATCTGATTTCTTTCCACCAATCAGCCAAATATAGAATACTGCACTCAAGTCATCAATAATGACCAATAATGTTTTCACCACTGACCCATTTTTTTTTTTTTTTTTTTTGCCTCTTATCTCTTTTCCCTGTGAACATGTCTAGTGAATATAAACCTGTCTTAACATATTTATCTTTTGCTTTTAATTTCACGGTTTGGTCACATGTGACATGTAACATTCAGCTTGTTCTTTGTGAAAAATGCATTTGTGCATTTGAAAATGAATTTGAATAAAACAGCATTTGACGATATCTTCTGATTTTGAATTGTAGAATTTGAGTGAAACAGTAGAGCCAAAGCTTTTGAGGCCACTATTGATCTTGAAAGAGTTTGTTCCTCATAGCTTCTGACAGTAGCCAGATGTATCGATGTGGATCCGCTTATATGTGCTAATTGCATGTATATGATTACGTGTACAAGCTCTGGAGACCCACTGCATGTTTTCAGTACAACAGAACAATACTCACACTGCCACAAAAATCATCGCCACATACAACCGGAAGCTTTATAAATGTCCATATAGGACAAAATAACTAAGAAAGAGTTGTCTGCATTTGTCTTTTTTTTCCATCTGTCATGCTCTACTTTTGCCTTCCTTTCCCCTTTCTTCTTCTGTTTTGTATGGTATTGTCTCCCCGCTGTACTCATCTCTGCACCATTAATCTTCCAATGAATTGGAGCTCCTGACTCTATCACTCCCATTATCAGCTGCAGTTGTGTCTTATTTATGTTCCATTTTCTCGCCCTTTTCCTCACTTAGCTTTTCCACTACTATTCCATTGATCGGCATGTAATTTCTTACATGAATAATGCAAAAAGTGAGACAAAAATAGTTCTTCTCTTTGGTTCTGTTAGCTGGAATTAGTCCTGTAGCAGTTTAACTCAATGTGTTTATGCAAATTTCTATTCAGCAGTTCCATCTACATTGTTAAATGGAATTGGGAATAAAGGTTTTAAAGGAGCCTCCAAAGCTGCATTCTGTCTGAAGTAAACCAAAATTTCTGATTGTAATATACAGGTGGAGATTTATTCAGCCTACCAGCAGTCATGTCCTTGGACAATCGTGTTCATTAACTAACAACCAGAGCAGCAGCAAACATGTGGCAGTCTGCAGGCATAATTTAAATTCCAGTTTTTCTTGGCCACCTTTTTAGGAATTGACAAGAGAGGTGGCAAACTGCAAAATTTGCCAAAATGTTTTGATGTTACAAATGAGGAGACTTGTAGACACAGCCTTTCTTCCTTTTGAAGCAGCACACAGGAACTTTTTGAGTTTTTAGCTCATTCGGTCCGCCTTTAGGTGTAGAGGTCAAATTTATTTTTGTAATTTGCTGAAATTACCACTATTTTCTGATAATAATGCCTGAACTAGGTAATTTGAGAAGCAAATCCATGCCTTTGGCATCGCCTGCCAGTTTCCACCGCTCCTCTTGCAGCTTCTCCAGTCAGAGCCAGGGGGCGGGTTTACAGAATGTCAATCAGTGCATGTACGCTCCAGACACCCGCCCTACCCTCTCTTCTCCAGCACCAAACTTGAACAACACATTTGCACACCATCACTTGATACTGGGTGTGAAACAGTTGAGCAAGGTTTACTAATTGTAAATCTAATTTTTCCAGCCAATTACTTAATTTTTGTTCTTGACTGCTGCTTGAAGTCACTTTTGCAGGTGTGTCCAGGTCTACCCTTCTTTGCTTCCTTTTTTTTGGTCAATTTGTCATTTTCTCACCCGACATTACTTTCTAGGACTCTTGATCACCATTAAAAATTATATTTGACATTTAAAAACAAAGGTTTCTTGTCAGGCTTTAATATCAGACAGAAAATTGAACTGTGAAACACAGATGAAACACTCTGCATGCCATCCAAAAGCGAACATTTGATGTGAGGATACCCTCTTGAATACTTAAAACATGATCTTTTAAGCACGCCTTTTTACTCTAATCAAATATTTAATTAGTTACAATTATTATTATTATTATTATTATTTTCATTGTAACTGTACTGTGGACTAATGGTACATTTTGGTAATCGAAGTTGCCTGACAGTCCTGTTCTGAGGAGCCATCTCTTAATTTGCAGTCACGTCACATGCAGATCTACAGCCCTGGTCAGTGTTTATGCTTCACAAAGATTCTGGCTCTGTGAGATCAGACTGTGGTCTGTTTGCTCTGTGCAGTAAGGACAGGTGGGAACGGGATTCTGGCAGGCTGCAGTCACTTCAACGTGCCAGACGGAGTTTGGGCGGCCAAGCCACGCCATGCGCTACTATCAAACTTTGCTTTGTCACACTTTTTCTACTTTAAAGTAGTGAGTAATGTTTTCTCACCTTTTAATTTATTTTTGCCCAAATGCTTCTTTTTATTTATTTTTTTCTGTTCTGCCTGTTTTTATTTAAATACATTTTTATCTTTTTAACCTACATCATCTCTTTCTTTTTCCACCTCTTAGTTTCTAGCATTACCTTTCACCCCAAGGCTGATTTTTAATCTGCTTAGTTAGATTAGTTTATTGTTCTAAGACTATTTATTACAGCCAGTTCCTTAATGTCACATGTGCTGAAAGTGTTCATTCAGTGGTTATATAAAGTCACATCATGCCATCATTTACACAGATAACTGTGGCAGTTATATGTTATCAGAGAAAGTGTCAGCTCCTTTCTTGAAATTAAAAGAACACATTTTCCCCTGAAGCCATTATGGTGTTATGGATTTAATTAAATCAATGACAGTAAATTGAAGTTAAACATTAAATGATTACATTTACTAACGAAGAGATATTACTCCTCATAGATGCATATTTTTGCCCAATGAGGTTTCAAAAAATATGTCCGCTTATGTCTCTAAAAAGACCAAGATCACAAGGGCCAAATTGTGTACTTGGCGGTATCTCACAATGGATGCCATCACGTTCCTGTGTACACTTGATTTACCCTGTAGATTGACATCTGACATCTTTATTGTAAGTAGCATTTGTTAACGCTCGTTGGGAAGCTTTTATTACACTTGGAGTAACACAACAACTGCTACAACTGTCTGTCCTCTGCTTCGTTCCTTTGTGCAGTTAAAATGCAACAGGAGGGGAGAAACTAGCATTGCAGTAAATGAAACTAAAACACAGCAGAGGCTCCTACACTGCTGAAATGAAACAAGTGCACATTAATTAGACGAACACTGCCCTCTTACTTACCCCCTTTCTCTCTCTCTGACACCCCTCCTTGTAGATGCTGGTGTCTGTGTTTAATAAAACAGATTAATTAAGCTCATTGGTATTCTAGGACACTGCTTCAAGCTGTTTCTCAGAGCAAGGTCGTCCATTTGAACTGTGAACATGGGGAGTCTGGGAGGAAACAGCTGGGAGGGTAGCACCCTCCTCAATGTGGTGTTTGACTGCTGGCGTGCGTGGATTTCAGTGACAGACTCTCTTTTTTTAGATGTACAACTCTGGCGTGTGTGTTCGTGCCTGAGACAACCTATTTCAGTTAATTGCTCCTGTCTCTCATTTTTTATGCCTCGGATGCAGTGCTACCATAGCAGATAAATGTTTACTATGCAGCAACTAATTTGTCAATTGCATTAAGTAAAAGTCAAAAAGGGAAATATCACTGTAAATACATGACAAATGGGCATTCTCATGAGTGTTGCTGACATTCCTTCAGCTGCCTTGGTGCAATGTTTAATACATGATGTCATCTGCAGGTCACAGTTGGCGTTCATTATCTGCGATAACGCAGCTCTTCGTCCTCCGATAGAGAAATTGAGGTCTGATTATTAGGTTGCGAAGTAATAAATCTCACAGAATGTTGCAAATATTTGTTTTGCATTATATAACTAATGATAGCATGTTGTTGAAGTGTTACGTCAATACACATTATCGAGGAAAAGGTGATACAGCTGATGAAGGATGCAGTGGAACCCCGGGTCAATGAGTCAACTGTAGCTTTTAGAGTCGCATCAATAAGCAGACTTGAGTCAGCGCAAGCTGAGGTAGCATTATAGAGAAGTTGTTAGTAGTAAATGAGAGGCTGCTCTCTCAGGGTAACCGATAATTTCTAAAACATTGTCTCTTTAAATGAAAAATCAGTAACCACATACTGAGACGGCTTCGTGGATAGTGTGTAAATTATAATTCAATCAGTAACTGCACCTGCTCGGATGGCGAAAGTTGAATAGGTGGAATGGCACAGCTCACCTGGAAGGCCGCTGCCTCGTGGTTTGCTCAGAGTAGGCGCATGTTTTGATGCACAGTCCAATTTCTTAACAGCATTAGAAAATGCTGAAATACCAAGCTTGGTAGATTTTATCAGAAGAGAAACAGTGCCTAAAAAAGAAATGCCTATACGAGGAAACGGTCACTGAAGTGATTATGATGATGACAGTGAATAGTATGGATTTTAAAAACAAATGCAAGTCTACAACGATGTTAAAGTCATTTTCAACAGTCTCAGACAGAACGTGTAATTGCTGTTTTGGACTGGAGTGCAAAACGCAGTTTCACAGTATCTCACAGTATCTCACAGTATCTGTACTTCGATTGTGAGGCTGAACTGACACTTTAGATAAGTGATTTTAACGCTTTGAATTTAAAACTTAGAATACGGTTGGGGTTCTCCTTTTTGAAGTCTGAGCATTAAAGAACTTTTAGGTAACTTCGTTTCCCATTATGGGTTCATCAGTTTGGTAGCAAGGTAGACTGCTGTGAAACTTTCCAAATTTTTAATGTATCATCAGCTTTTCTGAAAAATGTGTCAAAAAGTAGACTTTTGCTGGAGGCTTTGAGATGTAGTCTGGTGTTCAAAGAGCTCATGATTCATTTGAGCTTTGGTGTGGACTGACCGCTGAGTCCTATCTTCTGCTTTTTTTTTAATTTTATTCTTCTGCTGTCTTTGTTTCATGTGAGACACTGGCTGATGCAATATGAATGCTTTGTCCTTCGCTGAGTTGATCTCTCTGCGAGGGTTTGTGTGCTACAAAGCTAGACTGTTTGTGAGCCTTTTGGTACTCACAAACATGAGGGGCTTTACACTCCTCTGGAGGCACACAGGAGGGGGCCTGTTGTCACATTTTTACATCATTTTCACATCCCTGTCCTCCTTCATGTCTCTCCCTTGGAAGTTAAAAAAGAAATCAAAGGCTTGGCATCCAGTAACTCTTTGCCTCCTCTCTCTAAAATATTCTCTCTTTTCTCTACTGAATCTTTTGCAAACACTGGCGCATTCCTCACAACAGCCCCTCGATTTCAGGGGTGCTGGAAAACTCTGCATCTTGTCTCAGCGGAGGTGTGCTTGTGCTTCTTTTGACGTCTCTGCTAAATGGAAAATGCTCTGCCACTCATTTAACAGCTCTGTGACTTTGTCCCTCCTCTGGGAGCCCAGCAGCCTTTTATCTCCTCACAGCTGCCCAGGAACTTGCCCTCCTCTCTGCTCCATCCTGCCTGTCACAGCACAGCATTAACATGAATGTTCTGCTTAGCAGAACACAGAGAAAGGAACCCAGCAGCGCTCTGGCTGCAGCACTGGGCTAAATCCTGGGTCTCGGGGAGAAGTCAGGCTCCTTGGAGAGAAGGTCTTGGCTAGAGGGTTACAGAATGTTGGACATTAGGGCTTTGGCAAATCAAAGGTTAGTTGAGAAGTAAACAATGAATAGGAAATTCCACTGGGTGTTCATAATAGCATTCCGGGGCAATAATACTGTGTTTCCTTGGCCCACTCTTTCTCAGTATCCATGTCTGAATGGCATTCTTAGCTGCTTTTTATGCACTTTATACTGCTGGAATTAAACTAGCAGATTGTTTGACTATAATAATTACTCTAATATATTAGTTTATCATATTAGCTTAGCTGTGAGGAGTCAAATAATGTCAGTGTTGGGTTCGTGCCAGCATACATAGATGGATGGGTACTACTAACTACTATGACCTAGAAGTACTATTTATTATTTGTTTTTTTTTTCCTGTCACTATGTGTGCATTTTCTGTGTTTTTGAGCTGAAAGAGGAGTAAATGCCTTATTGTTTCTCTGTTCTTAAGGATGACGAGCCAATCACTGGAGGGACTGAGGGCAGAGACCAAACCCACGTCCGGAAATTCCTCAGCCAGCACCACCAGAAATTACCATGGAAACCAGAGGTATTATGACTGACTTTCTGTCCTTTTTAAAATCGCTATTATTGTTGTGTCGTTTTGTCCTTTTAAACTAATTCAAACATTGTTTTGAACAAAAATATTATATCAACCCATCAGTTACTTTGCAAATTGAGTGATTAATCCACTAAACCTAGGAATGCATCCCCTTACACACAGTGATTCATCTTTGTGCAAATGGTTTTACTAATGATGCTTATAAGAAATTAAATATAGAACTCCTATCAGTTCTCCTGTCGAGGAGTCGTTGATATTTGAGGACAAATAAAGATCCAGCCATTTTTCTGGTACCATTACTGAAAGAAAGAACTGCTCCGTGCAGCTATTGTGATCGATGACGATACTTAATTCAAATCCATCAGCAGGTTATATTTAAAAGCACCTTTGACTGAAGATTACAACTTGATGTGATTCATGCACAATTTTCTGCTCGCTTGCTGATGTAGTCTACGCTCCCGCAGTAACAAAAGGAGCAGCAGGCAGGGCAATTAAGCAGCGCTTTAGTGATAAGAAGAGCAGCTCCAGATTTGTCACACGTTCAGCAGAGGTTAATTAAAGGTTATGTATACATATGTGTCCTTAAACTTAATCTGGAACGTAAGATTTATCTATCCTTTGCTATCCAAGGTAAGAATTACCAATCTGAGTTAAACCTGCAGCCTGTGGTTTTGGGTTAACTGTATGGGATAAACACAATCCACGCCATCATTTATGAGCAATATGAGTGTCACGGGTACATTAGCTTGCATGATGCAATACATTACTTTTTATAAGGATCTTTCATCATCCTTGCTTTGTACTCGGATTTCTTCATGCTCCCACAGAGCATTGTGCGCGATATCTTTCCGCACAAAGCAGCATTACAGGGTGGCTGAACACAGCATGGGCTTGATAATGTCGAAACACCTTCAGTTGTATTCCAGTAGACTCTCTTGAGTGAGTCAGCCTCGGATTAGGTGGCTTTGCCTTTATGTTGTCGCGCAGTAACAAAATCAAATACTGGCTCAAGCATCATCTACCAATCTGTTTGCTTTAACACTTGAAACTGATAAGAAAATTCACATCTTCATCATTGTCCATATTATCGCCCCACTCGAGGATAATAAGCAGCCACAGTCACATCAGAGTACAATGTAAACACCGTTGTTTTTTTATTTTTATTTTTCTGGTACTGCGCAGCACCATTTAGCGAATGGGCGGAACGAACAGGCCTGGGCAGCCAGATAGGACGATGCCCACCTTATTTCTCTTACAGTTTTAGCTTGCTGGCTTAGCTGATGTCAACCTAAGGTGCTAAATAATGTTTATTCACATTGATTCTGATCACATCTGTCAAAATACCCTACTTTCAAGTGTTGCTAAGGAAACAACATCTGAAACAAGTACTCCCAGAACTGAGTACTAGCAGACGTGCGCTGTAAGCCACTCGGCATGCAGTTGCCAACATCACGGGCTGAGTCGCGTCAGCCAATCCACACTGGAGGAGCTATGGAGCTGCTGATGAGCATTCGCAGTGGCGCCTCCTGTTTCAGACGTTGTTTCAGTAGCAAACTAACTAATCGTTGTATATAGCCGGTCGTCGGTTGTCGTCATTGGACCTTTCCTGGCCAACCCACAGCCAGTCAACTGTGTCCTGTACAATGAACAGCACAACACGCCTTATTCCCTTTAAAACATGAATGATGGTGCTCTGTTAGATCTTTATTCCCAGCTCAGACGGCAAAATGCTAAATAGTAACGTGATGAAAGCTACACATTGGCTATGGCTGCTGTTTGTTGTTTTATATGATTTCACCTGATATTGTAGAAAAAACTTTCACCCAAAACCCAAGGCTGAAACTGTCTTTTGAACCAGGCTGTATATATGTTTATTTATGCTGCATAGGTAGACATTTTTAAATAGGGCTCAATAGAGATTGACTCACCATTGGAGCCAGCCCCCAGTGGTTAGTTGATGGACCTTTTTCTTTTTTTTTTTTCTTTTTTTTTTACTTACAGCGTTGGATTTAACCCGGAAGTCTGAACGTTGGCGCTAGGTTTTCACATTTATTTAGATAATGAAAAGCCTATGTCTAGCTGTGGATGCTGTTTTTGGAATTACTTAAAATTGTGCCACTTTGAAAATGAAAACTCAGTTTGATAAGAAACCAAGCCAAGCGAGGACAACAGCCAAACAGTTATGTGAAGCAGCACTTTGTTGATCAATGGCACAAACGCAAATGGGTTTCAAGTCGGGATCACAGCCAGCTACTTCATAATGCACGATCATTATTTTTCCTTCACTATGTGTTTTATCAACATGTATGTGAAGACCACTGGATGCTTTCACTCTCCGAGACATACATTGTTGAACTGACCAAGTATATTTTCTGTGGTTTGAAAAACGCAAGTCAACCTTAGAAAGGAAATTCATTGTTCACGCCGTCTACACACTCAACATTATGCATTAGGCATGGCAAGCATCAAAGCGTGCTTCTAGAAGTCAACAAGGCATTTGAAAGCAATGTGCATTTTAGTTTTTGTGAATATTTTGACAATCCAACACAGATGTATCAAAGAGTTCATTTAAATCTTCCTCAAAGATCCCCTTTTATCTATAACGTCTGATATGCTAAGCCCATGCCAAGTTTGCAAGAAACCATGTAGCGCAGCGGCTCTTCTGCTTTCACTAGCTTTCTGTCCTAATTACCAGCATTAACTCTTTTCCTTGGTGCACAGCCAGAAAGATGGAGGTCTGAGGGGCCACTGAGCTGGCGCTGTCAGAGATGTGGATGCAGGCTGGCCTAAGCGGAGTGGTGCCATGTGGCAGTGTTCATAGGTTGGCGAGTTTACGTTGACATTCAAGATATTCCTTGGAAAAACACAGTTGTTGTGCAAAAGAAAATTAAAAGAGGAACTGCCAAAGCTTCCACACAGACAAAGGAATGGCAAATTTACTTTTTTCTTTTCTTTTTTTTAAATATTGTGGCTCATGTTGGTAACAACAGGTTGTTGGGTTTTTTTTTTTAGCAAATATTGGAAGCTTATTGAATATCTATCACTAATTAGCTCATCCAGCGGCGACAGAGCATCTTCACAGACATGCGGTTTTATGTCATCTGTCAAGGACATCAGCGGGTTGTGGACACTAACATGGTATAGAGATCAGAGAGCAAGCTGTTGGCCCACTTTTTAAGAGTCTAGCCGGGCATGAAGGGATGAACAGTCATTTGCAGCAAAGCTGACGTGGATCCCGACAGGAGATGAGCGTATTACATTTTATTTAGTCAGTAGCAGAGAGAAATGGATACTAAGAGGGATTAGTTACTCTAAAATCATTTTAGAAATTAATATCTGAATATATATATATATATATATATATTTTTTAGCTGGTACACCAATATATAGATTTAACTTGAATCAAATCATATCCCCAGATTTATTACATCTTGAGGGGTTAAGCCTTGTTTCAAATCTAGCCATTTTTCAAAGAGAAGTTAGATGATGACAGACTCTTTGTTGACTGACTACGCAACATAAAGGCCGGACGTCTGACTTTGAGTTTTATCTTTCTGCTTTTTTGTTATGAAGTGCTTGTTATTTGGCATTCAAAGGGGATAGTGAGAAATATATAACAGATGATCACAAGCACTTGAATCGTTTGGGAACAGTTTTTGTGTCCACTCACCAAAACACATGCGTTGACAAAACTGGTGGGATTCCTGCTTCATGTTAGAATAATGTGAGGCGACAGTCCCGGACAAGATATCTGATAAATATATATTTTATCTTCTCTTCTCTGTTTATGTGTTCAATGGTAAACAAGCCAAAATAGCAAGCAGGAAGCTCGATTCTCTTGCTGGTATGTCATTAGAGTCGGTCGAATGATTCACAGCTTGTTACAGCAAATAAAAAAAAAAAAACTAGTACTCTCTCGCTCAGGTGAACAGATTCACTGCATTTCCATCCCCCTCACATTACATATTTGGTATTTCAGAAGATGTGTGATCGTGGTACAGATGGCGGATTATACAAATCCTTATTATAGCTTTTTATGCTGCTAAAATCTGGATCATATGTATTTTTTCCTCTCCGTGTTTTTCTCTACTCTCTCTGTGAAATGAGTTCACGTATCTCTATTCATACAATGCGCTCTCTTTTTTGTACCTTTGAAAAAGCTTAATTATTGCTCTGTAGACATGCTCACTTTTTTCTTTTCTAAATTACTAATAGCCAGAAAAATATGAAATATGCAGTAATACTCCCTGTAATTGAAGATAAAATGGTAACATGTGATCACTGCTACATTTTAACATTAAAAAAAACCCCAACAAAACCCACCTAAACTTAATTACAGTGTTATTGTGGGATGATGCTGACTGTCCTATGTGGGTGGAGAAGGTAAAGTGGTATTGTATATCCCCAGGGGTCTTTTGCCAGGAACATCATGTCTCACTTTTCTTATCCAACTGGGGTTAACAGTGTCAGCTGGTCTGATAGCTCATCAGTAGGTGCTCTGATCAGCCATTTGTCAGTGCCTGACTGCCAGCAGGAGTGCAGAAGGCTGCACCAGATTCAAAGAAACGGAGTCTCCTGGAAAAAAGAGAAGGGAATTTAAAAAAAACCCAGGTTGATCATGCAACCGAATGGTTGAGATACAGGAGATGCTGAAACGCTGTGGAGACGGAGAGCTGTCAAGACAACGACGGGGATGATACGCACACCTATAACCTTGTTTGAGTTTTTTTAGATGAAAATAAAATATAAAATACAATAAAAAATACAAAAACGAGACAAAATGAAAAAATACCCTAATGACTGTATTTTCAATAAATGATGTACAGGATAGTAGTCATTATTTTACACAGAATGAAAGTGTTTGGGTATATTGCACATTGGCCACTGGCAGGAAGTTCCAGTGGCGCTCCGGTGTGGAGGGATGAGTCTGTCACTGAATGTGCTCCGATGGCTGACCGGCATGTCGTGGATAAGAAGTGTTGTCCGTTATTGGCCTTATGTTGGATAGCATCCCTCTCTCTGACACCACTGTCAGAGTCCAACTCTTCTCCCTCAACAGCTGGCTTTGTGGATGAACTTACTGAGGCTGTTTGTCATCCTTAACCCTCAATCTGCTGCCCAGCACACACCAGCATAGAGGCTCATCAAACTTATCAAACATCCTGAGCGTCGTCCCGCGGAGATGAAGGACCTCAGCCACCTCAGAAAATCAAGACCTCTCTGGCCTTTCCTGTAGAGAAGTGTTTTTGGCCCAGTCCACTTCTGTCTAATAAGAACATGAAGGTGCTGCCGAGGTTTGCAGATTTCATCTGCGTGTCCTATACACAGACTAGAATTGCTTGACCCTAATGTCCAGTGCCAGGCTTGGCAGCAAAACCAAAACAGCTTTTTAACAGAAATGCCTCATAACCACTGTCAGTCATGGTGGTAGATCTTTAAAAGAGGGGTACTAACTTCTGCACAGGAAAGGAAAAAAAAGAGGTTTACCTGAGGTAACCTGTTGATGTTTTTGCTGTGGTTTACTACACTGTCACCAATAAAGTTGTTTTTTTTACATCTACTTATGAAATGATTGTCAATAAAAATATGGAAGCAAGGAGGAATGTTTCTCAAAGCAAAATGATTCCAACTTTATGGGAAACAGTGTCGGCATAGCATGTTTCTTTGATTACATCGAATGTCCTTGGTTGAGACTGCCGACCACAGAGCTGCTATGTAAAACACAGACTTTAAATGTACCTCCTGGAAGTGAGAGATATCACTCAAAGAATGGTTCTGGCACACAAGTTACGCATTCATGAAGTGGTATTGCTGTTTATGGACACATGGAAATAGAAATAAAAATAGAAAGGGTGTCTGAATGCAGGTGTGTATGCAGTCCATCTGTCCATCAATTAAACCACTGTTGCTTTTGAAGTAACAGTAGACATTGCAAGATACAACCTCATGTATTGGTTATTGAAGTACTGACTATAATGTTTAAGGAATTACAACAGCTATATGAATATTATTGGAATTTAAGTCCAATAATCTCTTTCGGTACACACATTTCAACACTGAAATGCAGGCATATGTGCTCTTGAGAGATGAGAGGGCCTAGATTTATTGAATTGTGGAATAACCAACTACAAGAATAAGAAATTTGTTTCAGTTAACGAGTGAGACTTATTTACTTTATTCATAGGGTTGATAACTTAATAAAAAAAAAGAAAAAAGGAATAACCTAATTTTAAAGTGACGCAAAGAGGTTTTTGCAATATTTAGCTGTAAGGCTACCCTTATAGACATGGAGGTTAAACACTTTCACATTGGCTCACAAAGTTTCATGTGTGGAAATCACAGAACATCTGGAACAATTTCTTTACGATTAATAAGACCAAATGTATAATAAAAATGCAGAGCACAATATTTTGCAAAGCAAATACAGCTTATCAGCGCATCACCTCATACCAAGCATGGTGGTGGAGGAGTGATGATTTGGGACTGTTTTGCACATATGTGACCATGACATCATCTGCACTCCACAGTAGCATAGAGTTAAATGCCAAAACTAACCGTCCAGTCGGTGCAGGTAAGGCATGCTAAAATGAAGTTGAACTACAAGATCATGGTCCCAAGCATACCAGGAAATCTACAGCAGTACGACTAGTTATTGGTTTTAAAAGTGGTTGTACACAGTATTAGGTCATGGGGTGTCCTTATTTTTTTCATACACACATTTTTCTTTTTTTCCAGGTTTGTGCTCATGCTGGTTGTTTGAATTTTTCATTCTTAATCTGCTACTGACGTTTTTATTTTATTTATTTATTTTCTTATTTATTTTCATTCTTTTTCTGCTAATAATTAATGTGAAACTGCATTACAATGGTCCACCGTTGGTTAAAATATGCCTTCATTTATAATTCAGTTGCTGCAGGTAAGACAAGAGGAAAGCAGACGGTGGACTGAATTGAGCGATGCACTTTACTGGGTAGGGTCGGCTTTGACTATTTTGAAGTAAGACTTGGAGCCGGCTCATTATGCTTCTGAACAGAAACAACTATTGTGATTCAAACTGGATGCAAATAAGATAAATTTGCTTGTCTATGGACTACTAGACTATTAAGTGTTTCAACAGAGTACAAATGAAAGTGAAGAATAAGGTCAGAAAGGCAGCAACATTTAGTGCGTCTCTTCTGGGACCTACTTACTGAATATTTGAGGAGCTTATAAATTGTAGTTCGAACATGCAAAGGCTTTAATACGGCGTTCACTGCATGTCCTATCCCAAACAGATAGATTATACTTTATAGATTATACTTTATTTATCCCACAATGGGGAAAAGTCCTTGTTACAGCAGCGAAGACATTAAAAAAAAGCAAAATATGCAATATACCCCTATACAGAAAGGATAAACAATGAGCTATGCATTTTTTTAACAATATACAGTAAGCTTGTTAATAAAGTATGAGATATGTACATAAGTATGCACAGTAAATAAATATGTGCTGAAATATTTAACAGTAGCAGGTATGGAGACAAAATAAGTCACTGGAGGTATTTAACAGTCTAAGTAATATTTAACAGAAAAAAATAATAAATAACATTGCACATAAATAACAGACGTGCAAAAAAATAAAATAAAACTGTACCAGAAAAATATACATAAAAAAATAAATATGTGGTGAGTGGAGTTTTTGTGTGAAATATTAGATAATAAATTGATGCAGGCAGCATAGTATATAGACAGACAACAGCTGTATTCAAGAAAAGTAAAGCTGGAGATAAGAGACATAGACAACATTTGGGAGAAAACAGGCAAAGATGAAAGGGTGGAGGCTGAAATGTAGATATCAGCAAGACGACAAGGAAACATTATGTGCAGTGGGACTCTTTTCAAAGGGGGACAGAAGAACATAAGAGTTGAAGACACAAGGGTTGAAGCAAGGATAGAGAAGCAAAGGCATGTACGTTAGAGGAGAACACAGAGGAACTTTTCTTTAACCTTCCTGTTCATGTCCAGTTATTCACAACTGGCACCCCGGCGGGAAACTAACATTACAATCTTCTCCAGGGTTACGTGGATATTCATGTATGAATAATAAGAACCCTTTAAGGCCACCTACGTACTTATGTTTAAGAAAGCCCGAGGTTAGAAGGGGGCAGGATGAAAAAGGGTCGCTGTTAAATCTGCTGGAAATCTATTAAAAGCTTTATCTCTCTCTCTCTCTCTCTCTCTCTCTCTATATATATATATATATATATATATATATATATATATATATATATATATATATATATATATATGTATATATATATATATATGTATATATATATATATATGTATATATATATATATGTATATATATATATATATATATATATATATATATATATATATATATATATATATAGTTCCATCTGGCAAGTCTTTTAATTTGACATTCCTGTATACATTGACCAAAAAACAAAATGAAGATAAAAATAGAATTAAGTGTATGAACCAAAGTTAGGAGTGCCACTGTTTTCAAATGACATGTTTCTAAAAGTGCTCATGGCTAATGCATGAGCTGTAATTGCTTTTCTGCTGTCAGTGTGCAGGGTTCTGAGTTGACCGAACACAGTCGAGAGAGAAATGAGAACAGCCAGTTCGTGTCAGGCCATCTGTGTGATACTTCAGCAGCATGACTCCCTCCTTCAACGGCTTTCCTCTTAAAACGTACTACTCCAAATCAGAAAAGTAAAAATAAAAGGATGTCATCACACAAAGTGACACGTTTCTGTGATTAAAAACGCACAAGTCAGCGGGACAATAAAGTGGTTAAGCTTTTACCGTTTTTACTGCGTTGGTTTTGTGAAGCGCGGCAGATGCTCCCAGAAACGATGTTGTCTTGAGGCCGGCAGGTCTGAATTCTCAACGTACTGCGCCAATGGTGTCATCACAGAAGTGTGAATTGACTTTGCCCTGAACACCGACACAACACCATACCATCATAGCAACCTGGCTTTCGGCCTCGTTCCCAATAACGAGTCTGGATTTCAGCCCTGAATTCCCTCCTGATTCATAGCAGAACTCTCATTTTAATATTTAAGTGATTTTTCGCATGCCTTTTGTTGTGAAAATGGAAATCCTCTGCCAATCTTTGCTCATCAAAGACTCAACCTTCTTTACATACAGCTTTCAAACCAAATCCTGATTACAATCATCTGTTGGAAATCACCCTTCTGAGATAATGTTTTTTGTGGAGTTTTTTTTTTATTGTTATGTGTTCTTTGTTTATCCCTCACTTTGTTTACCCCACACAGATTTGAAATTGACAAATGGATGTATTTTGAAACACAAAATAACGGCAATAATGACAAGATGTTAAATATCTTTCCACATCGTCAAAAAAAAATGTTGTTGTAATGCATTTGTGTGACTGTGTCGCGAGGCCCCTCTGACTTCCCCCTGATTGATTTAATTTTCAACCCACACTTGTTGACGTTTTAGCTCGTAGCTACTGTGTTATAAACACAAAAATACTCCCTCCGACAATTGAAATGGGGCCAGAGTATTGAAGCCAGCTTTTGCTTTGATCCACTGGAGAACCTCACTGAGCCGCTCCGTAGTCGTTTCAGCGCGAGCCAGCTTTCAGTTTAAGCTCTGTGTGATGTTCTAAATATCTGTGGCAGCATTACAGTGGCAGCCTGCTGAGTCTGTTGTCACACTTTAAAGGATGCCACACGTGTAGACAGTATACAAAAGTGTGTTGGCACTGTTTGAAAAGTTGTTAAAGCACTTCGACAGCCTCCTAAGGCTTGACGTTAATGGTAGATGAAGTTTGTGGCCAATTGTGAAACAATAGCGCTGAACGTCTTTCAGGGTGTGAAAAATTATGGTGTTCTGTCACTGCGTGTAGATTTTTATTTTCTTCTACATTGTATGTGGCTCACAGCACATTACTCCCAAGCCAGCAGAAGTTTGACCCGTGAGCTTAGACTCGTCTTGTCTTGTGGATCAGCAGACCTGCGTGTGTGTTTTTGTGTGCAAGTGTGCTCATGAGGAAATCTTCCCCCAAGGCAGACTGGTTTCACCATCTGTCCTTTCCGTGTCCTGTGATTTCCCTGTGTAATTCAGACAAATGTCACACTATGGGCAAGGGATTGGCTTTGACAAACTGCTCCAGACATCCTCAGTTCGCTCTTCCCCTTGATACTCCTGATGAGCCCTCCACTGCCTTCTTCTGTTATTCAGGACAGTGAGACCATTTTAAAACTTCACGGCAGATTTATCACCATTAATTTATTTCTCTGTGTGGTGCAGACATAAAGATGCACACATTCCAACACAAAAATATATCTACTGACACTAGTGCAAATTGAGTTTTTGTAGGCTGGATGACAGCTAAAGTAGTTGAAGTACTGAAGCCCATTTCCCGTTTATCGCTGTTCTTACCGTGTGCACTAACCTGTGCCGTTTGTGTGTTGGCAGTACAAGGGTCAGGCCAACCTCCATGTGTTCGAGGACTGGTGTGGCTCCTCCATCATCCAACTCAGAAAGAACCTGCACTTCCCTCTCTATCCTCATGTAAGTATTACAGTATGCACAGAAATCCTCACAGAGTTAAAGGTGTATCAGGTGGCAGCGCCAGAGAAAGCAGTTTTTGGAAAACAGGCTTTCAAATGCGGACTTTTGGGGTGATAGGGATGACAGACTCAATAATGGAATGCAACTACTTTCACCTGTGGTACTAAATTAAGATCATCACGCTTTACTTTTTTTTATCTTTAGTGCATTTAAGAGTAAGTTGTCCAGTTGTCCTGCATTTATCTCACGGGTTTTGGGGTATAAAATATTGTCTGATGCTTTGCTAAAAATGACATTTAAGAAGTCGATAGGGTTTAAACGCTTGGCCTAAATTCAGTTCATATAGAATAGATGCAATTTTTTTTTTTATCACCCTCAGTCAGTTTTCATGTAAAACGTCCACACATGCAGCTGTTTAAACATGAATTGTCAGCTTTTCTTTTTTCTGCTTCAACTGATATGTTTGAGTACGTTTGAATAAATAAAGCTCGGGATTTTACTCAAATCGGCTGACAAATTGGGATTTAAAAATGATGAGACTGCAGGGGTTAAATGGAGTTGCAGAGAGCTGGCTGTATACTGACTCTGCCTTCATGTTTAACAACCTGGCTGTCAGTCACACTACATGATCGATCAGGGACGTGCACATGCATAATCAGAATGGGGAAGGGCTGCTTCAGAATTGTGTGTTTGTGTGTGTGTGTGGGGGGGGGGGGGGGGGTACAAAATGTGACTTTTTATTTATTTATTTTTTAAATCCAGCATTGTTTAAATGGACAAGCAAGCCCATATGGTCCATCTAGGTGCCTGTTCATTATCTGCAATGTCACGAGTCGCATAAGCAGTTTACAAAGACAACAATGGCAATGGACATATTTTAGTAAAGTGTGTAAAATCCCGTTTGTTACAGACATTATTCATTTTATTTGTAGCCATCAGTTTACTGGCTACAGGAAAAAAAACAAACCTGCTGTCAGGAAGGATTTCATCAGCCGTTGCTTGTAGACGTCTGTGAAATGGACTGCAGTGAATCATGACCGCCACTTGCCAAATCAGTATGTTTTAGCAGTGCAGCCTCCAGGATTGCACCGCATCCTGGAGGCTGTGATTCACAGGACCGTACATCCTGTTAAACATGTCAGAAGGCTTTCAATGCACGGAAACAGTCAAGTCATGATTGGTAAAATTTCAAACTTTGTATTCACTGTACATATGATTGAGTATATGCACATTATGGTAAAGTTCTGAAAGTGCATGGGAGCACTTTCTGGACTAAAAAGATGGCGGTGTGTGTCCTTGATTACCAATATTGCCCTGATGCTTCATCAATGGGTGTGCCCGTCAAGCCGATTGGGATGTGTTTTTTTTTTTTATTATTATTTTATTGGGCATTCACCACCATTACTGGTGGAAATAAAGGAGCAGCAATGTCATGCATTGCTCTTAATATATGTCCAATCTTATCTCCAAACCTTTCAAGCTTGGACAAGCAGGTTGAACATTTTTTATGTGTATTTTGTATGTACAGTATGTTTCACTTAACCTCAAAACAGTTCAAAAATTTAGATGGTTGTTGTTTAGATAAAATAGATACACTATATTGCCAAAAGTGTTTGCTCACCTATCCAAATAATCAGAATCAGGTTTCGCTGTCAGAAACTCAGTGAATTCCAGCGTGGAACTGTGATTGGAAGCCACCTGTGCAACAAATCCAGTTATGAAATTTCTTCGCTCCTAATGATTCCACAGGCAACTGTCATCTGTATTATAAGAACATGGAAGTGTTTGGGAACAACTGCAACTCAGCCACGAAGTGGTAGGTTATGTAATCTGACGGACCGGGATTAGTGGATGCTGAGGCACATAGTGCGAAGAGGTCAGCGACTTTCTGCAGAGTCAATCACTACAGACCTCCAAAATATCATGTGGCCTTCAGATGAGCTCAAGAACAGTGCACAGAGAGCTTCATGGAATGGGTTTTCATGTCCAAGCAGCTCCATCCAAGCCATATATCACCAAGTGCAATGCAGAGCGTCAGATGAAGGGGTGTAAAACACGCCGCCACCGAACTCTGGAGCAGTGGAGACGCGCTCTCCCTCTGGCAATCTGATGGACGAGTCTGGGTTTGGTGGTTGCCAGGACAACGGTACTTGTCTGACTACATTGTGCCAAGTGTAAAGTTTGGTGGAGGTGGGATTATGGTGTGGGGTTGTTTTTCAGGAGCTGGGGTTGGCCCCTTAGTTCTAGTGAAAGGAACTCCCCCCTTCCCCCTCCCTCCTTCCTTGCCCCTTCCTCTCTCAACATGACCATAAAGACCTGGATGACAGAGTCTGGTGTGGATGAACTTGACTGGCTTGCACAGAGTCCTGACCTCAACCCAACAGAACACCTTTGAGATGAATTGGAGCGGAGACTGAGAACCAGGATTTCTTGACCAACACTGTGTGACCACACAAATGCGCTACTAGAAGAATTATCACAAATTCCAATAAACACACTCCTAAACCTTGTGGACAGTCTTCCTAGAAGAGTTGAAGCTGTTATAGCTGCAAAGGGTGGACCAACGTTATATTGAACCCTATGGATTAGGAATGAAGTCCATATGCGAGTAAAGGCAAGTGAGCGAATACTTTTGGCCATATAGAGTATTTTACATGTATATGAATATTCTTTTTGTTAAACCACAGACAAGAACCGCAGTGAAGAAGCTGGCAGTGGCTCCAAAGTGGAAGAACTATGGCCTGAGAATATTTGGCTTCCTTCATCCTTACAGAGACGGTAACTATCTTTTATTCTCAGTGAGTCCCTGATGTCAGGCCAGAGGGAGCTTGGAGCATGTGTCCTTTATCACATTAGAACATTTCAACAGCCCTCATAATACACACACCTGGATATTCACATTTCTATTAAGGCTGAATGCCAGAATTTCACATCTCATTGCTGTCCACCCATGGTCATACCCTGAAACCCTGTTGCTATGGGAACTGAAAAGCCTTTATGCAAAAGTGTCCTTACAGGAATTGTAGAATCAAAGGTATTAATTAGATTATTGTCTTTGGCTCATTTTGGCCTCTCATATACTTTCGATGGCTGTATGGATCTCTCACTCTTCTGTTCTGCAGTGTCATCTTAAATAAGTACCCTTCACCTGTGTCATTTTTATCTTGGCAATTGCAAATGCATATAAAATGACAGATTAGATTTAAACATGACATTTAAAGGGAGAAAATCTATTTTTCCTGGCCTGAGGAAATATGTTTGGGTGTATAAAGTGAGTAGCACCTCCTCAACTCCAACATAACACATTTGTGTCACTTGATTTAAGGGGGCCTAGGTCTGAAAATTTCCGATTTTCAAGTCCTATGACACCACAGACCCAAATAAGGTTCAAATTCAGTCTACCGATCTTTATCTCCACTCAGCTTTACATTGTTCTCCATTTGTTGTATGTCAAAACTGGGTGGCTCAAAGCTTTAGCAGCAAATTTTAAAATGGCACACTTCATAAATGGGGTTGAGTTAAGCCGAACAGCCTATTCTACCCCCCTAAAACGAGCCACTCTGAAGAGAGTTAAAAAGAAATGGTTTGGGAGAGAGCTTTATTATTTATTAAAGTAGAGCTCTGTAATATTTTGATTAAAGCTGATCACACGTCTTTAATTATGCCTCAGGAAATTGTGTCAGTTTGAGAAAAAAACAAAAATCGTATGTTTCCTTTAATATTTGAATGGCATGTCTACTTGTTTGTTGTTACTGCAACACTGAACAAATGCAAATATCTTCAACAAGCCCTGACAGATGTCAGTGTAGTCAGAAGGAATTTTCACACATTCCCCACAGTCTGAAATTTTTCTAGATATGTCCCAGAGGAGCGGCAGTAATGACTCGGACCCTCTTTTAAAAAACAGGTACAAATTCTGAATGGAAAGGAAGATTGCTATGTAATCAAAGTAATGAAAAACTGTGTTCATTTCCGAAGCAGGTGAACACTGTTGACTGAACACTGTTGGCGTAGCGCAAACCTGTTGAAAGAAATGAAAAGGCCCACATAAATTCAGCTCAAATACCAAGGTTCACCCCAGCAATGGATTAATAAAGAGCAAAGCTTCCTTTTTCATTCGCCTAAGGTCGTGGTATTGACTGTGTACATTTCTTTATGACCATAACAGCAAAAGCCTGTGTTAGAATTAAGAAAAATGTCTCTAATTTAACACTATGAGATTTTATTCTGCATTCTGCATTTTTATTGTCCATTTGTTTTCAACTCATCTTAGATTTGAGCTCATAAATGGATTATGCAGCACACAGTCAAATATATATATATATAAATTTACTCTCACTGACCCAGTAAAAGGATGACTGTTTTGCAGTTGTAAAATCATCGAGGTCAAAACTGAGTGTACGTTTTGTTCTTTTTTTTTTCATCATCTACTTTGCATCCATTCAAATCTTGTTACCCACATCACAATATCCATCCCTCCATCCATTTTCTATACTGGTTTTATCCTTTGCAGGGTCACGGGGGTCTGTCGGAGCCTATCCCGACTCATTACAGGCAGGGGGGGCACCTTGGACAGGCCCCAGTCTGTCACAGGGCCATCGCAATTTCCATCATGTTCAAATATTATCATATTTCCAATACTGTATGTTTTAGTAAAGGCACTCACAGTGTAAAAAATGCTTATAGATAAATAAGTTAATGATTTGTACATTTTAGGTGTAAGGAGAGAAATAACTGCTCCTTCAGCATCGTCTGAATGGTGAGAAAATTGGTTTATAAAGTAATATCCTGCGCAACAAATCGATATCAGGCAGAGATTTTGATTGTGAAATAAGTTAAAATTCTTATTCAAATATTGACTGCGCAAATAAATCAATGAAATAATGTCAAACACCTATTTTATGACAGGCAGAGGACAAAAAGAGCAAGGGAAGGTTTGAGCCAAGAGGTTAAGATGAGCGTTGGAGCAGGGAATTGTATTTATGTAGGACCCAGTATTATAAAACTGTCAATCAACTGGTTCTATGATTTTAAAGACTTCACCTTTAAGCTTAAAGAAAACATTAATTGACTAATTCTAGTTCGTCCTTTTTCTTTTCTTTTTCTTTCTCCCGCTGCTTTAGACGTGCTTATATGTTCTTTTACGGTCACACAGGTCTGGCCTATGGATTGGAATTTCAACTGCAGTAACTCTTTTCATTTCATTTGAACAAAATATGTTATCTCTGACCATTACCAGTGGCAGTCTCGGCATCACATCGTTTGGTGCGTTTCTACACCCAGGAATCTATTCTTTGATGTCAGGCTCTAGCTGATTTTACTTATCTGGAGTCATAGATGCGTATCTCAGTCAACTAACACACACTTTGATCATGTTCTCCCCCCTCCAGGTGATTTCCAGTTCTCGGTGTCGTCCGATGATAACTCCGAGTTCTGGCTGAGTCCTGATGAGAGTCCGCTCAACGCCAGGCTGCTGGTTTATGTAGGACAGGTGAGTACTCAGCTATGGTTCAGTCTCGTATAGTACTATATTCGCCACGGCACATGAAATACACAGGATGAATCATTTATGACTTCCAGTAAATTCGCCCAGTGCATGTTACCAAGCCTGTCCCTGGTTAGCATTGCTTAGCAACGGCCTGTTACTGCGGGAAGAACCTCAACCCCCCCTGGACCCCAAATAGTTAAGAACCGCTCAATGTCATGACCTAAACAGCAAAACACTGTGTATTTTATGCCTCTGTGGGATCTTTTACGGTACAACATGCGAAGGGCAGTCAAATTCCCATAATTAGAAACGCATTATCTGATATGATATTCAAATGGAGGGTGACTCATAGCTCTGAGTTGGGTCTAATGAAGTCGTTTTCTCTCACAGGCAAGTGGGCAACAATATCAGGCATCAAGCATGGGAAAGATTTCCACTAGATAATCATTAATCCTGGAACTATATAACCAACCAACAACATACATCTTTCAACCACACAGTAACAGGAGGGACAAGAAATGGATTGACTGTACCTCAGAATACAGGAGGCTTAAATAATCCCACACCGAAACAATATACTTTAAAACTCAATTTCCTTTACAATATATCCTTGAACTACCCTTTGCCCCCAACTGAATAAAAGTCAAACTTATCAGACACTGGCTTTGCTTATAACATTTTTCTCAGTGAAACAGCGTGTGAGACATGAGCAGGGATGGGGATGCGCGATGTCTCAGTGTTTAAACTGCATGGTACACATGCCCCAGAACAAGTATATGTTAAGTGCAAAGGTCCAGCTACAAGGCCATCTGTATTCCAGTGGGATGTGAGACGTCAGCAGGTTTCATGGGAGCTGAGATTAATTAGCCAGCAGTGAATATTGATGTGACATTTAGCAGTGGAGAAATATCATCTTGGTAATGACAGGGGAGCAGTGTTGTGGCCGGGAATCACTCATTTTTCCACAGGCTGACAGACATGCCTCGCTACCACCCCCATCTGAGGAGAGACAGCGTTTTGTAGATAAAAATCTAAATGTGCACTTCTTTCCTTCTGTGAGTGTGTGACTCATGTAATGGTGTGAGTCAACAGCAGAAAAACGGAGTGTTCATCAAAAACAAGAGCATGTTGTTTTTTTATTGCTCTCATTTGTATTATGTTTTTTTGTGAGAAGAGCTGAAATTAGTTAACAAGTTTTATAACTTTGTTTCACAAAGTCTCATTCTTGCACATCACTAATTTTACACTCTAAGCAGGAATTGCTGGGATTTACTCATCTGAAAAGCAGGCTCACTGCCATGCTTACTTTTAAGACTTTAATCTCTGAAGAGATTGAAAATCTTTCCTCCTACTATTTTATTTTTTAAATGTAATTCATCCCAGTAACTCTAAGATGTTAATAAAAATGAGATAATTACAGACCATTTTATCATTCTTTTTATTAGCAAATTGAATATAAAAATCAGGGGTGCACATTACGCCAAACCCATCTGTCTTTTAGAGGATTGTAAAACACATGCAGCACATTTTTACAGTTGTCTTTCACAAAAAGAGAGAAAGGGAGAACGGTTCATACAGAAAGAAGTCTGGCTCACTATGATTGTTGCTGCCGATCGAAGGGATCTGATTTTAATGAACCCATTCAGAACTAAGGGCTGGCTTGAAAAAGTCTCCTGAAAGGTTTTATGGAAAGATTTACAGCTGTCCACTAAAACATTACATTTCCCAATTTCTGAACAACCTTAAAAAAGAAAAAAAAAAAAGAAAAAAAAAAAAGAATAAAAACAAACAACTACCTGGAATTTGTCTCTGGACACATAAACGTACTTTTCCAGTTACGTCGATCACTAGTGCTAGACCTCCACAATGTCAGCTCAGTCAGTGGGCCTGTTGGAGGGCAGTTTTGCATATTAGAACAATCTCATTGCTCCTGCTGGGACATTATCTGGGCACATATGAATTCAATTAATGTGTCTGATAATCATTCATTGTCCCACACTGCCATTAATCATATTTTTTTACCCTCAAACAATCTGTAAAGAGACTTCTCTTTAAGCAGAATGTGCAGACAGATTTATACTAATAGTGAGAGTAGTAAAAGTCCTTATGAGTAGGAAAATTATAGAAAATAACATAGCAGATGGTACTACAAGAAAGAATGTTTCTGGATCAAACCTGAGAGTGATTTTTTTGACAGTGATGGGTGCAGTGTGTGTAGTGTGGTGACTGCTGTAATATTTGTGTGTATGTGTCTTAGTGGTGAAATGTGTTGCAGTGAAAAAAAAAAGACAGACAGACAGACATAAAAAGAAAAGTACAAATAGAAAAATGTGTGTGTAAGTGAGAGAGATAGAGATGTATGTGTACATATATATATATATATATATATATATATATATATATATATATATATATATATATATATATATATATATATATATATGATCATACTTGTACTTTTATGGATACACATACCCATATACACACAAACATGCACACACATACAGATACATAAATACAATGAGAGAAAGATGTACACATATACGTAAATACACTTTTAACAATATTAACAATAATAACAACAACAACCACAACAATAATAATGACAGAAAAGACATCTACAGCAACAACAGCCATAAAGCAAGTAATAACAATACTACCAATCCCAGTTTCATTATTGCTGGTATTGTAATTAGTAGTAGGTCAATAAACAGTAACAAGGGTAGTTGTTATCATCATCACTGCCAACACCGCCATCCTCCTCCCGGCCGCCCTGAGTCCTCGGGGCATGCAAACCTCCGGCCGTTCACACCCACGGCAGGGAAGCCAGCAAAGAGGCCGCACTCCCAACTGACAGGTGGCCCAGGACAGAATCAGAGGGCCTACGGGCGTGTCCAGGGAGTCCCCTCCCGTACCTCCCTGCGCCTCCTCAGTGCCATGGCACTGACGTTGCCAGGAGCAACTGACCCAATAGACCATCACCCCACGGAACCCGGCTGCAACAACACCACTCCTGCCAAACGGCAGCAGATGAAAAGAGAAGAGGACAGCGAAAAATAGAGAGGGGGAGGGAAGAGGAAAGAATAGAGGCAACGCAACTAACACCAGGAGGACCAAGATGGTCACCGCCCACACCCAACACAGCAGCGGCGACAGACAAGAGGGCACAACCCGCAACCAAAGGCGACATCAGGACAGCCACGTGGCACCCCTCCACACACCTGGATGCACCAGCCGGCAACATGCCACCGCACCACCCCACCCAAAAGTACCTCCAGGGCCAACCCAAGCACCACATCCACCACCAAAGTAGTACCCCAGCTCCACATAAGCCCCTTGACGTCCCCACCGCAGGCGAGGCCTTGACAACAGACACACACATCAACAACCCCAAGTCCCCCCGGGCCCAACCAGCCCTCCTCCATCCCACTCAAATATACCTAAGGTTTTTATACCTTGGTTTGTGTGTTTTTTCCAGTATGGTAACATCGCATATGTCCCAAGTGCTTAAATAGATTTGATCTTGGTGCTTATGCATCCTCTATCAATCCCAAAAAATTGCATCTTCAGTTAATTTGTGATTCGAAACTGCCTGCAGTTTTGCCAAATTAACCCTGTGATGTACGGAAATCTAATCTCGACTAGACCTCTCACTCGGTTTCAACACCCTATGACGCTGGTCAAAACTCTGACACAAGCATTGTGCAGGAAACCTGTGCTCAGGTTTGTATACCTGTTTGTGTAGTCAAACAGGTATGCAAACCTGAACGTGCCTGTCAAAGACACAAGCTTGCTGAGACAAACATGCCCCTTGTTGTATATAAACAGGCTTCAGTGCATGAAAATATGTGCTAATGCACTGATGCATGGCTGCTTGTGTAAACACGCGCTGGAAGAAACATGTACGCGATGGTACATATTCTGTACGATTGAAAAGTAGGCAGAAAAATGAGCTTGTTTCTTACGCATCTGTAAGGAAACTAGGAGGAAAGTAGGTCAGTGAAATTTGATTGTTGTAAACTCTCAACAGCTACAGCAGGTTTGCAGCATTTTAAAAACAGATGCGCTTAATTGCATTATTGTTTCTGTTAACGTTGTAAAGGTTTTGTTGCAAAGTAATGCACTTTAAATGTAAAACCAATTGTTAATGAATGCAAGAGGTCAGTTCTCATGTTTTGCAGAAAGCAACGCAGACCTATTGGTAAAACACTTTCAATTTGAATATTTAGAGTGTGGATTACAACTCTTGCACTATTTATTACAACTATTTTTCTCCTTGCTTATTTTTGTCAGTCACTGATGACTGAAAAGCTCTGAAACCTAAAGCCGGGCTAATGCTGCCTTTACTGCCAATTAAAGAAAATTATATGTCAGCGTTCCTGTAAATCATTTGCAAGGTATCAGGGCAAAATGTTATGTACATTACACACTTTCAGGACATGATAAAATAAAATCTAGTTCCTAATAGGTGTTCACATGAGGGAAATAAAACCCAGCACATTATATTTCATAATTTCTTTAAAAAAAAAGCAAAGCCAAATGCGGGTGTTATAGTGTTATGTGAGAAATTTGCTGCGCTCCTGTCGCTAACATTAAGAGCATTAAGAGCTTAAGTAGCAGCCAGCAACCAAATGTACGTGACTGACTGATTGCCAGTAAATAGGAGCACTTCTGTCAGAGCAGGAGTTTTGACAGCTGGGTAGTCTGGAGTGTTCAGGTATGTGCTAACACAATGCCAAAAAGGAAAGACCTGATCAGAAAAGACCTGAGAGAAGCACAAGAGTGGTTTTAATAATAATTTCCAAAGAAGCTGGGGTCCATCCTTTCACAGTGAGAAAGATCATTCATGAGTTCAGGAGAAGTCTAAATCTTATTATAAAACCAAACAACTAGTGGTGATGTTTGACGACAAAGCACAGCACTGCAAAAAAAAAACAAAAAAAAACATCAGCATAAATCTTTTATATGCACTGTCAAGCATGGTGGTGGAAAGATGATGATTTATTTTGGACCTTCATGACGTGGACCTCGTGTAGTCATTCATTTGACCAATAATCCATCTATGTCTTTTCGAGTCAAATGTAAGTTAAAAGTTACTGAAATTTGAGTTGTGCAGCAGGTCAAAGATCCCAAGCGTCCCAGCAAATCTACAACAAAGACAAAACAAATGATGGTGCTCTAATATTCCAGTCAAAATCTAAACCTGATTGGAAGACAGCGGTGGAGACAACTGTGCAGCATCAGTGAGTGGGAACAAACCTCAGTCAACTGAATCATGGGATTTACTGCTTCTGCATCTCGCTGTTATAAATATTAAATAAATAATTCCACAGTGGACAATATAACGTTACGTTGTTTATTCTGCTACTCACCTTCGAAGGCCTCCATAAACTAGCTCCTCCATACCTCCCAGACCTTATGGTCAATAACTTATACAACATCTCTCACGCTGAGATCTTCCTCAGCCTCCCTCCTCTTCACTCTACCTCCCTGTTTGTCCTCTATAGGGTGTAGAGCTTTCAGCCGCTCTGCCCCACGACTCTGAAACTCTCTTCCTCAAGGCGTTCGTACCTTTGAGTCTCTCCACATCACATCATCCAATCCCACTTTAGGACTCAACAAAAACAAAAAACAAATGCATTTGTAGTTAGTTTAGTATTTTACTTTTAGTTTTATGGCATCTTGCCAATCTTTTAATCTATTTTAATCTATTTATACTTGTTTTTGTTGTTATTTGTATAATCAATGTTTAATGTGTCCTTGAGTGCTGTGAAAGATCTCTCTCTCTATATATATATATATATATATATATATATACACATTATCATCTAAATCTTAGAGATTCACTGGTATTCTTTCTTTTTCTTGTTGCTTGTTTTTTCCTACCTTTATTTTTGCATTTTCCATACAGTATCTTTTTTTTTCCTGATTCAGCGTTTCTATTTTAATTTTCCAGATTAGTTTGACTTTCAGAAATTGAGTGCAGTAAAAACCAAGAGAAAAAAAATTACAGTTATAATTGCTCATCATTTGTGCGTCAATGATCCTACTTACATTAATGATGTTTTGAGGTAGTCGTTATCAGGCGCTCAACTTCAATTATTATAACATATGTTTGTATTTTATTTGTTTCTTTCTCTTCCTTTCTTTTCTGAACAAAGTTATAATTGTCTGTCAATGATCAATGCGGTTATTTTTTTTTATAGTTTCTATCATTTATGAATTTTGTTTATTTGTCTTGAAAGAAATGAGTCCCACTGGAAATTCTGAAATTTGTCTCACAAACTTATGAACCTAAACATTACACTTGCTTCAACTGACTGATCAACTTATCTTTCCTTATGCAGCAAAGTAGACCTGTGTCATACAACCCCTGGTTTTGGCTTCACCAAGTCCTGCTCTAGATTTTGGTTCTTGAACATTTAACGCACCCTCTTTACCTTTGTGTTTGCAGTGTTTCCAGGTTTCAGATTTTTCCCCGCTACAACAAGAAGCACAGAGATGCCTAAACATACAAATATTGTGTCTCATATCAGAGGTCAGCTGATTCTCTATCATTTCTGTGGTGGGATGGAATAAAACCTGTAAATAGAAGCAGATGTAATATCTTTTTTAGGGCTACTGCACACTCATTTTTAATTTATCTTTCAACCCTGTATTGTGTTTCAGGGCTGCTGGCCATCTGAAATGAGTTTTCCCCAAGGTGCTCATATATGTGGGTGAGGTTCACAAAGGCAGAAGGGGAGAAAGATACGTTAGGTGTATATTACACCAATGGTTATATACCTCTGTGATCTTTGGCTCCTAAAGTTTAAATTCAAACTTTCTAAATCGACTTTGTAATTCAACAACATTTATAGATTTACCCTTAGACCAGAAAGAAAGATTAGACTAGATTTAAAAGGATCCTTTATGAACACATTTCAAATACACCTTGCAAACTTAAACGTTATCCATCACAGAGCAAGAACACAGGTATCCCACCCAAACATCATACAGCCCCTTCAGGCTTGTCCCATCAAGGGTGCAAAAGGTTTACATTGAGTGCAAAAACAGACATTTTTTCTTGATTAAATAGACTCATGATGTGCTTTGGTATCATTTTCATGGCTTTGGTGCCAGGTATGATCCTCCACTGGAGTCAGTGCCAGTTTCTCATCAGGCTGCTTTTACAAGGTGCACCAGCATCTTTTCGGGGTTGTGCCTGAACCAAAAACCTGGATCCGTCTTGACGCCTTCAAGTGCTTTAGAGGGCAAGTTCTTCACCTACCGCCTTCAGAAAGTTTTTTGCTCGTGTCAAATTGAGTATCTTTAGTTAAATTTAAATGTAAATTTGAATTTACAAATAGAATCTGAATCTTAAAAAAAAAAAAAAATGTAGAGAGGAAACTGGGGTCCAGATGGGGCGTGCAGTTGCATTTGACATGTCTAAAATTATAACAGCACAACTGTCCGTGGGTCAGACATGGATAACACAAAATTGTGTATTTTTGGTCTTTACCAAGAGCAAAGGCCGTGTAGACAAATTGTGCAGGCTTTATCTTCGTTCCACAGAACCTCTGAATGTACGAATACACATGAAACACGAAACAGCAACACACACGCTCAGTGAACACGCCGTGCTGCAGATGTGAAGCTGGCCCTCGTTCAAAGTACAGCTTTATTATAACTACCTCAGCAACTATCACTAAAGATATTTCTACACACTAACGTCGTTCCTTTTAGCATTTAGAAAGGCAGAAAAGCAGAATAGGAGTCCTTAAGTCTGTCATTACCATAATAAACAGGTATCTTTCCTAAATTGAAAAATGTTATTACATTGTATAAAATGGTACCTTGAAATGGCGTAGTAAACTTATAATATATTTTAACAGCCCAGCAGTTATTCATGGCACCAGTAGACAGCGTAGCATCACCAGGCAGAGACGAGAAAGACAAATGAGGTTCACATAGCAAAAGATATGACAGAAAGTGCAGGACAGCTAAAATAGCTGAAGGTAACATAGTAGATGCACAATCTAAGGACTACACACACACACACACACACACACACACACAGGGATAGATGACACAAATGAGGAAACAAGACAATGACACCCCCCCCCCCCTCAAAGAAAAAACAAATAGACTAAGTAAATAAATAAATACAAACAAAGCCAGCAGAAGTCCACAAAACTCCAACGCAGACCCTGTAAACCATAACACGGGGCTGATATGACTGATTCAGTTTACAGATAATCACTGTTGCATGATCAAGTCACGTGTCGGTCGTTCAATGAAAGGGCAAAAGTACAGAAGAAATATCCAGAAATATGCAGCATGTTATGTTTAAAAGCCAAAATTTAGCCTTGTAGCATTCATATTCATCAAATCTCTCTTTTTTTTTTTTTTTTCAACTAAATTCCATCCATTGACCTTTATTAAATCTATAAATGCATGACAGCTGACGTGGTTCAGTAAACATGTTGGCATTTTTCTTTAACAAACTACTTTGATAGTAAACGTGCCTCTTAGCGGTTCCATCCCGACTGATGTGACGGAGTAGCGAGGTAACGGCTGCATCAGGCAGTCGCCACCACACACCCGCTTGACCTTTTTCGTTGTGAATGCGCAAAAATGCTGTCTGTGAAAAAGGAGCGTCTCTTGTAATAAACGAACACGTTTTCTGTTACATGCATTCTTTTTCTGTTATTTGTTGTAGTTACTTTACATCCTCTGATATAACCATCCATTCGTTTTCCCATTCACCCTGTTCAGGGTCGCTTGGATCTGCTTGAACCTATCCTATTTGGGCAAAACTCTAAGGATACATCCTGGGTAGTTCATCACAGGGCAGACATACTCATTAGATATACTCATTGTTAACTGGATTACTGTTTGTACATGGGGCTTCTCTTAGTAGTTTAAGTCAACCGTATTTGTCTCTTGGATCGCATCCTGCAAGTTCTTCTAGTGTAAACTAATTGCTGAAATTGTCGTTTTTGTTGCTGTTGTTGTTGAACACGAGTTTCAGGCAAACATTTTTGTGATGTTCCTGGTCAGTGACTTAAGTCCTGCCATTCCTCTTCTATGCCTGGGCAGAAGCATTTGAGGATACCTTTGGTGTGGAAATTTCCTAGAGCAGCACCATGCTGTGGACTTGAAACTGTGCACGGTGGAATGAAAGAACAGTAGTGCACATTGTGCGCCGCCTCCTCTCTAGCAAACTGCCTGACACAGATTCTCAGAGGATTCAGACTGCCAGGTGCCTGGTTGGTTTTGGACAGGCATTACTGCCTTTTCATCCCAACGGTGCCTCTCATCAAATGCCAGCAAACACAATGAAATGTGCCTTTGTATAATTTGCCATTTCTGTGTGTGTGTGTGTGTGTGTGTGTGTGTGTGTGTGTGGGTGTTGTAGGTGTGGGAGCTCCACACTCTGTGTGGCGCTGTGTGAAAACCCTGTGGTACCCGGCTTGAGGATCAGCAACTATTTACAAGTTTAAAGGCTTGTAAATAGCCACCACAAGCTACGGCGTCTTCTTACAGTGTCAGACCCGGACGTGTGTCCAGCACAAACAATTGAAGCATGCCCACTGCGATCGTAGCTGCATTCTTTCATTATGGATCATCAGCAGCAGGGGTCCTGATTAGTCGTGCTGGGTTGCCGAGGATGTGAATGGGCACTGATTCGACCACAGGGCCAAAACGGGATTCCCAGTGGTTCATATGGGCTGGCGTCTTAGAGCCCATATTGGCAAGGAATTCCTCTTTCCCATCGTCTGTCTGTTTATAGGAATGAGTTTTTGTCTGCTGACTCACTTTGCCATCAGAACTCACTTGCAGATTGACCCTTCTCGAAGCTTCAGGGCACGCTGTCTTAGTGTTAAAATTACTTTAAATTAGCATTGCTATCATAATGGGAAACATTTTTAGTAGCTTAGTTCATTTTCTAAATTAAAATACGTTGGAAACATGCTATAATGCTGGGAGCCTAATCATACACGTTTTACAAAAAAAAGTCCTTACACTATCCCTGACCCACGTCTTTTTGTCTCGTGTGTTGCAGCTGGGAACGGAGTGGACTGCTCCAGGCGAGTTCAACAAGTTCAGGTCCCAGTCCTCTAAATCTGTACAGTAAGTACCTGTCACAACCACCCACACACAGTCCAAAAGATAGTTCACCCTCTTTTACTTCTATGGCTTTGCATATCAGGACGAAAAATAAAGATGAAGGTCTTAAACTGAAGTAAATACAACTGCGGATGATTTGGTTTAAACGTGCAGCGGAGTGGTGCCAGGTATACTGAAATAAAACTGGAAGAAAAAGGAAAGACAATAGTCTAGAGTGGAGGGCAGGGACCAGAAACAGCTGGAAATGGATGATTTGCCAGGATGACATGCCGAAGGGAGCAGCTGAAAAAGGAAGAGGATAAAGACTTATTGGATGGCTCACTTTAGAGAATCGTAACTGTTTAAAGAGCTCTTTTGGTTAAATGTAAGATGAGAATATATTAACCTATCTTGTCCTCTCAGGTTCAGCACATCCTTTCCTCGTAATTGGTGAGGGCAGCTTGCATAAAATACATCCATTAACGCGATGGCTGCTCTGCTGCCAGTTCCCTTCTTAAGTTGTTTTTGGGTTTATCAGATTATGCAAGAGAAGAGATCCTAAAAATGGTGTTTCCATTCCTTTGGGATCTCACATTTACCTGATTGAGTTGAGGACAAGCTGTAGAGTGAGTTTAAATTACTCACACACACACAGATGTGCACAGACATACACACATTTAGTGGTACAAACTAGATGACAAAGAGAAATCTTCGGCTGGACCACTGACGAAGCCTACTGGGCTTCAGTGTCATCAGATAATGGATTTCATGTATGTACGGTCATAGTAATAGTGAAGTTGTTTACTTGTATGAAACTGCATGCTCCGACAGCGCTGGGAAGTTGTTAATACAGGTTAAGGGCAGCCGTTGAAATGTTCGGTCTGTGTGAGTCATAAAGTCACATTACTTCGTTTGTGTAACGTCAGAACAATTTTAAATATCAGCTTCAAAACCACAACTTAGGAACATTTGTCTGAAACTCATCATTTACACACAGAGATTGTCTGGCCGTTGCCGTCCCACTCCACAGCCTGGATGACTAATGGCTGTAACAGTTTGTAACTGAAGCTCATATGCGTTGCTTCCATGCTAGACTGAAATTTACTAATGTAACCTTCTTGAACACAGTTATTTAAAAAAAAAAGAGTCTCATCTTGCTCATACAGTCTATAATGCTTCTGACGGGTTGGGTCGTTTTTCTCCAGCACAGGGCGAACGGAATATGATTTATGGTTCATACAGGCGCTGAATCTTTTTGTGCCAGACATAATTATCCCTGCCACACACGCACACACACACACATACATATACAGACACACACACACACACACACACACACACACACACACACACACACACACAAATGATATTTAGCTCTCCCTCAGCAGAAACACAGTGTGTCTCCTTCATACACTTGGATTCATAAATATATAGGAGCCAGAGGCACAAAGTACATGAAGGTCTTACATTGGGTATATTTTCTCTTGTTATGTAGACTAAGTAGCATAGTTAAGATGTATTTGATTATTCTAAATACAGCTGAATTCATTTTTAATCTGACAGTTTTTTTTAAAGAGTCTGTCTCTTCTAAACACATTTGAGCTACTTAAGTCTAGACTTTTGGCATCAGAATGAATTATTTTATCAGTGGAATTACAGAAGTGACACAAAAGGTGATGACATATGTAAATGTGCGATTCAGCAGTGATTTTATATATATATATATATATATATATATATATGTGTGTGTGTGTGTGTGTGTGTGTCTGTGTGTGTGTGTTTAAGGTTTGACCTTGTCATCTTTATTGGTGCCAAACAAGCAATTGTCAGTGTCAGAGGTTAAAGAAAAATGGCAATAGTATGTCAAACCACCACTTGTCCAAACCAATGTGTACAAAATACCATCTTTGAACACATAACGCATAAAATCTTAAAGCACATGGGTTACTGCAGCTGAAGACCACAACAGGTGCCACTTCTCTCAGCTAAGAATAGGACATTGATGCTACAATTCACAGAGGCTGACCAAAACTGGACAGTAGATGATTAAAAAACATTTCTTGATGTTCAGCCTGGCGGTGGTGTAATACTGTGGGGGATGTTTTTTGGCACATTTTGGGCCTCTTTGACCAATTGAGCATTGTTTGAATGCCACAGCCTACCTGAGTTTTGTTGCCTACCTTGTCCATACCCTTATGACCAAATCCATCTTCTGGTGACTACTTCCAGCAGGATAATGCATCATGTCACAAAGCTCACATTGGCTTCTTGACCATGACAATGAGTTCACTGTACTTTAGTGGCCTCCAGAGTCGCCAGATCTCAATCCAATAGAGCACCTTTGAGATGCGGTGGCATGGGAGATTCCCATAATGGATGTGCGGCTGACAAATCTACAGTAACTGTGTAATGTTACCACGTCGGTCTAAACCAAAATCTCAGAGGAATGTCTCAAACACCTTGTTGATTCTTTGCTGGGGCTAATGACGTCAGTCAAATCTGCCATTATTTTATAGTTACTCACCATCACTCGCTGTAGGGGGAAGTGTGTTGGAGACAGCATGAGAGACCAGCTTAACATAATCCTAAAGCAGCAGTTTGATGTTTCTGTGCACGTGGGAGTGTGTAAAATGACATTTTCATTATTTATATTGAAGGAAATGTATGCCTTGGTGCATTAATGAGCACATCTTAAATACCACACTATTCAAATTTTTTCTGTGCATCTAATGAATGTCGGGCAGCAGCACAAAACTCGGCCATGTGTTCCATGGACGGCACTGAGTAACACACTTCATGCAACCACTATTACAGTTCATCTGTTTATAGAAATGAATGTGCTCCAAAGATTGCAAATGTGTAAGCAGATTTAATTGCCATGCATTCATAAAATTAGGTGGGATATAATTAAAATGAGCTGAGTAGCATGGCAGAGAAGCGGAAGATATTCGGTAAAAAAGCATCAGAATGTTTTTGCAGCAAAAATAAGATATTGCTTACATTTTATCATGTGGTTATTTTAAACATGCTTAAACCTGATAAAAGCAAGAAAATAATAAACAGAATGATATCATGTTGGTGTTCTTGAATTATTACCCTCAACTTTGCAAATGGAAGGAAACTTCCATTTACAGCCAGAAGTATTTGAACAATGACAGAGTTTTTATAAGTTTCCCTTTTTACCACAATGGATTTGAAATAAAACTAATTGAGATGTGATCAAAGTGTAGACTACCAGCTTTGATATAAGATGTGCAAAATTAATAAATAAATAAATAAATAAAATGGCATTTGCCATTTAGGAATTACAGCCATTTTACGGACCTCCATTTCCAGGAGCTCAGAATTTGGATCAGTGACTGAAAATGCTTTAATTGGCCAGACAAGTAAAGCTGATTTACGGTCTGGAGTTGATTTTAGGTATTGGGCACTTGTTTGACTGGAGCTACGAATATGAAGCTTTAAGGAGATCTATAATTCAAGTGAAGGAGACAATCATATGGCTGAAAAAAAAGATAAATAAAAATCAAAGTAGTACGGCGAAAATGTGTGGGACAAAATTAACAGTGTGGTTCATTCTTTCAAAGAGAAAAAGCATTGGTGCGCTCATCGAGATCAAATGGACTAGAAGACCATAAAAGACAACCGAAGTGGACGATCGCTGACTCCTTTCCTTGATGAGAAAAGAAAAGAAAAACTCCTTCACAACACAAACGGAAGTCAAGTATACTGTGGAGAAGATAGGCATGTTATTGTCCAACTTTACAATCCAGTGGGGCTTTCAAGAATGTAAATACAGAAGGTTTACGTCAAGGTGCACACCATAGGTAGGATCCAAGAACAGGGAAACCAGATTAGACTTTACCAGAAAAAAATCTTAAACTTGTATGAGAATGATGGGAGAAGAAATATAAGAAGGAAAGGAACAGCTCATGATCAAAAGCATAACACATCAGATGTTAAATGTGGAGGATAAAGTGTTAGGTCATGAGCAGGGATGGATGCCCACAGAATGGGCTCGCTGGTATTTGACGATGGGACTGTTGACCGACGTAGCAAGATGAATTCTATGGAGCAATACTCGCCACTCACCTTGAACCAAATGCTACGAAAGCGATAGGAGGAAACATTCGACCACATGGTTAACAAGCCTAAACATGCTGCAAAAGCATATCTAGGCTCTTTGAAGGCAAAGAAATGAAAATCCTTCAATGGCCAAGTCAGTTACCAGATCTGAGGTAAGCAGAGCAGCTTTTTCAGACAAACCTGAAGGCAGAAAGGCCCACAACCAAAGAAACAATTGAAGGTTTCTGCAGCGAAGGCCTGCCAAAGCCTCTCCAGGGAGGAACCTCAGAATTCGGTGATGCCCACGGGCACTCAGTCATTGACTGCAAAGGATTTTAATCCCAGAATTCTTTTCTTTTTTATCCCAGAATTTAAAAAAAGAATGGTTATATTTACAATTATATCACATAGTCCAAATGCTTTAAATCCCCTAAAAATTGAAGCATTTTGCTTAAAATGGAGGCAATTCCAAAAATATCAACAGGAAATATGTCATATAGATTGTTATAACTCAAATACTTCTGGACCTATCTGCATTACTACCGAAGTATAACCGGCGCCTGCCAGCATGATCCACTTGTTTAATTTGTTTTTGGAGAATAAGTTCAGGGCCATTTGAGCCTTTTTAGTGCTTCCAACTACAGTTATGTTCTTCAAAAAGCTTTAATCAGAGCAACAATTTGCCACAATTTTTGCAATGTGCCTAGTTATTATCATTTTGGGCCCACAATTGGATGAAATTAAAAAAAGCTTAAATAAAATGGAGCATAAAAGAATGGAGCTGAATGGCGCATCAGAGAACACGGAGAAGTAACTTAACGGAGGAGAGTAGAAACACTTGCACATTAGCAAGGTTGTTTCTTTTTCTTTCTCACTTGGGACTGCAGTTATTTATAAGTCACAGTCCATTGGGCCTGTACAGCGGATTGTAGTACAGTTGACCGAACACTGAGTGATGGCAGCTGCAGGGCTGAATCATATTGTCAGGCAGTGAAACATATTGTTGTTGAGGGGTTCACTTTAAACCCTTCGCTTGCCTGTGGTGGAGGTTTCTGTGAAAATCAAGCAAAGGCTGCTGAGGCTAAAGAACATATGTGTAAAGACACGCACACACAAACACGCACTCAGACACACACACACACAAACACACGCACAAACACATACATAAAAACATCTCTGGATCCCTACTCCATTTAAAATTAGGTAAACATGGCTTTAAGTAAGTAGCAGTTCTGTAAGTTAAGAGCAAGTGATCCTGCAAGGTTAAAAGAAGAAATGGTCTGATTTAAAACAAGGCAAAAGCACGTTACCTAACAGAGCTTCATGCAACATACGACTTTGATCTTCATATGTTAATATGTAGTGAATCATACCATAAAGCATCGGAAAACTCTCTTTCTGCTTTCAGAAACCATATGAATTTTTTTTTTGAATTACACTGATTGTTTAGGAGTTACAGTAATCTTGTGAAAAGACCTATAAAATGTTGTCGTGTGTGATTGGACAGTCACACTGCAGAAGTCCTGGAGGTGTCATTATGAAGACAAGTAGGTGGGCACAAAGTTTATTCAATAAAGAATCTGGAAAACGTAAAGCAGCACCCCAATCCACTGTTGTATTGCTGCAAAAAATCTGCATATAATCTTTTTAAAATTGCATTTTAAACGTCTTCCAACACCACCAGAGCAGCCAGGATGGACTCTTGCATATGACTTTTTTTTCTCTGCAATGAAATAAGATTGTGTTGTTTAAAAAGAAAGAAAAGGGAGAAAAATATTTCCAAACAATTTAAGCAAAATTATCTGTCGCCTTTTTTTCTTCTTATAAAATGGCACATGGATTGTTTTTTTTGTGTGTGTTTTTATCTTTAATGCTTCTAGCCCCAGATGGAAAAAAAAATCACAACGTGGGGTGAAAAACAAGCAAGACATGTCAGCACAAATAATTCATCTCAGCTCTCAGGCACACCGTTGGAGGGGTGATGATTTGGGGTTGTTTTGCAAACACAGGACCTTGCAGTCACCGAGACAACCTTAAACTCCTCAATATAACAAAGTATTCTAGACACAAATGTAAATCCGTCTGTGTTGACCGAAACTGGGTCATGCCAAATGACAATGATCAAAAACACATAAGCAAATCTGTTTATTATATCGTTTTTAGGTATAAAATAGATAAGGACTGAGTTGAAAGCATAAGTAAAGTCTAGGTATAGGAAGTAAAACATCTCAGACCTGTGATATTTCCCTTTGACTGAGGTGTATTCAGGGAAGAGATGGACACATGTAAAGGATTTCCATCCAAAATGCACAAGATGGGCAGAATTTATACTTTTATCACATGCTTGCCTTCCTGTTGCCCTGCATTGTTCATCCCTGGTGCTCATTTTAATAGATGTTATAAGCTGAAAAGTTGGACACCTGTATGGGAGATCCGGAGGTCATTCACACCACCTGAAGGTAATGACTCTCACTATTTGTGTCAAGTATTACAGTTTTTCATCATAAAACCTTGCAGGAATATTTTCTCCAAATTTGTCTGTTATTTTCTTTCTATCTTTTGCTCTAAACCATTTTATCGCCTCTTTCTAGACTCCGCCTCTTTCTAGACTCCGCCTCTTTAAAGTGGATCTACGTGAGGGATAACGAAAGAATATAATCAAATATAATTTCTGCTCTATGGGAGCAATGTAAAAATACTGGTACACTGGACAACCAACAAAAAAAAGAAAAAGAAAAACCACATTAATACATAGGAAAATTGCTGGTTCAAACTGTGTACACTCAGATAAAGCTTTTTTTTTTTTTTTAGAATTTCAGCAGGACTGAACCAAAGTTAAGTTTGTTGCTCCATGGCACGGAGCAAGACAGAGTCCGTGGATGTGAGTTTTAAAAATGTGTCAGTTCGAAGGTGTCCCTTTTCGTGAATCTGTTTGTCCCACCTCTGCTTATATTTGTGAAGTTATAGGTTGACAGTGCCTGGTAGGTGCTGTCACAACAGCTTGATGAGTGACAGCAAAGTAGTGAGGAGAGGAACCCACATACCCCGTCAACTCTGAAACAGCCAACAGAGCCTCGGGCTGAGTAGACAACAGCGAGGAGGGTGACATTTGCTAAAGTTCTACAAGCTGAATTGATCTGAGAAACCCTGAGGTAGAACCTTTTGGGATTTAATTGATGCTTAGTTGAAGTTTAAAGAAATATTGTTTGAAAAATACAGAACATTTCATCTCTTTGGGAACGCAAAGATATAAACAGCAAGAAATAAAAAAAAAAGCTTCAGTTTAAAAAGTATAATTTTATTAAACAATTGTCTGCTTTGTACAAGTTTTCATTTGTGCAAATCACATTTGAAAAAAAATGTCTCTGTTTATTTGCCAAGATAAAGAAGCAACTTTCATCAGTTTTTCATCAACATTTCCGTTGGCATCCCAGCAATTTTTAAAATGGCACTTTTAAATGAATGTTCGTTATCGAACGAAACATATTTTTAATTAACAACCCAATTTTAGATAGCAATATTGACTGTTTATTTTTAACTGAAAACATGGTTAGGCACGGATGCACCAGCGGCTCTCATAGAGGCCTCTCCACCAAATCTGTATTTTCACCCTGGAAGGATAAGAAGGATGGTGGTCCTGCTTCAATTGTATCTACGTAGCTACAAACTAATTCATTTGGATCAGTGCACCACGTGTGAACACCACGCCTTTGTTTTTAGCAACCCTAAAATTTTATGCATCTCAATTTACTCACCTCCGAAACAGGGTGCAACCTTCATCTGTGAATTTACTGAGTTTCTAGCAATAATCCATTCTTCTTTTAGAATGATTATTATATCCAGTGATTTTTACTTGCACATTGACAACCATTAATGACTGTTCAGCGAGGGATTTTATTGATCTTCTGTCCACAATGGATTTTACCCAGTATGTTACACAGCCAAGCCACAACAGAGGAACCACTCTGGACCTTGTCATTAGCCATGGCTTTCCCACTACTTCTGTTGTTGACATGGCTCTGTCAGACCACTACTGTGTGTTTTTTAACATCACCGGTCCTAAGCAACAGGAGGCCTCAAGGAAAAATTTGAGGAAACACAATCTGACTCCCGAAGTGGTTGCAGATTTTACTGACATTTTACAGAATTAGCCTCCACTTATTTTAACAGCATCCT